>VXBU01008285.1:3553846-3722084 GCA_013400315.1 Bombycilla garrulus
CCAGTAATGAGCACAGAACTTTGAAATTTGGGGTATCCAAATTTAAGGACATTAATTTGGTTGCCCTCTTCCTACACAATAGCCAACAGCAGCATCCCTAATGGAAAACCCTTTTCTACCTGTTATATAGCCAGAAAAACAACAACAACAAAACCAAAACTCCCTGAGAGCAGACCCTGAAGAAAGAAAAAAAATCAGTCTGGGGAGTTGAAGTGATGTGCAGTATATTTCCTTTCATCAACTATAATTAATTGAAAATAGTATGAAAACTTCCCTAATGTCAGCATGTATAATTGTTAACAATTGCTATTAGAAGATGAAAAGAAATGCTGTGTCAGGCTGTAATATCCCAAGAGTTCATGTGTATCATCTGCATATATAATGTGAACTCACTGTGCCAGACCTTTTCAGCTCTGCAAAAGTACAACTGGGCTAAAAATAACTGCAGCTCGTAAAAAGTTCGATGTTTTGGTGTAGATATGACAGCAGTACAAAATTGCTACTCAGCTCCAGATTGCCTCAGCAAAAACGACAAATGTGTTCAGATAAACTGTGGAGAGCAACAAACAACCAACCCTCAAAGGCTGTGTTGCGCTTTCAGACAAAAAAAATTCAGGTTAAAACTTAGTTCTTCCTGCTTCTGTCCCGCAGCTGTCCATCAAAACCAGCTTTCTCCCTGCGGTCTATCAAATATTTCCCTCACAAATCAATTTTACACATGATCAGCCCATACCCCTACTGAGCTGAACCTCCCCGTTAATTAAGTGAAGAAATTACCATATATATTATATTAATGCAAACATCATTCAGCTAGTAATTCACGGCTGATCTGGATAATGGAAAGGTTGAACACCCATTAACCCAAGCCAACAAAATGGGTTGGCTGAGAAATTCTAGCAGGTCTCATGTGACTCTTCCCTCTAACTGCAGCTCTGCGGTATCTGCTATTGTAATAATTAAAATCCTCCCGGTAGATCAATACTGGAATCTCTTTATGGGAAGTGCCCTGATGGAAATGTCTCAAGGAAGCTGGGGCTGTGGAACTCTGAAAAATTCATTTTTTTTATCTGACAATTATCACCACACTGCAGACTAATTCAACAGTGCACCCCTCTCACTCTGCTTTGAATGCACTGGAGATTGACATCTAAAAAACCCTAACATCTCATTTTAACAAATAAAGGCACTATTTCCACATACAGTTTGGAATTATCAGCAATCATGAAACCAGACAAAAAATTAATATACATTAAGCACTTCATCTTCTGATGGCTTCCTCTGAGTCTCAGCTATCGCAGCCTTCTCCTCATTTCCTCTCTTTGTATCTTCCTGTATTGATCTCTGCCTTTTCATCTCTTGAAAAAAGGGAAAAGACATGTAAAATTATTATAAAGCTTGATATTTATGTATTGAAATGTGGACTTACATTATCGGGTTTTCATATATTTATTGTTAAATATTATTAAATCATAAGATGGGAAAACAGGTTTTATATTTTCTCCTACCTGGTCTGCTCTCCACGTATTGACTGAAAGACTGGAGCTGAGTTTTCCTGACGGTCGAGTCCTTGCTGAACACAACGGGATTTCTAAACCGTTCCGCTGCTTTTTGTGATCGCTCAGCACGATGTTCCTCTGTTCCATTCTGCTGGGGAAAAAACAGACACACAACAGTTTCTTTTGTTTACAAGCGGGAAGACATTAATTTGAAAGGTACGTTTTTGTGAGGGGACAGGACACAGCTTTTACAAAGTGGATTTCACAACTCGAGACGTGGTTTATATTGGATGGAAGTATCAGCTGCAGGGAAAAAAGCAGAAGAGTGATTAACTTTTCCTTTTTTGTTGTTGTTTTTTGTTTAGTATGTGGTGGCAACGACTGTCTTTTTGCTCTGTGGGCACCCTCCTGCAGAACTCTCTAGCTCTTTACCAAGCAGACCTCTTCATTGTGACCGGCATTTGCCAGCGCTGCCGATTTTCAACAAAAAATCTCTCCTTTGCACCTCTGCTGTGCCAAGCCCCGCGTGTGCTGCTGCCAAGTCGCGGCGTCTCTGCCCCTGAACACGATCTGTATCATTTTAAAGCGTGTTCCCTTTAGCCTCTCTCCCTGCCCGGTACAGAAATCTGTCATTTTCTGTAGTCCCATAGACTTGTATGACAAGAAGAACTAGTTTCTAATTTTATGCCCATTGAGATAAACCACTAATGCTGGATGAAGTCTAAAAGGTAGGATTATAATGCTACCCCACTGAACTGCATTTCATCAGCTATAACTTTCCAAAGCCAGATTTGTAAGTAAGCCCTTTACAGCTAAGGAAACTACAATTATCTTTTCCAGGGCTTCCTATGTTAATACTGGTAACAAATTCAAATGATTCTATCAACACGAAATATCCCAGAAGACTGAACCACTGTGGTGTGTGGAAGCTGCAGATACCGAGGTGCTGTGTACCAAACAAATATTTCATTTTATACCTAATCTTTTATTATTTTTATTAAGTGTTTTGAAAGTAAATAGGGAAAGGCTAAGATGCATGACTAATAGCTAAGCCTGCTGAATGCTGAAACTGGTTATCAAAAGCTACCAAGACTTTGCCCTTCCTCTGCATTGAGACAATCGGTAATGAGGGAGTTCTCCAACGGCCTATTCTCTCGCCTCAAGGAGGCCGGGGATACACAATCCCCAAGGGAAGGTAACAGTTTATCCTTTTCCACAAACACAGAATGCCTCATTTAGAAACCTGTAAACTGCATTTTATTAAAAAACAAATCCACCTCAATGCCAAGAGCTCCATGAGAACAGATGGACACCATATATTCCTTATAACGCCGCCTTTCAACTCTTCCTTAGAAAAGACACACGCAGAGATAAACTGTTAAGTTGCACCTTTTTGTGGGAGTACCTTAAAAAGAATCAACTCCTTCACAAATGCTTTTCATAAGAAGAAATACCATTTTTGTCAGGTTAGGTGATACCAAATTACCCTCAGAGGCAGCCTGTGTGTCATTTCACAGAATTAAGGCTTAAACAAGTATTGCTTATACCTCAGGATGACTTTTCAGCTGCACTAATCAGGTGGTTATAAGATTTTGGTTAAATAAAAGGTGGTTTCCTGTTATTAATATAATAAGCATCTGACAGCCTAAACCAGAGTCTTTACCAAAATAAACAAACATGGCTAATTTTTTAGGCCTGGCAACATGCTAAAATATCAGTGTGATTAGCTAGTAAATCCCATTTTAAGAAACCTTTTTATGACTGGGGACTTCTGCCACTTTACAAATGTATTCCTCTAAGCCCACTAATTCAGTTAGCCTTTTCAATCCATTGTATTATTCTTGGGCCAGCTTCATTTTGCATTAAATCCACTGCAGAAAGCTAAATTGAACGCAAAATTCAGACTTGATCCAGGCTTCCTTTTGTTCAAAGATAGAGACCGAAAGTCCTCTGCTGCTGCCACACACTTTCATCACCAATTTATAGGAACCGACAGTGTAAGGGAAAAGCAATGAAAGTCATTGTTTTGGGACTTCAAAGCATCTCTGTATCTGGGGAAGGAAATCCTTTCAGTCAGCAGTGCTCTCCCCACAGACTGCAGGTGGGTGAAAAGTTATACCCAACTGGAAGTGCCCCAGAGCCATAGGGATATTAATGACATACAGGGACTATTTTTAAAAAATAGAATAGCAAGAACACAAGGGGTCTAATTAAGAAAATGAAATGGAAAATTGATTGGTGGGCACTTTATGCTGAAGTGGTGAACACTAAGGATAGGCAAAGTGCCCATATACACCACATACTCGTGTCTGTTTTTCTCAGAAGCACTCATCGAAAAGTATGTAAGCCTTTAAAGTGTACCACAGCTTAATTTTAATGTAGGAAAAACAGAGGACCAGGCTTGGGAGAGAAGCAAACCTCTGAGATCCAACCCCACTCCCATTCAGGTCAGGCAGTCTGGCTGCTGATTGCACCAGCAGCAGGATGGAGCCCACGCTGCATTTCTGATATCAGTAACAACCTGAGCAGGCACAATTGAGAGAGAGCTTCTTATATCGGTTAGTGTTCTGCTAATGACAAGTATCAAGACTAAAAAAAAAAAAAAANATTGATCAATCAACAGGAAAAAAACCAGTGCATTGCAAACCATGTAACTGCAACGCCACAAAGATTTTCTGTGTTTCTGACTCTGAAAGATTTGGTAAGAAATTATTTTCCTCCTCACAAAATACAAACCCTCGATCATAACACACATGATACCAAAACAAAAGCATTAAGCAAAACTTACCTTAATGTCTTGCTCTGAGCTATCTGTTACAGTTTTCTGAGCAGCACTGGAGAGTGAATTTGCCACCTGTGGCTGAGCTTCTAGGAGCTTCTTCAGCTTCAAATCCACCAACTTACTGTTTTGTTCTGCTAAATATGCAAATACCACATACAACAGAGTGAGATGCATTTCAATGCAGACTCCCTACAACAATGTAGCAATTTGAAAGGTAGATTTAATTCACTTTGCTATCATTTTGAACTAAAAAAAAAAAATAGAAGGAATTGTTTTTGTGATTGGGATTGGTACAGGTTTGTGTAACATACATAGATTTTTTTTTGTGGAAAACGTACATGACACTCAGCTGAACAAGTAAACATGCTTGCAGACAGCAGGTGAAAAACACAGAAAGTAGATAATGTTTGAAGTTACTCCCAATGGGTACATATCTATACTTTGGTATAAAAACACACTTAAAAATCCACTTATTTAAAGATGATAATTTATCATATAATTTACATACGGATAACCTCTTAAGTTTATGAACTACTAATTCATCCTAAGGCTTCTTGGCACAGCTTCTTATAAAATTTCAGTAAAAAAAAAAAGACTACTTTCTAGTAATAATTTACTATGATTCATAGAATATATTGAAACTGGGAGTCATAAAATACTTCAGAACTGCATCAAAGGGACAGACTCAAAGGCTGCTGAAGCCCCCAAATTTTCTAATCAATTTTAGCCACTTGGATCAGAGCCCAAATAAACAGCAGTTGAGAACATTACCTCCACTAATGCTCACTCTGTATGTGAATGTAGACTATATGAATTTGTAACACACCTACACGTCAGGAGGAGGAAGGTGTTAGTAACAACCTGCAGCACAGGGCTGTGGAGCTGTCCCAGGGCAGGGAAGCAGAGGAACACTGGCACAGAAGCCCCCAGACACAAACTCTACACGCAGCCCCACGTGAGGAGCATCATCTGTACATGGGATGCACTCACACCTGGGCCTCGGGTCAGAGCAAAGAGCAGCTCCTGTGCTTTCCCACGTGCACAACCCCAGCTTTTCACCTGAGCAGGCTGGTGACTTCTAGCTGGTGTGGAAAGTGGAGTCATGACTGTTTAGCCACTTCCAAAGTTTGGGGTGCTCCAATGCATTAGCCAAAACATGTTTGGCATGCAGGCAGTCCAATGCTGCCTGTCTCCAGCAGCAAGGGGCTGGGCTGGATTCTGGAGAAGGATAGTTTCCCTTTCCTCTGGCACACCCAGTCAGGGTGTCCTTAATTGAGGCTCACATGTAAGTACATGCACGTTCTCGTGGGTTTATACACAAACATCATGTAATAACTATGATATAAGAGGTTCACAACACGTAGAAGTACTGACAAATACAGACAGAAGCGATACTTAAAACCAAGAAAGAGTAAAAACAAAATTTTCTCTTCTTGAGAGAGATGAGAGGGGCTAAGATTCAGCAGGGGACTAATTAGGATGGTCCATAATGATCCCAAATATGAAACGTCCAGTAATAGCTGTACTTTTAGGTGTTCCCAGGAGATTCAGCCTTTATTAGAACTTGGTATGACTGGCAGATTGAAACCAAAATCCACACGCTCTGATTTCTACCACAGCACTAGACCCCTTTCTCTATTACTGGCCATCTTCTCTCTTACTTGCCTGTACCTCTGGCTACTGTGCAGACTGAACTGCAAAATGATGTCCCATGGTGGACATGGAACACCAGGCAGTGGGTTTCAATCCCTGAAAAGGTACCTCTCAGAAAAAAGGGCTCACAGAAATAAATGTTGGTAAGTCACTGGGGCAATGGGACAGGAATATGCACTTATTCAATTTCTATTCCTCCTAAAATTAACTATTTTTTATTGGAAATTATTTTACAGGAAACTTATTTAAGTAAGCTAAATTCAAGTGCTGGAAACACTAAATATATTTTCTTATGTGTCTGGAAATCCTCAAATAGAAAAAGAAAAAGGGCATGATGCAAATCTTTTGCATGCAAGCAAGACCAGAAAGTGCTATATACACATCATTGTTGGTTAAATTTACAAAGAAAACAACACCAAATAAGATTTTGATTTAACATATTATGGACTACACATTTGGGTCTAGCTGGCATGGGCAGAATCAAGCCAGAGGATGATGAAGATATTCTCTCTTCAAGAGAGAATATTTCAAGACACAGCCTTGTGCTGGCCAAGTTACTCCAGGCCTGAGCTAGCTGTAAGATTCCAATGTATTTAGCACCACATTTATGACCTAAACTCCAGTTGGGCCTGAAGATTATTGAAAAGGGGCGATAACACTCCTGTGACTTCATGTATTTATAAAACCCCTGTTATTTGAACACTGTTAAGTAAATAGGACGGCTTCTGCTCATATTTATACCTCCATGTCCCCACTGGGGCAGCAAGATGTAAACACAAGAACGGTTCCATAGGAAGGAGCCAGAGAGACACCAAGTCTGTATGAACACAGACAGACACATTTGCTCCTCTTCCCTGAGCAGATGGGCCAGGATGGCAGTGCAGATGGCAGCTGTAGTCACCCACACCACTGCTCATCCCTCTGCCTACCTGGCACAATCCAGGCCTTCAGGTGGCACTGCTTTACCAATATGGCCTAGAGTACCCTTCCCCATCAAAAGAGCAAGAGACATTTAAATCTGACATTGTTGGAAATAATGATTTTGTTGATTTTAAATTTCAACTAAACATGAATGCAGGATATTAAACATTAGGGTTTAAGAGACCTGAGAAGGCACAGGGGAATAAAGCTGACGGAGAGACAAGCAGCACATCAGTATTTATATGATGATGGAGTGTTAGTCATGCAAAATACACAAAATAGCCATTATTTAAATTACCCGTTGAATCAAGGTCATTTTCTAGGTTAGTAAGTTCATCTCCACCTCCAGTAACAGAGCATTCAGGAGCCTCCTCATTAGTATCTATCTCAATATTATCATCATCCTCATCCTCATCTGTAGGAACACACAGCATTAAGGTTAGTATTTTCATATGAACATGCAACACATCACTCAAAAAACATGAATGCTTTAGAGAACAAGCTGAGTTATGATAAAAATGCAAATAATGAATTAAGTCTGGAAGAAGACTCCAGAAGTCTGTCCACTTCTGGTTTTATCAGTAAATGGAGGCAATTCATTAAACATATGGGGGTCTCTGCTGGAAACTCCTGCTCCAATGAAGGCAGAGTCTGGCCTCAGCAGTGGCTCCTCTCTGCACTAAACCTCTGGGTAACTTGAGTCAAAATAGTTTCCCCCAGGCTCCCAGCTCTCCATATTACAGAATGGGTGCCAAAGCTGCCATGTAGCAGGTTCAGATGGGTTTGAGCAGCAGAAGGACCTTGAGCTCCTGTCTCCTGAGAAAGGCTCCAGGTACTGAGTTCCCAGCTTGGTGACACTTGCTACTCCTCACCTTGTACCGCACATCCCAGAGCAGCGATCACTGTACCCTGCCTGGGTTTTAAAGTCCCCTTCTGGTACAAGGAGGAACGCTACCACCAGGAACATCACACTCAGTAAGCAACTATGTCAGGGGCAGTGAGAGTTCACGATTCACCTTTATGAATTGCTGCTCTCCCAAAACCACAGGATGGGTCAGGGTGGAAGGGGCTACCATGGGTCATCTGATCAAATTTCCCTGCTCAGGCACCAGAGCACCTAGCACACGATTGTGCCCAGATGGTTCTTGAATATCCCCAGGGAGGGAGATTCCACAGCCTCTCTGGGCAGTCTGTCCCAGAGCTCAGCACTGCCCAGGGAAGTTCCTCCTCATGTTCAGGTGGAGCTTCCTGTGCCTCAGTTCCTGCCCGTTCCTCTTGTGCCATTGCCCGGCACCGCCGAGCAGAGCCTGGCCCGTGCTCTGCCCCTCCCTCAGGCACTGACAGACATTGATGAGGTTCCCTCTCAGTGCCTCTTCTCCAGGCTGGACAGGCCCAGCTCCCTCAGCCTTTCCTCAGAGCTGAGCAGCTCCAGGCCCTTCACCACCTTTGTCACCCTCTGCTGGACCCTCTCCAGGAGCTCCAGGTGCCTCTTGCCCTGAGGATCCCAGCACTGGACACAGCACTCCAGCCTGGCCTCAGCAGGGCTGAGCAGAGGGGCAGGATCACCTCCCTGAGCTGCTGGCAGTGCAGTTCTAGTGCAGCCCAGGATCCCCTTGGCCTTCTTGTCCCCAGGGCACTGCTGGCCCATGGACAGCTTGGTGTCCAGCAGCACCCCCAGGTCCTGCTCTGCAGAGCTGCTGCCCAGCAGGTCACCCCAGCCTGTGCTGCTGCCTGGGCTTGTTCCTCCCCAGGGGCAGGACCTGCACTTGCCCTTGCTGAATTCCAGGAGCTTCTTCCCTGCCCATCTCTCGGCCTGTCGAGGTCCCTCTGAAGGGCTCACAGCGCTCTGGGGTTATCAGCCACGGCTCCCAGCTTCGTGTCAGCAGTGAACTCGCTGAGCAGGCATCCACCCCTTCATCCAAGTCATTGATGAATAAGTTAAAAGGGCTTTACTGCACTACTTTTCATCAGCATTGTTTGTAACCTACACACATTTTAAATAAAATAATAATTGTAATTATATTTTATGGGCTCTTTCTACCAAATTTCTCAGAGCAGCTTATGAATATCACTCATAAATGGGCCCCATAATGTTTTATGAAGCAGGCGATTATTATAATTACAATTATGATGATGATGTAGGTAAATTATGGCACAGAAAGAGTAAGTAACCTGAAGAAGATCAAATAGCAAGTTCTGAATTGTGAAGCAGATCCCAGAAAAAGTCCCGACTCACATTTTCAATACAAATATATAATGAAATTCAAGTCCATAAAAACTGGATTAGTACTCTCAAAGTAAGTAGATACATTGTATTTACTCACTTTTAAATCTCATATCAAATGCTATATACACTTGTTCAGACTTACAGTAACATTTTTTTCCTATGCCCCCATGCACTTGTGAAAAAATGATAAAAAGAAGTAGGCTAAAGTGTTTCTGAAGAAACAAGACAGAGTAACTAAGGGAACTTTAAAATACCTAAGACAGGAAAAAACACACAAATTTTAAATACAGGACATGGGTATATTCAAACATATAAACAAAAAGGATCCTAAATATAGTACCATGATGCCATAATTCTAAAACCCAGAGATTTGGACCAGGATTGGTGCTGATCACTCATGTCTTGGAAACACACTCAATCTCTTTCCCAGCCCTGAAGCTTGCACTCTAGGCTCACACTGCTGCCATGAAAGTCATACAACTGTACCTTTATTTATCCCTTTATCTCCACAGCACCTATAATTCCCATTTGAAGAGCCTGTTGATTTTTTATGTTTACTACTTTTTTCTAACCAGCTGCTCCCTCAATTTCCCTGTAGCTACCCAACATCTTCCACAGGCCTCTGCTGATACAGGGTAAGGCTCTTCCTGCAACAAACAGGAGCAAAGAAATTCCCACTTCAGTGTCTTATCCAACATCAGTTGTGTGTGTGATGGAGCAGCAGCCTGTGAAGCAGAACCCCTGTGCTTCAGCTGAGCCCCATGACTTCCCTGAGCTCCCCTCTGTGTGTTCTCCTTGGTCTCTAGAAGACTCAGCTTTCTTCCAAGCTGCCCCAGACTGAGCCAGAGTCATGGAGAAGAACACGCCTTTGCAGCCAACCCAAGACCTGCGACCAGACTTGGGACCTGACAGATGGTGCTTCAGGTGTGGAAGTGGGTGGGCAGAAACACTCCCAACTCTCTGAGACACCCCTTCTGCTTCCACTTAAACTCACACAGGTGATCCTGGGATCTGGACTCCTGTTGTTTCAGGAAGTGCAGAGGGAAGTGGAGAAAGTAGAACGGCACAGTATGATCTTCATGAAGTGGAAAAAATAACAAGAAGTAAAGGGATAAAAAGCAGGCTGAAGAGAAAACAGAGAATGGTAAAGCAACAGCAGCAGCAATTCTGATGGTTTTGAACTTCCTTCAAAGCTGCTCTACTGTTTCTGATGAGGAGCTGGACTTTGCACACCATTATTAATCCTACACAATGGCGTTGGAGAAATTCAGTGGCACTCAGGCCATGGCAGTCTCAAATACACCCTGGAGTTCACAGGGGCACACTGGAAGCATGACTGGGCTACTGCGGACATTTGGAAGAGATAGGAGGGAAGAAAGAGAGACAATCTCATGGCAGAGGGAAACCAAATCCACCTGGAGCCTAGAAGCAGGCAATGACTTTTGGAATCACGCAAAGGAGTCTGCTCACAAGGTCGGCTCACAGCTGCTAGTCATCCTACTGGATGCTAGATGTGTCAAAACAATCTAAACAAGATGACAGGGTTTAAGAGTCCTGCGTACTAAGGGAATGCTTATATTAGATTATTTGATTTTCTTTAATTTAATATAGCAAGATGAGATCAGAGGCACTGCCTTTGACACCACCATTTTAGGAAACAAAAGAGATGGCAATGTGGAAGACACCAGTTTCTAGTATCAGATAATGACCTGACCTAGGATTTAATTTAAAGTTGGCAGACTTTGACTGAATATGACTACCAGGACATTTACATTTTACTTGGAAAAAAAATAAATCAATTAAAAGCAGTACTTTGAAGTAATTTCAGAATCTTTTCAGTATCTTTAAAAATCTAGATTCCTTGATTTAAATTACTCTAGGGTTTTTTTTCCAGTTCCGTGTTCTTCCAGTGTATTAAAAGGGAAATGTGTTTAGGGAGCATGTTACAACAAGATTTTGCAATTATAAATGATAAAGGGAACAACATGACGAAGCGATAACAGACATCTTTTATGAAAAGAACAAATTGCTAGTTTGAAAAACTTAAAGCACTTGGTCTAGAACCAGAGCAGACATTTAGAAAACTACTGAAGGACTGAAGAACTGCTTCCTTGAAAAGTATGTAAATTTGAGTCCTAGAAAGACAGTAAAGGTTTACTATCTTATGAAGGAATGAACAAAATAAAAGATAAAGGATTGAGTCAACAACTTAACAGCACTGACCATCTCCTGCACAGCATGAATTTTGTCTGGACTGAAGAGAGAGAAATAAGTATCTTTTGGAACCACATGGAAATGCCAGAATATTGGTGGAAAGGAACCCAGAGGCATTTTATAGCTCTTACGTCTTACTACTCAGATTAAGGTCAGGCCTAATTTGTGGTTAAACTGATATTCTTTTGACTTGGTTTAAAGCTTGTCCACATGTGAAGGATTTGCAGCTGACTGCATCAATTTCTAGATTAAATTAAAAAGGAATAAATTTCACAGTGAAGTAAAAGCACTGATGGGGGCTGGATGACGTTACTGAGAGAAGCTGCACAAACAGTACTCGCTCTTCAGTGAAGACATCTCCAGCCTTCAGCCCTGTCTCTGGGAAGTCGTTCAGGCTTGTGAATGTTGAGATACTCAGTTTATTTGCTTTTAGGTACAGAGTTCGCTTTAAGGCTACAGGATGTGACAGGAGCCTGTGCACAGCAATAAAGGCAGCAAAGGCAAGGGAATGGAAGAAATGCAGAGTTGAAATACTGGTTCCATGTACAGGAAATCTGATGTCAGGACACGAAATTACAGCAGTAACTGTCGACAGATAGAAACACTGCCTGCTAAAAATATTAGGGACCTAACACTTGCTCCATGAGTTGGAGGCTAAGATGAGTAAGGCTGTGCCACCACGTACATTCCCTGGAGATCGTTCCCTGAGAAGTGAAATCTTGAACACATACCCTGTCCGAGCCACTTCCTCACACTGACGCCAGCTCAAAGGAAGGATGGAGATGTGCAGGAGAGTAAAGAAAACACACCACCCAAATCCCAGAAGAGCAGATGGGTGTTCCACTGCTCAGGGACAATTCCTAGATAATATGTCAATTCCTTTGTCCCATTGCTGCTGGGAAAAGGGGGGAGTTTTGGATCTCTACTTCGATACTGTCTCTGGATCCATCTCAAGGCATCTGCTTATCAGCCTGAAGCTAGTAGGACATCTAATAAATTTGAAGCTGCCATCCCAAACCCTCTGGCAGTTGGCAGGAAGAAGTATTTTCTGCCTCACATGCCAAATAACCTATGAAAAAGACTGGATTTCATAGCTAGGGATGCTGCTTATCCAGGAAAGTTTCAACTTGCCGTAGTCATTTGAGTTTCTCAGACCCTGGTTAAATAAAGCCTTTTAACAAAGAGTATTGCACCAGTGCCAAGGCATGAAATTCTTAATGAGCATATAGAAACAATGGAAGAGATCACATTTTTACCCACAGTTGTAAGGAAGAAGATAGTCTTTAAAGACTCCAGAATCCCAGAGCTGAAAAGTCACTTTTTTTCTGAAATAATTGAACCAAGAATAAAATTATTTGGTACATTCACTTTTTGTAAATCAAAAAGCAATTGCAATCAATGCAGAAGAGATTAATGTGGTATAATGGACAAGAGAGCTTGGAAGACACAAGATAATAAGCTTGTATTGGGTATTGTGTAGGGAATACAGGACTCTACACAATAAAAATGTGAATGCAGTTAGGGGAAATATTAGAAGTGCAGTAATAACAAGGAGACTGTTTATTAAACCCGAATTTTGGTGGAAAATTTAAAGTGAAAAAGACTAAACCCAGAAGTAACTCAAATTGATTTGGTCTGTAAAGTGTTGGTGCCATTTTACAGAACTACTACTTTTAGAAGAATGAATTACTTTAGGGGAGATTTGGTGTAGCACCTGAAAAAAACAGTGTAGTGGAATTATGTGGAAGATGTGTCATAAGGAAAGCTTTTTGAGAAGTAGGAAGCACAAGAAAATGCTATAAAATACACACTGACACAAAAACAGCAAAGAGGGATAAAACAAGACAGGGAATGAAAACTTCAGGTCCAAGAGAAATTCAAATATATTGGCCGAACTATTGTATGAATGAAGAAGAATCAAAGTAGGAAGTATAAACCAATGCAAAATTAGAAAGCTGGGAAATTGTTACACTGGATAAAACCCAATAGGTAGAGCGGTCATAACTTTATAAATGAGTTGTCATCAGTTCTGATACTATCTGCTCTTCTAGTAACACTAAATTCTCTGGGTGCATATGCAATCTCCCTCTACAAATAGAGATTTCTTTTAACATAGATGCATAGCTACCTCCCAGACTGAAAGGTTTTAAAATTTACAAATTTACAAATCGCAGGACGGGTAGGAAGAGCAATGGCAAAATACAGAGGAAAACATGAACAGGATGACCACATCCCAGAAAGCAGCACACTGGGATATTCAGCAACTCCACAACTGAGTCACTGCAACAAAACAGGGTCACTGCTGTCCAGCTGAGCACCCAGGAGAGAACCAGACAAAGACCACACTTTGAGAGAAGGTATGGCAGGAACAGCTACCTACAGGCATGATGAAACAGTGAGGAGGAAGTAATGAAATAATGTAGGATGGAGAGTCAGGAACTGTGAAGGGGGATGAGGAACACCATGGCCTATGTAGTACCCAGGTCCTGTGCTGTTTGGCTCAGCCTGTCTTACTGCCATCAAAGATGTAATTTCTCTATTTGTCACAAAAGAGAGTTATGCTGGAAAGCTTGGTTTACTGGGCAAAGAGAGTAAAACTGAAGACCAGACTCAAAGGGAGATGTACAACTCACTGCTTTCTCTTTGGTGTTAAATGGAACAGAAGTGTAGGGCTTAGGGTGCAGTAAGACTGTATTTAAATATTTATGCATACAGAATACAAGTAGTACAGAAGAAATAAATATTTTTGTTGAATCTACGTGCACTGTCAGTATCAAGCTGGATTTTCCTTACACTTTGGCTTATGATTATGAGTTAGTTTGAGAAACACTATTTCCCCTAGAATACGTAGAAGACATTAAAAGAGCAAGAAGCCTGCACTGAAACGTGTGCTCAGCACCCATTTGAGTTTGAGTGACACTACATTACTCCAGCTCATGGCACTGGCAGATATATGAATTTTAATGGTATTTCAAAGTCAGTTTAATAACATTATAGCAATATTACAACTCAAAACCTGTAAAAGCAAGTGGTCTGTCAAAAGACTGCAGTTTGAAGTCAAAAGGTTGTTGCCCCCACCTCTCACAGGCCACCTTTAAAACTCTCTTCTTTTGAACCCATTTAATACAAAATAACATTTCTTAAATATTTCAAATGTTGTTTTCCCCCAAAATAGTGTCCATGTTCCTATATAAAAATACATATAGAAGAGAACCAACAACCATGAAATTCTAAAAAACTGTGGGCAATGAGAAATCTGTAAATAATGGGGCAACATGAGCTACCCATTCACAGAACATATTTTTCTTTCAATCACACATATGCTTTTCTTTTAACTGCTGGAAATTAAGTGGCACAATGCAGATTGAGGAAACACATCTACGGCCAGGTCTTTTGATACGTTCACCTGATGAACAACAACGTTTTGAAGTGCGAACAGAAGTGACACCCAAAAAAGGTCTCTGGTTTCTAGGTTACCACAGGAATAAGATACAAGGTTCCTCAGCTCACCTCCAGATGCCTTTGACCTTTCTTTCAACTTTTCTGCAGCCATTTCAGTGTAGCTGGGAAGTTCTGACATCTTCACTCCAGATCGAGCTTCTGCTATTAGCTGACGAGCTCTCTCTCTCAGCTGCCGACGCCGCTCTTCATCTTGCTGCTAAGATATATTGAACAGTTGCCAACTCAGTAATTGACAGAAATGCAATTTCATTCTCAATCTGATCATCATGATAGGAACTGGTTTACAGCATGGTGCTTGGCCCACATTATAAATAGGACGCTCGATATCAGTTGGGTGTCACACCACAATTTTTAAAGACATCCATGCGTCAGATTATTTTTTTAAAGCAATCCCCAAATTATTGCTGCATTAGAAACTTGATGATTTGCAATGTAAAGCTTTTATAAATTATGTTCTACAAAAACACCTTGATGAAAATTTGCAGACACTTTAGTCTCAAAGTAATCACACCCAATGAGTGATTTGAGTGAAGTTTTACCTTGGCTATAAAATGGTTTTACTAAATTGAATTACTCATTTGAGTAGTATTCTGTCACAGAACTGAACTGAGAAGCCAGATATTGCTCTTGGTTACTCCAAGCATCAAGCTGACTTCAAAGTGGCATCAAATCTGAGGCATGTTCTTTGACTTCAATGGATACTTTTCTTTAAAAAAAAAAACCCAAAACCTATGAAAATTACTGAAAGAACAATAGGTGCTCTCATAGCAGAAAAGGCTTTGCATCCCTTTAAAAGATCCTACTAGTGGGGCTTTGGTCAATAACTAAAGGAATCATACTGGAACCATGCCAGATAGTGTCCCACAAAAGCTCCTAACTTAGAAGCATGATAATATTTCAGTTACATAAATAAACAAAGTTCTGCAGCATGAAATTTTGTAAAGGACTAACCCACCATGATAAAAAAACCTTCATAAAAAGATGTGTTTAAACTTATCTATAAGACTCCACAGTCTCCATAAGGGAAACCATTTCTGTTTTCACCTTAAGCACAGGATTTTTGCTAAGTTAGGACTGTTTTTCTCCTCCCCTCAATATTAGAAATGCTCATACAGTGAAACAAAGTCAGTGCTTGGCTTAAATCTAACCTGGCAATAAGTTTATGTATTAGTGACACAATGACCTGGATAAATCCCAGGTACAGGCTGTTGACCTGAACCAAGTGGAATATAACAAACTGCCTCATTTTGGAGAGCCATTCTGGCAGCCTTCCCACCAACCCAGAAACTTGAGCATCCCACACCTGCAGAGGCTGGTGAGAGCTGTTGCTAAGTACTATTTAGTTTAAGCAATCATTAATAAAACAAGTGCAAAATACTAATTAGGTACATTTTATCCATTTCCATGTAAATTGTTTGTTTGTAGCTATTTACTCAGCATTGTTCTCGGCACAATAGAAAAAATGCAAATGACTGAATCAGAATGCAGCCCTAATGGGACTTTCTGTTTATAACCATTAGCCCAGAGGTGTGCTGTAATTCAATCCTCAAGCAGAAAGATTTAGCCTCATTAACAGCCTGCATGGGCAGGTTACAACTCATAAAACCCTACAGTAAACAAAGTATATGGACACAGCACAATATCTCGCCTCTGAGTGACAGAGTTCCGATTCCCTATCAGATTGCCTTGATTTACTTTTCTCCTAATGTCCTCCCCTGGAAAGACAATTCTGCCTGGGCCCTGAGAGGCAGCGGGATGGCACATGGGCTTTGTTTGCTTTCTCACCCTTTAACTTCCCAGAAGGCACAGAGCAACAGTTCTATCAAAAATTTATTTGGTAAAGTACACATTAGAAAGACAACGGGAAAGCTTCCCCCCCTCCCTCCTCCAATGCACTATAAAAGATCAATTTAATTTAATTTCTAGCCAGCCAACTGACACAGTAAACAGTTTTATTTCGACCCACAGTATTTGGTAACATTAATTACATTGAATTTTACTTGAAATAAAACTGCTCAAATCTCTAATATTCCTAATTCCTTGGATATAGGAACTTGTGGGCTTAACTTAAATGACTTCTAAGAATGAATGTACAAAATTAAGATTCTCACGTGGTTTAACATCAAACAATTTAATCTACTTCAGCACACATAATTTAAAAGAGGGCCAGTTGTGTTTGTGACAAAGATGCCCTAAACTGAGCTGGCTGATTTCTCCCTTCTCCTTTCCTCCCCTCCTCCTGAAAGAGAACTTGTATCCTGAATTATTAGCATAGTCATTAACATCCTGGGGATCTCCAAGCAAACACAGATTATGGTGGCTTGTGTTTGTGCTGATTAAGCCAATCATCACCAGCGGATAAGGGAAAAACCAGCCTAGTTCTTGCTTAAATTCAATTCAGGTATTTGAACCCTCAGCTACTGAGCTCGGCAGAAGAAACACTGGCAAGAAGGAGCAATGAAACTGAGAGCAGAAAAAGTAGATAGATTAACTTCTTTGGTACAGAAAAATAGTTAAACAGCATATCAATCTAGAATTTGGAAAAGAAAGCACTTGAGATAGGTACAGAGGCATGAAGAAAGATATATTCAAAAAATACAACAACCCAGGATATATGAAAAGAAGCACTGCACCAAGAAAGGACCAAGCAAACACACATACAGTGACTTATTTTTCCCTGTAGAGTTGAAAAGAAAACTCAGTAAAATCTTCCACCCTCTGACACGAATCTGACATGCCAAAGAGACATTAGTGTTCTTTGTTATTTCCCCCCAACTATTTTGTAATGGTTTAAAGATCTGCCATGCAGGCGCACAGTGAGGAAAACTTCACTATTTAAGGACAAACTCTTCAAGAATAAGTAATGTAATTCCTTGTTTCCCTCCTATAAAAATGTATTGGTATGCAATTTTTATATTTCACAGTTCACTGACATCTCGGCAAGCTTTCTTCCACTGCTTCAATGGTGCTACTTTTAATTTTATCCTCCTTAGTCCTAGTAATTAAAGTGATCAGCAGTGGCATCCCAACGGCTTTGACACAGCTACAACCCCCTAGCTGACTCCGGCTTTTAAGGGAAAGGGGAAGAAAAAAAAGGACGGGAGTTTCATTTCACTGGAACAAGAAAATCAAGCTTCTCCAATCCTCAACTTTATCCAATTGTTCTTTCAGCAGCCTTTGGATCTTAAGAAACAAATAAAAATGGCTGCCATTAGGGGGTCCTGTTTGTACTCGCCGCAGACAGCAATGACTGACGTTACTTTGGCCAAAAATTATACCGTGGATTTGGGAAGGTGAATTCGAATGTGAAACACTGGCAGGGCAGTTTCCGATATCATTACTCAGCCAGCTGAGAGCTGCCCAACTCAGGAAAATATTGAGAATGGTAACTCAGGAAAATAATGAGAGCAGTAGAGTCTTTCAGGGCAAAAAAACCTCAAATACCCCCTTAAAAACCAACTCTTAAATGACTAAAAATTTTGCAATCTTCTCACATTAAAAAGAAAAAGAAAATCAACCACAAAACCTTTGCCAGGGATTTTCAGTCCTCCCTTGGTAGAATTCTGGGAGGATCCAAACTGACTTTACACCATTCTGATAATGTATTGTCCTCTCACCATTAAAAAAAATATAATCCGGTGAACTTTATTTATTTGACGTTTAAAAAGTAAATTCTTTACTAAAGTGTCTATAGACTGGGGGACAAAAGTAAAATGAAAAAAATGTGGTAAATTACTTATAATCCACGGTAACAAAATCAAACCAGACTTGTATGAGAGGGAGCAATTCCTGAAGCTGTGGGTTTCAAAATGGTTCGTGGTCAGCCGTGAGTGCACAGTACATCTAAGAGAAAGAACTTGACTGCCACCTCTTTCATCATTAGACAGGAAGAACGGCTCTGTTATTAGCCATTCAGAAAGAAAAAGACTTCTGTGCTTGTCCAGAGGCAAGGATTACCAAAATGTACCTATTCAGGATTACCAAAATGTACCTATTCAGTTAGAAGAGAAGGCAGAATTTAAAAAAAAAAAATAAAATAAATAAAATTACATGAGCTTTAAAGGTTTGAGCAGGCTGGGTTGTACTGTGACCTTGATCGGCTCTTGTTTGAGTAAATAGGATTTGGGATGAAACATTAAAACTGTTTAGCAGATCTTTTCAAACCATTTCAAACTTTTCTTATGTTGGTTTATAATATAACCAGACATGCTTGTAAATGGCCACACCTGCTCGTTCCTCTGGGGATGGCCTGATCTCTGCCTTTGCTAACAAAGAAAGGACGGGAGAAAAAAAAAAAAAAATCAGCCTTTCTTGTTGCAAAACAGAGTGGAAAGTCAAAATCTTTCTCAAGTTTGTCCCATCTGGTCAGATTAAATCTTTGATCACCCTGGGGATCACACATTTATGTTTGGTCTCTACCACTGTTTCAGAACAGCTCCAAATACACAGGTAGCAAGCAAAATATGGATTGCAAAGCAAAGAACACCCGGCATAAACAAAAGTGGCTTTGGATTTTTGTGGCTATTCAGATTGTAGGAGGTGGTAAGCAACGACAGATATAAACATCTTGGGTATTTTCTGCCTTCTGCCTGGTGTCTACACCAGCTACCTCACTATCCATAAACTGCATTTAGCTTGAAAATATTTGTTCATGAACATATATCACAAGAAGTGTAAAATTGCTTAAGTAGATACTGGCTTAGGAGCAATGCACCGATGCACCGATGAGACAAGACAGAATGAACACAGAAGTAGCTCAAAGTCTAAAACTGGTAGAATCACAAACAATAACTTAACAAAGCTGTCCTCCTTAAGAAAAAAATTCCCAAAATTCACAATAAAATGGGGTGGTGTGGCTGTAAAACGGAAAACATCTCCTTAAACCAAGGAGGTATTTTAAAAGAAGTAGCCAGCAATTCTTCTATTTTTATTTTTTAATTTTAAAAATAATTTTATGCTGTTCTGGAAAACGCACAATTCAGTTGGTACAGTATTTCTGTGTGAAGAATGGTGGCTGTAGAAAAACAATCCACTGATAATTTAATTCCTTGTGTCATTGTGAAACTGAAAAACTCTTAGTTTACTGAATGGAAAAAAAATACTTGAAAAAAAGAATGGCTGACTAAGTAAGTATCACCTTGTGCTACATCCAAGGCCTCTTGCTGGTTGTCTGGCTGCTCTTTTGTAGGCAAAAAGGAGCTGAACGCTCTCTGGCTCCTTAGATCTGGTCCAACAAATGCACTGCCAGTCATGCACACGGATCCAGCTTAAAACCCAGTGTGAGCCTAAAAGAAGCTAGTCAAACTGGCACCTACTCATGCAGAAGTAGATAGATTTGTCATGACAGGCTGATTATTCAATGTAAAGAAACAGTTTAGCTTTTCTAATCTGGTACAAATACATCTTTCTCAGAGAAAAAAGTAAAAGGTCTAACAGTTCAAGTATTTATAAGTAAAGAAACCAACAAAAAAATTGTAACGTCAAAGTGAATCACAGGTATTTGTGCTGGAGCATTCTGCTAAACAGCCCCCAAGTTCTATTCGGATAAATAAGATTTAACCCATTTAACCATTTCGGAGCTGCACATCTCTGCGGCAGAGGTGATCTCATCTGTTTCACACTGCACTTGGCCCTACAGCAAGTTTCAGGGACAGGCTGAGATACCCAATTTCAAAACCACGTTGTGTTTTCCTTCTGTCCTCGCTCGCCTGCGCTGGTGCAGAGCAAGGTTCTCTTCCCAAAGAACCCAGCCCTGCCCACCCACAGGGCTCCCAGCAAACACCACCGAGAAAGTTCACCCAAACCAAAAGCAGAGACAAAGGCCTCCTCTAACTTCTTCCCTGGAATTTCCCCTGCTTAGACAAGTTTGTGCTCTCCCCCATCCAGGAAGTACAATTAAGGTCAACAATCACCTAAGGTGTTGGGATCCATGAGCTTGTTCTGCCCGTCATCGTGACTGTCAGTGCTATGGGCATGACCCACAAACAGGGGCTCAAGCATGCAAACTCAGAAATATCCTACAATAGTGCCCTCACCCAGACAGGGCAGAACGTCTGGTCCGAGATGAACAGGCTAAAGATGGTGTTTTCTGTGCCTTTCCACAGCTGACTTACAGACAGAAGTTAAGAAAGCTGCTTACTCATTGCAGGAGTCAACATTCATCGAGCTCCACTTAAGGGATTTTCTCTTGTGTAAACTTGACTTTATAATTTAAAAAAAAAAAAAAAAAAAAAGAAAGAAAGAAAAAAAGTGGTGTTATGAAACAAAGGCTTTTGGCAAGTGTAGGAGATGCGTAAGCTGGAGAGCAGCATCTCTCAGATTGCCATCCTGGGAAGCTTCCTCCTCGGGCGGGCAGCCCCGCGCCAAGGGAGGGGACGTGCCCTCCTGAGGAATGCTCCCGGGTCACTCCCAGCCGAACAAAGCCAGAGGGCTGCAGGGGGCCTCCGAAAGTTGGTTTTCCTCCCCCCCTTCTCTCAATTTTTGGGGGAGGGTAAGGAGATCCCTGTCTGCTTCTGTGTGAGGAGAATGAAAAGAACAAGTGCAAACCCTACATCTCTCTGGACCCTATTTTGCTGGGTTTTTTTGTTTTGTTTTGGGGTTTTTAAAATTTTTTTAAAAAGTCCTGCAAACTGCTGGCAGGTTTTTTTAATGGAAAATACCAATCGCCTAAGATCTATACCTAGCCTTTTGCCAATAATGAGAAAACTTCACCTTCTGTCCCCAGCAATTCTTAGGAAATCTTTTGCTGTTATTCCTACAAATCCAATTACAGATTGTTGAGTAGCTAGTGGAGTAAGCTTATTGAGGAGTGTCACATCACTAAGTCGTGCGTATGTGTTTCAGTTTGTAATGTGGTCTGAGCCGCTGTAGAGGTGTCAACTTAAAATGCAAGTAAGTAGCAGAACAGGGCTAATCCCAGCCACTACTCCCCTGCAGCCAAATTGTAGCGCAATGAATGACAGTGGAAATGCAAAGATGCCACTGTGCTTATCACACACAGCCAGATGGTGGACCTGGATCAATGCACACATGCCACGATCAATGCATTTGATAAAGAATTAAGAAGAAAACTGTACATGTTATCAAAGAACTTGTACATGGCATAATTATGATTCTGCATGTGCTTACTGATGATATTGGAGACTCAGAGGCAGGTGATAATGAAACTGATAGGAAGAAATAGCTTAAAGGCTACAGCATATGGCCTCAGCACTAAGAAATCTTGTCAAATAGTTCAGAAAGCTTTTTTAACTGTTATTACAGGCTGCTCATAGTGCAAGCTGGTGGCAACGTTTTAATTTTTTTAAATCTGAAATGTCAAAAAGTTACAAAAGCTGTACTTTTCAGAATGGTTCAGAAAATAATTAAGATGCTATTGTGTTTTAAACATGGCAAAAATACTACAGGTAGAGGGAGCATGCACAATTTGCAGGTGGGGGGAGTAGCTGGGCATTTAAAAATACATATACAATTCTGTGTTTCCTGAATAGATGCATTTAGACTTTGAGGGAGCTTGTGGTAGCTTAAGGAACGTCTCTTGGTAGCAATTTGCATCCAGCACACCGATTTCTACAGATGCAGTTTTGATACTGTCGAAATTTCGCTATTATTGAAATGTATCGAAATGTACTCAACATCAGATGTGGAGTATTTCCCTGTTCGTACTTGTGCTATGTTAGCTGAGTTACAGACACCTTGGATGTGAAAGAAGGCAGTTAAAGATTTGTGGAAAATAAAGTCTAAAGTAATATTAAAAAAAATTATAATGTATAAAAGGTACCTAAAATACAAATTCTCATGCTCCAGTTGATAGATGAGCTGTCTAATCAACGCCTGGACGTAACTTAAGTGCTCTCATTAGTGTGAAGACCTTCAGGCTAAATAAGACTAAATCCCTTAAAAATTGCTTCTGCAATAGAAAAATCCCCCTTACCATTTTCCTCTGCCTAAATCATATCAATTAAAAAGAGAGAAGGGGAGGGAGGGAGAGAGAGAGGCATTTTCACATGACTTTGTTTTAACTGACACTCAAAAATCTATCTTCTGAATCCAATTTAAAATGTCTCAGCAAAAAAAAAAAAAAAAGTTCATTAGCAATCAAAGAAATGAAAAAATCACCCCGAGTTTAGTTTCTCTTTCACTTTGAACCTGAATCTTTACCCAGCGCTAAGGTGCATAATGCCCATTGAATCCTTCACCGTAACTTCTTTTTTCAAACCCAAACGTTTAATCAACATTTCAGTTTTACATTAAATGATAAAATTTATCAAAACGATCCACCAGAAGAGTGAAGCGCTTATTTTATTTTCAGCAGGCTGAGGAGGGACACTCTCCACCTCCCCCCCACTCCCCGCCAACCCCCGAATTTCAATTTGTCCTGACAAACCATTGGGTATTAAATTCTAAAGGCACGCAGAGTGCATAAAGAACTGATGGCTTGATTAGCTCTTGTGGTGCAATTGAAGGAGCTGTCTCTCTCCCCGCTTCTCCATTTTGAGAAACACTTTGATCTTCGTTCAAGTCAATTCATGAACATCAACTGACAAGACTGCATGAAACACCCCGATGGTTAGGCCCAAACTCGTAGCAAACTATTTGGTTTCATTAAGGCTTTAGGAGAAGTGACCAGTGACAGTCCTTTCATTCAGAAGCCAACAGGCAAGTGACTATTTAAAGTTTAATGTGCACAATGTACTGCTGAAGGCCACTACACCTATAGTCAGTCACTCAAGTATGAATGCCTTTACCTACTATTTTGTGACATGTGAACTGCTAAGTGCAGCTGCAGTCTCATTAATGCATTCGCCCAGATTTTTTTTTGCAGGACTAAATAGACGATTCACAGAATTTCTGGTGAGAGAAACAACTGTATCTTCAAAGAAAGGTAGAACAGCAGGTGCTATGTAAAAGCCAGAGATTAAAAACAGATTGTGTTTTTAAACGCAGTAATTTACTCGAGATTTGCATAAATGTAGTAGAAATATTATCTGTTCTGGTTGAAAATATGAAAGAATTTGAATCCCATCACCCGCAAAACGCGGGGTGTTTGGGCCGGTGTCGCGCTTTGCTACAGTACACTACTTACACATCACTCTTCCCCTTTTTTAGTTGCCCTCTCCAAAGAGTCCCACTTCAAAGAGTTCATTTTTGCACCAGTTCCTGTCAATGCAGGTCAGAAACACTAAAGTGGAAAGTGGTTGCAGTGCCGTGGCACAAAGAGTCTCCGCGGCTGAAATCAAACAAAGCCCAATTAAACTAATCATAACGTCCCAGTGAACACAAGGAAGCTCACCTGGTATTTCTGGACTTCTTGTGTGAATTCCCAACTCTACTTGGTACTTGGTACTATAATTACCCTGACCAAAATACTGTGAAATTACTGCTCTGATCTACTAATGGCTGCAAAAAATCCCGTCGCTGTGGTTCCATGCCAAGGGGCCGTAGCAAGGTGGCGCAATGCTTTCTGACAGAGACGACAACTTCGAAAAACTCAAAAGGGAAAATTAACGGGATGTGGTTTATGTTGCCAAGGACTGTTCATTAATTACCAATTTAATCACTGCTGGAGGCATGACATTACAAAAATCTGGCTGAAAGTTCTAATAGATTATGAAGACCACCTAAGAAGAGTGACCAAGAAATGTACAAAACAATTAATACTGTTTCACTGCTATCAAAGACACTCAGATTATTTTACATCAAGTGAAGCAAAAGAATTAGTAGCTTCACAGTGCCACCACTAGGAACTGTAAATACAATGGCACACAATTAGTAATGCACATGTGACTTTTCGTTCAAGGCATATATCCTTGGGAAAGCCAGAACACGATAAGGAGAACAAAAGAAACATTTTTAAATGAAATGAATAAAGATTTTAACTCTACCCTTGTGCATGCTGAGCAATCACAGAATAGGCAATGCAAAATACAGCTCTAAGTAATGGCGATATCATCCTGGGATTCACAACAGCGTGTACTGAACATCCACACGGAAAACGTCCACCGCTATTAGCAGCGATAGAAAAAGAGCATTCCAGGGGCTGAGAAACACGGGTCTCACTCTGCACACAAAGGGATAGCTCTGAAACAGAGACTTTTTTTTTTTTTTTTTGGCTAATATTTATAAAGGGATAGAAGACACGCTAGAATTTTGGAACTAATTTTGTTCAAATGATCTTAAAGTTCCATTAATAAACTGCCAGCCTATTTTCTGTCAGCTTGTGAGTTAATGGTATGGCTGCAGACTCCAGACTCTGCAGTACCTTGAATTCACAGACACATAATAAATAAATTTATATATTTAGGCCAGATCCTTAATTGCTGTAAACAGATACATCTAATACAAATAACAGCAATAAAAATCAGCTGAGAAACTCAAGCATTTGTATCTAAAACTGAAACGGCTTACATTTGTCGTGCATTATCAAAGATTATGCTTTATTCAGGAAATCCGTCCTGCTATCAAACTGACAGTGCATCCTAATTCTTCTTAAAAATTAGTTTACTTGCACTAATTGATTTCTTTTTCCCAGCTATGTCAAGGACTCGTCTACAACAATATTTTTGCACAGTGAAATATCACAACTTCATAGTAAGAAAATGCTTAACAGACCAAATATGAAGTCAAAAAATGTAGAACCTTTTTGGAAAGTTACAGATTATTTTTATTTTTCATGTATTGAGGAATATTAAATAAAACAAGTTGCTTGCTCCTACCACCAAGGAATTGAGATCAGACTGTCTCAACCTTAGCGTGTCACTATAAAGAAGTAAATATCAGGGCAGTTGTGGGTTTGAAGTGTTCAGTCAGCAGGTCTAACCTCCAGTTAAAGAAAAGTATATTGTTAAAACAACTGTAAAACTTGGAATGCTCATGAAATGGAAATACTCTACAGCATAGTCTTATCAGCTTACACCATATTTAACCACTTTATAGTGGCATACAGACAAGACATATAAATGAACAACAGGGAATAAGTTACCAAAGCTCAGGGATTACCAAAATAATGTTCAATCTTTTTACCAATTAGATGGTAACTCCTTGTTCGTAATCTTGGGAAGATCTAGTGATCATATCTAAATCTGGTTGCAATTATCAGCATGACAGACTAGTCTTTTTTCAATCAATATTTTCCAATTAATATTAAAAGACCAAGGTTGCCACCTGCAAAGTCCTACACCTCAATAAATTCATGCTAGATGTTTAATTAATAAAGATCAGTTTTAAATTTTTTTTAAAAGAAAAACAAGATAGGAATACCTTGAGAGTGCTTTTTAAAATGAATTAACATTACCATCTCAATCACAGACATTTATTTTCCAACTGAGGAGACTACAAAAAACCCAGCAGTGAACTGGATACCTCTTCTAATGCAACAGAAGCAGGGATTCTGGTTTGATACAGAAAAAAAAATACTAAATGAAGTTATTTTGTGCTCATTTTTAAGAACCTGAAAATATAATTGAAGGAAAGAACACTCGCATTGAGTGCCTTGAGTTTAAGGCATCTTTCAATCAAATTGAAATATTCTATTTTTGCTGTCTACTCAGAATTTGCTTTCTGTACTACTTCTGTTCATGTTGGCTACAGTTTACTTATTTGAGATAAGTTTGGACAGTTTGGAGCATATTAGTTCAGAGAGGCAGTAGATTATTGCCGGACATGATAATTTCTCTTTTTTTTTGAGCATTTAATTTAATGCTTTGTTTTTTTTATTGCAGTCAGCATATCCTGTATCTGTGCAAATGTATCCAACCAAAATTAAAGATCATAAGGGCTCATCTCCTTTCAGACTCTGTCACTTTCTGAAGCCTTTCTAAAAAGAACTTCCATTTCCACTAGTCCAGTGCATTTAAAAAAAAAAAAGTTACCATTTTTCTCTCAAATATTTATGAAAATGAAAAGTAATGGGCACAACAGACTGACACCTGAAGTAGAAAGAGCTTATTAAAAATGAATTAGATACAGCTGCAACAAGTCCTTTGAGCAAGGGAGAAATAAAAAGCATTATTCTGAGCAAGGAGAAACAATCTCATGGCACAGCCCGTTCCTCTGCCCTCTGCACACAGTGTTCGTGTGTCTGGAGGAGACAGCTTTTTGGTGCAGTACTTTGTATCTGCAAAATCTAAAAGAGTTGAACATAATCACTACTGCTCTTCCAAATCTTTCTTTTTTTTTCAATACATGCACATTGAGGTGGCTACTGCTGTCATTCAGCTCAAATAAATATAAAATAAAGGTACCAGAGATAATTAAACCCAAATCTTTCTCTGTACAGAAAGGAGGGTGGGAACAGTTGCACTCAGGATTACTCTCCAAAACCTCCCCTCCACGTCAGTTTGTATTATTCTGGTTTTAAATTCCTATTGTTCAAATGGAACACAATTTTTAGCGTAGTTATATTCGAATGCTGCTCTGAAGAAAGAACTATTAATTTCCTATTTCACAAAAGGCAGAAGACAGAGTGATTCTCTCCAGATAACATGCTATTGAACTTCTGCATCCCAGAATCTATGCCAGATCCTAAATATGCAAAATTGTCGGCCAAGTCCACATATGAATGGCCCAGTCCTGCACCTAAATTCAGCAAGGAGGAATCCTTAGCTCACGCAAAACCCAAATATTTCAGAAACTATCTGTAGCCCCTGGTAGGGAGTAAAACACATCCTTTGCCAGGTGAGCGCTATTTTTCATTAATTTCACTAGGTATGGCATTCCCTGCTAAAGCTGTCTACCTTACAAAAACAAGTTAAAAGAATTTGACACAGGATTTAGGAGATGCCAGAAATAAAGCTAGCGGGCATAATCTTAATTTTCATCCTGCTCTGTATCCTCTAAAACAGAGCCTTATTGTGGCACCACCTTTTACTTTCACTATCTCCTGGTTTTCAGCCCAGACCTGCACTCTACCCAGTGGTGTTCAGTACCTCAGTTTATTTTCACTGTTCAATAATGCAGGCCCATCAGTATGTAACATTATTCTTTACACCACAATATTCACATCTTGCTCTGAAGACAGAATTGTTAATTTCTTGCTTTCTTTCTACAGTGCCCACCTCTATGGTATTTAAGAGCCTCAAGAGCATTAATCACATTCCCTTCTCACAACTAGCCGTGGAAGAGTCATTACCCTGCTCTTCTGATGAGAACTGAGACGGAGAAATCCAGCTAAAAGGATCTATCTCTGGGTGCTTGCTCTGGGAAGCCTATTACTTGGATTTTTTTTCAGTATACTAAGCTTTATACAGCCCTTTATATGTCTCAAGCACAGCTCCAATTGATTTCCCTGACAGACCTGGATATTCAATATATCTGCAAAGCAAACTTCTGCCTCAAAGCGATCCAGAAAGGAAGGACACACAAATAGTGACCACCTGGAGGACGTTTGGCTCAAAAGACTTAGTGGCACCGATCAGGAACTCGGGTAAAGGCAGAAGTACATTTAATTCTCTCAAGCACCTTAACCACGACCTCATCTTTTCACTCCTCGCAGTCCCTGCTTCGTTTGTCGTACACCTTCCAATTTCTGCAATCAAAAGCACAGAGGTCCTCTGGACAAACAGCCTTCTACATCACCTCTATCCTCTGAGGAAAATGAGACACAATTGCTTTGGGGAAAAAAGTATGTGATCACATAATTAAAGACTACATCATAATGCATATACACAAAGGAGGTTAATTAAAGTTGCCTGTGCATTTCTTAACTCCTAATTCCATTCTCTGTAATCATGCTGACTCCATAACCATAGCCATTTGAGTTTGGAGAGCAAATGACAGCTGCAGTAAATTTCCATTCTTTATGTGGCCCAGTCACTAAAAGAAAATAAGAAGATTTTGCCAACGGCCTTTACAGATATTTGCTGACAGCAGAGTTACGCTGAGATTCAGGAATTAGAGATTCCACCCCATGTTCTGCAGATGAGGATTCCCCTCCTAGAAAGGCCTTTCAGGCCCGTGATTTCTGAGTATTTCCCACTCATTGTGGTCCCCTCTAGCCTGTCACTTTGCCGGATAGGTTGCACAGCCCAGCTCCAGTCTCCTCACCTTTCCAACATCACATTCCAGCCAAGCTGCCACTGCTAACAACCATCACCACAGGTTGATATTTTACAGCATCTGGTGGGAGCAGATATGTCCCTTCTAGCCCTGTGATATTCACCATGAGAAAAGGCAAGTTAAATAAAAATGAGTAAGCTAATAAAAAGGCTCTCGTGGTTAAAAGCTAAGTGATTACAGCTGCTATCAGATTGCAAATGACAGAAGCATCTCGTAAAAGAGTCACCACATGTACACATACATCAAGAAAGCAAGCAGAAAGGCTGAGCTGTTTATAAATCTACCATAGAGAACGGGATCCACAAGGGGATCAGTAACTCTGTTCACAGAGCTCTTAAGCTAATTCTTCCAGTCTCCAAAGGCTGCACCAATTTTAATGACACAGCTATGATCCTCCCAAACCATAAGCATGATTTCAAGGAGGTTCTGATCAATGCCGTCTCCTCTTAGACTTCAAATACCTGCACACATACCTCCACATGCTGTCTGGCATGCATACAGCTTGAGATTGAAGGCTTCTGAGAAGCACCAAATAAGCAGACATACCACTGAAAAAACTTCTACCATGCGGCGTGGAGGGAAGAAATGGGAGAAATGAGTTTCTGTGCTTAGAGGACAAACAGGAACACTGTTTTTTTCAAAACGGACTATTACCAAAACACATCAGGTGGACACACACCAAACAAATCTGTATTTATGGCCATGGCACAGATTTGGAAATTTCCTCCCTGCTGCTGACCCTGAGCAGCGCCACTACTTGTCCTCACCGTGCACCTCATCCAACCCCACACACCGAACGCTGCTCTCACCTGGTCACCAGGAAAGCAGAAACTCCTGCTCCTCACATCACACATGGGAAGTGGTAACAGCAAGGCCTAGGAGAGGAGACTTTTCTAAAGTCACTAATGACTCCACAGGCTTTGCTTAGCTGGGGTGACTGACAGCACAGTCTGAAAGACTAGGATGCTTAAAGCTCTTTCTGAGAAGGTATCAAAAAAGGTGCAATTGGAAACTTCAAGAGTTACTTTCAAAAGTACTGCCCCTGAACTATCTCTTCAAAGTTTTCTTATTTAAAATTAGATCTTCCTGTTTTAAACCATTTTCTTTTGAATCTCAATCCATCCTGAAAATGAGCCTCGTCCAATTTCCACTACTAAATGCTGATTCTCATTATCACAACTCTCATTTGGATAACACACTACTACACATTACTGCACACTGACACATACAACACTGCTTTGAGTCAAAGTTCTTATTATTAACCTTAATGACCAAAAAACCATGAATAGAAATAAGTCTGTGCCATATGCTAACAATCAAATGAGCAATGACCTGGAGAAAACTGGCAGAACTACATCAAATGGAAATGGCTCATCTCTACTAATATCAAGTGTGTTAAACAGAAGTCAATGTGTTTTATCTTAAACCCATATATGTGGATGCACACATGCACTGCCTTTCAGAATATGCACAAGTAGGGATATGTATATAACATATACATACATGCTATACACAGCTTTATATAATGCATATTATTATATACCAATTACAAGAGTCACCACAACTCACTTCAGAGTTGAGGAGCTTTTGTCATTCTTATGTGACCATCAGCTCAAGTCAAGAGTGCCCACTACAGTTTGCTCAGGGTGCCCAGACTTCACACGGGCCAGGACCATTTGTCCCAGGACAGCTCTCCTTGAGCTTCTGATGGAGGCAGCAAGAAACTCTGGCTCTGCCAAGCTGCCCTAAAAGACTGCCCTTCCCTTTCCTGCAGGCTTCTAATTAATTTTTCAGCTTCTGTAACAAATGAAATAAGGTCCTGTGGGTAACCTGGCTGCCTGAACTACACAGTCCTGACTCTCACCCTGAAAAGCCTTCACCATCTCCTGCCCTTCAGCTGGTTTTCATGGCTTGGACACCATCTCCATTATTGTCTAACTTCACATTGCCACCTACTCAGGGCACCTCCTCTCTGAATGCCACTGGGGCAGCTCCTTTTACTCCTGTTTGCATTTCATTAGCAGGAGTTCGAGTCTAAAGGACAAAGTCTTGATTCCCAATACTGTGACCTGCATCAGAAGGACGCTCAATCCTTAGGACAGCAATGGTAAAAGATGCTCTTGCTGGGCAGTGCCCATGCAGACAATTTTTACTGAACTTTTTTAGGAACTTTTCTGAACTTCAAGGCTCTCTGACAAGACTGTGGCATTAACACAACTTTGACTGTTTTGAACATTTTTTTCAAGGGAATCTAATCATCCTTCCAAATTTTGTCTATTTTTAATATGAGTAAAACAATACTTTGTACAACCTAATACAGAGAAAGAGGTGAACAGGTTTTTTTTTGATGTTAAAAAAAATTAAAAATATTACCCTGAGGCAGAAGAGCTGACAGGGAAGATTTCAGCTCAAACAATGAAATACTAGCAAAGTTGTAAAACCTTTGAAAACAGGAGCTTGTAATAAAAAATGTTAGGCAACTTTAATTACAGTTGTTTCTGCCTGAGCAGTTGCCTATAGTAACTCTCCTCTAATGCTGTTTTCTTCATGAAAAGCTAATTTTTACAAAAAAAACTAAAGTGAAATTCATACTTAAATACACATATCTAGGAAAAACTTAAAAAACAAAGTAAGAAAAAATTAGTTTATATATCATTATACAAATAAATATATAAATAAGATTTGGCTGAATATACAAATATATTTCAAAGTAAAATGAAGTGTCAGTCTACAGAGAGGAAAAAAGAAAAACCAGCCTGGATCTAAGAGAGTTAGGAAAATAAAATGAAACTTGTAAACCATTGTCTTCATTCTTTGACTGTATGATCCCATTCCTGTAAAGAGCAGAATCTGCCCTTCAGGACTCGGCTCTGAAAGGTGGGAATCTGTAAAGATTCCAGCCTTTCTCTGTATCATTATTTTCAGTTACATTTACATTCTCAGTTGCCAGTACAGTCTCTAACATGCAATAGTTAGAATCACAAAACCTGAGTTGCAAAGGTTTGCATAAAAATTAATTAGCTTTCATCTCCAGAGAGTAGGGATCCTTCCAGGTCACCATGGAAGCCACTGGAGATGCAACCACAGCTGCTTCAATACTGGAGCTCATTCCCCAGCCCCACTTTCCCCCCTCACCAGCATAATCAACTTTGGTGATGAAAGGGAATCATTTCATCAACTCTTTTACAAGACTGACACAAGCAGCTCCATTCACTGCAACAACACTTCTAAAGCAGCAAGGAGCTCGCATCAGAGGCTCAAGGAAATGATTTACATTAACTGAAAGAGAAGTAATCAGAAATAGCACAAATTACTTCACTATTGTTTAACAAGTAATGTTTGAGTTTCACCCCACCAGAAACTGTGGCACCATTCAAAGAAGGTGCTCCCTGACTTCTGCTTCCAGGGAAGTGGGAGGCACCTTTCTACTGGCCATAACATCAGGAGAAACAGGTTTTGAAAGTGAAGGAAGGACACACGACACATCAAACGTGGAGAAGAAATGTTCTGCAAGGACATGCCCCCCACCCCACCACAGCACACACAATGCATTTTAACTCTGGAAACTGCACGAGTGGCCAACGTTTCTTACATCGTTCAGCTGCTTATTGCGGGCTGGGATGAGGGTACTGGTTAGTTGTTTATTCCCTGCCTTTAGTGCTGCATCTCTTCTTGCTTGCTCAAGCAGAACTCTCGCTCGTTCTTTAAGTTCTTCCTGTCTTGACAACATACGTTGCTTAAAAATAAAGAAATATAATTAACAGCAAGGCAGCCTCAGGGCACTGAACGTTTATACAGCAGTTAACAGCCAGCGGCCTACCTATACAATAAAGGTCAGCAGCCACATGAATTATGTCTTCATGAGGTGACAGAGCATTCTATAGAAATTAAAAGATGATCAAAATGTAAAAAAAAAAGTCATGGGCCTTCTAATGTAAATAGGAGATCTCTTCCTTCCCTTTAAAACTTAATTTTTATCAGCATTTAATGCCTTTAAGCTGCAACTGTGGAAAAAACCCAACTGGCTTCATAGAAGCCATGTCAAACATGCTATGTGTTTACTTATTTACTTTAATATGTATGCAAATATGGCCACAACAAAAATGCTTTGTTGGCTACTTATATGGGTACCACCAAATTATTACTTACATCGAACACAAAGAGGCTGGGTACAAAAGGCAAAAATCCCTACAAAAATATCTGCTTCTACTGAATTTATGAATATGCACAAGGAAATCCCTTCTTCATACAAAGGACAGAGCATATTTGCAGAGTGGAAATAGCTAAAGGCGGGGTTCTGCACAGGCAGCAGGAGAACACGAGCAGCTCCCAGGCAGACACACTCCCAAGGGCTGGTTTCCTAGTCAAGGTCAACTATGAGGAGTGGGAAAATGCATCTCGAGGCCTTTACATGGGCCAGGGCTGCGACAGGTGGTGGCTGTTGTGCTCCTGCAACAACCACGTGGAAATGGAGGTGGTTACTCTAACCAACAACTGAGTATTGGTTCAGAGGGAGCCTCACACCTGAGGTTTTATTACCATGTGCAAATGCACTGATAATTAGCAACAAAGAACTGCCTTTAAAGCTAACTCTTGCTCTTTCTTGGCCTATTACACCCCTGCCCATGAAAATCTTCATAGAGAACAAATCCTGTCTCCTCCTGCTCTTTTATTCTGTACAGGACAAGCTGTTCCTTTCTCATCCAGCACACGAAGATGAGATGATGATAAAAAGAAACCTCAAAAGACTTCACTGATTAAAGGAAAGAAATTAGCTGGATCTGGAACCAATATTTGGCCATTATCACTCATCTATAGACTGCTTCTCTTGCAATAAGATGATCTTTATGGTGCTTACTCAGAAAAAAACCCCATAAAAATATCAAGCAATTCACACTACCAAAAGACTGGATATATTCTTTTCTTACCAGAACTAATGGCACAAAGTCCAAACTCAAGAAAACTCTTCACAGGTAAAATTATAAGCCTGCTTTGGCATTTTTGTAAGCGGAGGTGATAACATGTTTTACATATTTTTATGATGATATGATTTATTGATAATACTCAGCATATATGTAATATTCAGCTTCCATTCTCACAATAAATCTGCAAGGTAGGTGGGCAGCCACTGTTATCTTTATAGAAAGGAAAATGACATCGTGGTGAAGTAACATGCCTTAGGCCACTCAATGGAAAGCAGCATAATTTAACAGTCTGGAGTTTCTACCTCACCATCCGGGCTATGTTCATGAGACTCTGTGGTTTCCCAGATAAGATTTTGAAATATCTTTAGTAAATTTTAAGGTACTCAAAGCTTTACATTTCCTAATGAATTGATATCTTTTTCCAGTTTTTGCTTCAGTATGCAACACTCAGAGGAAATAAGTTGCAACAGACAGTGGCAAAAGCTTTGGAGCCATCTTTGAGATAGTTGAGAACACAAATTTCTTTAATTGGAGAGAGACTGGAAAGATCAACAGCGGGACAATTTCTATAAATTAGTTTTTCATGTAATGATTGTTTTTCAGCACCACCTACTTCTCAGGCAAAATATTTATTGCCCAAAAATAAAAACACACCGCCCACGTCACCATTTATGCTGAAGATTTAGTGTAAATTACAATCACAGAGAAAAAACTTGAACAGCACCTCCATCCTAATTGACAGACACAAATGTCTTACCTGTGCTGTTTTTGCAGTTTGATCTGCATGATTTAAAGCTGTTCTGGCATCACTGTCAGAATCAGATTCTGTTTGCCTCGGAGAAGCATGTGGTTTCTTTGCAAGATCCATATCCATGTTATAGGAGTATCCAGGCTTAGAAGTAGGAGATAAACTCGGTTTTGTGACAGGTAAACTGGGATCTACTCTTGTGCTCTCTGTGGATCCTATACATCCCAGCTTTTCTTGCTCTGAGAAACCAGGGGTACTGTCTAAGCTCTGGTGTCTCTTCTTGTTGTTATCTTCACAAGCAACCGTGGGAGACACATCCTCCTTTTGATCACTGACATGTGCTAAGTCACTGAAGTCTAAAGTGTCAGTTATCAGCAATTTCTTCCTTCCCAACACAGGCTGCACTTGTGTTGCGTCTGTACTGCTACACTTCCCAATTTCTTCAGATGCAGAAGTCCTTCCCGAGCTCTGCTGGGATTTCTGTGGATCCGTGTCACTTCGAGTCCTGCGTGAAGAAGGGGAAGCTGTGCTTGGGCTCAAGTGGTCGTCAGGAGTCTGGTGCTCGCTCTCGGATTCGCCGACGCCGCTGTCGTTCACAAACACGGAGTCATCCTGCGAGGCAAAGTCTGCCAAGCCGCTGTCCGGCGGCTGCAGCTCGGGCTCCCGCTTCAGCTCGTTCAGCTCCGCGTAGAACTTCTCCTGGTCCACAGAACTGTTTGTGTCCGTTTCGTAGTTACCCACTTTGTAGGTGCTCTTACTGCTGTTCTCCTCTATCTGAACCACGTTCAGCTCCTGGCCGCAGAAATGTGCCCTTATCTGGTAGAGATAGGTCATCACAGTCAGTTTGTCAGGGATGGCTAACAGAACCATGTCCGAAGGCTCCAGCAAGCGTGATATTCCCAAGCTGGCAAACCCGTCGTAAGCCTTGAAAGACAGACAAAATAAAGATCACAGCGGGGCAGTTGCTTCCCGATCGTAACATCTCAAGAATGCAAGTGGAAGTTTCAGTCAAAATAGGCAAGCCTAAAACACACCCAATGGCTCTGACTCTATTACTTATTATTCTTTGGGCTTCATTATAGTCATTACTACTTTTTGGTGCACCATCCAACATCCAGCTCATTGATTTTTCCTGATGGTTTCTACATATGCCCTGGGATATCTTCACAGCAAAGCAAAGTGAGAGAATGTAACCAGCAAAACCACTCAAATGGCATTGTTTTCAATATTTTTAACACACTTCAATGATGTACTACACTAAAATGTTTTGTTACTCAAGATTATGACACTTCTATGAGCAAACAGCTATTAATGAAACTGCAGCTTGAAGGCTCTTCTTTTCGCACTAGGAAAACCTACCAATATCTTAAATGGTTCTCAATCAAGTAGCAGGAAACAAGCAAACAAAAAAAGTCTAAGAGTTGGACCAGAAAAAAAAAAGGAACTCAGGATGGCTTTTTAAGATAAGGAACAAAGATATAAGAAACACGACACTAATCCATCTTGAGCTTTATCACTGATGATCAACCTTCTGCCTTCTATTGGTCATGTAATTGCAGTGATTCCTGCTGATGAAAAACTATGTCCAGATAGCCAAAAAGAACACCACCACAGATTACTTGACACTAGACATAAATCACATTAATCCATCCAGCAAATGCATTTTAAGAACATTTGCTGATGCTAAATTTATGAGAAAGAGAGAGTGAAAATCATTCCCATTTCACTTTACTTTCTAAAAGCTAAACAGTTGCAAGCCTCCCACTTTGTGAGGCCACATTGTCTTCTTTTACTTTACTGGCCCTTTAAGTGAGTGGGCTTGGTGCATCAGGTTTTTCTAGTTTTGAAGAATTAAAGCCGTTTCTCAATTTACAATTAATTATTACTATCCTGGATTAACCTTGGAAGACAATATTGTGTTTCAAGGAAGCCTTTAAAAGGCCTCCTGTTAGCATAGATGCACTCAGTTAAAGCATGTGGGCTTCTCCTCCCCCAGGAATCCTGCAGCTCCTTTTCACCGTCTCCTGAAGGGGCTTACAATGCTCACAGTTGATCCTACACTATTTTGAACAAAAGCAGATGCTAAATTTAAGACATGGATGAGAAAACTGTCCTTTCACAAAGAAACAGTAGCACAGATCACTGGCTTCAACTCTTCAACTTTACATTTTTTCCTTATTTGCTTCAGTTTTAAAAGAACAGAGAAAAAAATTAAAACTATTATGGTGGAGTTTTTTAATCCGCTTAGTTTTCATATTACTAAGTATTCAGCAGTGAGACAGAATGTGGGGCTGGGCTGGCCTGCTCCTGGAAGACTTGGATATTTTGTTTGCTGTGCGAAAAGGAGGCTCTCTCCTCCTCCTTGCAATGTCATTCTCTACTCAACGGTCAAACCATTTTTGTTTCAGCTGCTTTTCAAACTCTGCTTCCAAAAGCTGGAATTTATCTTCCTGAAATTCTGCATGCCTCCCCTCATGCTCAGGTATAACTTTCCAAAGCACTTTAGGTGAAGAAATTCTTGTATCATTATAACAAATGATTCACAGAGTTTATCTAGACATAGAAATGGTCTGAATAATTTATTTTTAAGCTCTTCTGGCTCTCCCCATGCAAAATGACTTGGCCTAAAATCATTGCTGATATTTGGTGTGGTATGTCTTGGGAAGGTTTATTATTATGAGAGATTGTTATGCCCTTTACAAATACAGAGCTGTGCTTAGATATAGGAGCAGTAGTGGCAAACATGACTGATATATCTGCTGATACAAAACTGCAGATGGAGCAGAACAGCAGCAAAATGATAGATAGGAGGGAATGGCAGCAACTTGGATGGTAGAAGAGGGACAGCTGTCATTTCCAGCATCTTGGGAAACAGAGCTGGAGGAGCAGGATCAGGCTGGCTCTGGAGGAGAGGGAAACAAGATGGGTGGAACTGAATAGACATGAGGATCACAGAGAGCAGTGAGCTAAGGGAGAGCAGTGCAGGGATTTGGGAGGGCAGCCTAAGGCATGGCAGATACCAGGAATGATGAATGCTCATATGGCAGCAGAAACCAGGCTGGGCATGAACGTGTAGCAAGCCACTCATGTTGTCTGTGGACCAAAGGGAACACAGGATGTGTTGTGTGCTAAGTGGGTCAGTGCTGATTCAGTGGCATAAATAACTTGTTACCCCACACTGCAGGTAGTGGGAGTTACCATCTCAAGAATGACAGGACTTAAGGACAGGCACAGCAGTGAAGCAGGGTACTTAAGGAGGAGCTGGTTTAGAAATAGACACCTTCACTGATGCAGTGAAAATGGCGAAGTGTGTTTTTTCTGATGAGCACCTGTCTTAAATATGATAAAATAGTTGACATTTTATTCTTCAAGAAGGATTTAGCTAATTGGTTGCATTGTCCTAACTTATCTATAAAACACTATGTAATTGGTATAACTTACAAAAACAGAGATTAAACTATTTTTACCTGCGTCACAATTTCAGGCCTTACAGGCCCCTGCCAGGCCACAGTTAGGCCAAGGCTGGATTGTCCAACCTCTGCAGGGGCACTCCGTGCCCCCACTCAAGAAAGAATTCTTCTACACAGCAGTCCAGGACAGCCCAAGCCCATGGACATAACTTGACCTCAACTCCTTTTATACGCTCAATTTCTTATTTATATGCTAATAAAACTAAATGCTATGAGTATCTCCCAGGGTCTATAAAATGAAGGTGGGGACAGCGTTTCAGGACTGTCGGGAAAGGTACTTGCTTAGAAGTAACACTACAACAGCAGGATTGAATTTGGAATGAAGGATATTCTCAGTACAGCTGCTTGGTTCTTCTAGTGATGCCTAGGATTAAACACAGTTATTTCCCGTTGGTGCCTGACACCCATTTCCCATCCCCTCATTCTCACCCACAGTTTTGCTTCTCTCCTTTCAAAGTACACTAGATGTGTAGATTGGCATGCCAATGTTCTACAGACAGTACCTTTAGAAATAGCAATTGTGTGTTGTGGATGTGCCCATACAGCAGTATGTGATGGGTTTTCCTTCACTACTAGAAAAGCTGGGAGCTTCCTGATATTCCAGCATATTTATAAATGCATCATATTTCTAACTGGTTTGTAACATGATATTAACAGAGTAAATTTTCCAGTTCAAATTATTTTTGTTAAACAGAGGCATAACTCAGCCTCGATTTTTGCAAATGTTTATTTCTCTGCATGTTCAACTCTGCTCCTACATGACCCTACTGATGACAACAAGCATCTGCTACACATGCAATTAGATATGTTCTTACAACTTTGTGGAATCAAACTGTAGAGGTGAGCATGAACACCTATTATAAAAACATAACTCCAGCTCCAAGGTAAAGAATATTTTCCATTTTGACTCAATACTACCCTTGTAAGTCTGAATTCTTCTATTTAAATGTGTAATTTAAAAGGATTCCCTTTCAAAATGGAATATTTTATTAAGATGATCACTCAAGTTCAGATGTATTGAGGAATTTGTTAAAAATGCCCAAGAACTGGGAAGAATCATAAAAATTGAAAGTGCCAATTGAGCATCCAAAAGATATAACCACATGATAAATTAAACAAGCTTCTCTAATCAATAATCAAAACCAGAAATTCATTATTAGGACCATAATCTTGTGCCCCTCTACTTCTCATTTCTTCATCTTGCAAAAGACCCAGCCCAAGTCTTGTTTATTAGCTTGTATTTTTAAAGTGCAGGACATGCTATTAGCTTATTGTTGATAAGGAACTGTAGTGCCAGTATGCTGTAATTTTAATACATTTTTCATTAATTTAAATTTAATTCTTATTTAATAATAATCAAATGGACGTATTAAATCAAATTAGCTGTTTAACACTACTAGGAAGGCAATATGGATGGTCAGCCATATCTGAGATTTAAGTACAAGCACAACTCTTTGGATCAGCTGGGAAAGTATCCCTTTAATGTTTGTAATTTTCTCAAAGATAATCCCGGTTTCTCTTTTGTTCCTGACAGAAATTTGAATTTACAATGTGCACCAAAAATACCTTCCAATTCAGACTGATGCCAATGTAGTAGTTGTTTGGGGTTTTTTTTAATGTATGTATATTCAGAACACTAAGCCTATTTACCTATCCCCCAATTAAGTTTTTCCTTTTTTAAAAATTTACTGACAAGCTGATTGACATACATCAATTGGGATCCATCAGCACAAGCACCACAGGCAGTATTCCAATCACTTCCCAACCCTGTAACACACTGACATATTGGCCAAGATCAGATGTCACAGGTAAATACCCTTTTTATTCAGCATCAGTGGCAGGACCCAATTGGCAAGTGTGTGTTATAAAGAACCTGTGATGATGTGCCTTTTTTAAGAGTGCATTTCCATCTGTAATTATACTCAGTATTTGCTCTGAAACAGCTGTCTCTTAAGACTTCTTCTTTTTTTTATTAAAATACAAACAAGGTCATGCACTTCTAAAAGATATACTCTTATGGGTTAACCTTTAATCTATGGTTTTCCCTTTGGGGAGGGGGGCGGGGAGTCAGAAAAATATAAAATAAAAAAATAGAAAAAAATATTAAAAAAGGAAAAAAAAGAGCTGCTTCAGACAAAGAAAATCATCCTATTCATCCAAAGATGTTATTTTAATTGGTTAGGAGGAATCATTGTCAAATGTGTTACATATCTGCATGGAATTTCTAGGCAGCCATTGTTGGCAGTGCTGCATTCACTCCAACCAAGGGCACACGGGGTTATCTGGCAGAACTGTGTGAGACCAGGAAATAAATCTGCAGGAAGCAACTGAGATACTCAGTGTAGCTGTCAGGCAAAGGCTGGCAAAGTGATGAAAGAAAAAAACTGCACAATAACAACAATCGTTATTTCTTCAATTCTGGGAACTATATCCTGTTGGAAAGACAGGCTAAAAAGTTCACTGTTTGCCATCACAGTTTCACAAAAAAATGACTGACCATACTGCTAACATTTTTAATTAATAATCTATTCTTTCTTTTTTATAATCCGGCTTAATTAGGCCAGACGCTCAACAAAACTTGAAGTACAAAAACATATGGTCACAGAAAATACTGTGATGTCACAGATAATCCACTTAGGTCATTATAAGTCCTCCTATTATTATGAAAAAATATCATCAGCCAAACACTCATTAGATAGGAGCAGCTCAGAGATACTTCATTATTTATAATACTTAAGTACTAAATTAAAGACAAGTAACTCCCTGCCTAACACATAAGTGTGCAGGTACAATAAAATATAAACAAAATTAATTTTAAAAAAGCACTTTCAGAAATTCCACATAAGTAAATACTACTAGATTGTAGATATGTTTGCTATATAATATTGAACTTTGTTAATTTATTCAAAGTGTATTTTTAAACCTTCATCCCAGTTAACTTTAGTGCCTTTTAAAGCAGTGTAAAAATAAAATCACAGCATTAAGAAGGCAGATACTTAAAACAATTTTCAGATGATCTTCAGGAACAATTTTATTATCAGTGATTCACATGAAAATTGTAATTTCTAAACATGTCCCTAGGGCCCAACTGAAGCTTGCAACTTGTCTAAAATAGTGAGCAGAAATAAACAATCTTCTGGTGATTCCCAAACTGAATTCTTGCTTCTTCCAGAGAAATTTTTACATCTTGCACCCACAAAGAGTGATTTAAAACAGTAGCACAGCACAAGGCTATTAACAATTTTGCTAGCATTTCATTTGTTTGTAAAGTAATACCTCAACACCTTTTATCCTAAACCTCCCATGTTGTGCACACCACTTCATTCAGCTGACGCAGTGTAAAAGTGTAAAATTTCATCTTTAAAAATATAACAATCACCATCAAAGCAACATCAACCGTGCCCAGTTCCCAGAGCCTTATTAAAGCAACAGCAAGAGAAACCGTGTGTGCCACAGTCCAAGAGCAGTTACATTTCTCAATTTTTTTAATTATGTGGCTGATTGGAAAAATCAGAGCAGTGCTCATAGAAGGCTGGCCAGGCCCTTCCTCTGCTCTCACAGTTAATGTAGGCCATACAAATATTAAACTCTAATGCCAGCCTTGCACTTGTTGTGAATGTTAAAACCATGACAAAGTCGAGTCAATAATGCATCCGATTTGAACCGTGGGAGGCCGAATACCTTCTGTGAGCTGCAGTTATGACCTTACAAAACAACCACACTTCCCCAAAATTAATAAAAACCTGCAGTGAAGTCAAAATTGAGGCTATGTTTTTTTGGTTTTGTTTTTTCTTTTTGTTTTTTCTTTTTTTTGCCTAGCAGTTCTTACCTTTTTGTTGTTCTCTTTAATATCTTGAGGATTCAGGGACTTGTAGTCACTGAGGGGGAAAATGGCACAGTGGGTATATACAGTATTTGATAAAAGCAGCAGTTTTAAAACAAACTAAATCTAAACATTTGACATACAATAATATCATAGAGTAACTAGCAATTTCACAGCAATTCAATCAACAAAACTAATAGTGTGGAAAATTAAAGGAATAAATAAATAAATAAATAAACACCGATTACATGTTTCATTGCCTGAAGCTCTCCATCTAAAAAAGAAGTTAAGGCAGGGACTAGAGGCCAGCCTTGACAACCAAATTTACCAGGAGGTAATCCGTCCTTGTCAGCATACAAAGAGCTTATTCCTCTCATCTCATTTCAACACTGGCGCAATTCTCATAATCATCTTGAAGTCAGTTCTTTGTATAAGATTAAGAAGAAGAAAAACAAATCACAGAGAGGGGAGAAATAATTGTTTATGCAACAAGGGAGAGCAAAGAGGTCACAAAGTTTGAGCATTCATAAACCTGGTTTCTTAGAAAGGACGGTTCCCTGCTTGAAAGCAAAGGGTGAAAACAGTTCAGCACCTAAAACACATGGGTATTTGATTTTTAAGTTTAAAAATTGTTCAGTATTTCTGTGAGAGATTACACAGGCAAAGATATACAACTTACATTAGGTCCGGTCTAAAGTGATGTAATATTGCACAAAAGGATAAACCGTTTCTCCACGACGTGGTAAAATTGGTGATTTTCACTCCCCTGTAGTTTTTTGTAACTTCTTTGCACCACACGAGCAATGACTGACTAGCGTTTGGCTTTCTCCCCAAAACAGGACTTGGTATTGGGCTTGGCTGGAAAAAAAAAAAAAAAAGAGAGAGAAGATGAAAGAATTTAATAGAAGATGAGAATTAACATTAATTGACCTAACTAGATGATCTGTATCCTTTGATGTGAGTTTAGGTCCTTCACAGCTGTCAGTTTACAATGACTGTAACTTGCAAAAGACACAAATCGCGAGTTATTATCTACAGTTGTTGCCCTAGGCACTTGTCTCCCAAAGATGCAGATATACAGGATTCCAGATCCACACAGGGGAAGAGGCCAAGAATTGTACCAGTGGAAACAACCGTGCTCAAACATGGCACAGCCCGTGATACAACGCCTTGAAAACACTTCCCAAAACGGACCCAGGGAAAAGCATCCCCTCGAGCCCTTTCACAATCAAAGTCACGACATAGGATTGATGAATTCCTCTGGTACTCCAGAGTTTTCGATGCTCTTTCTGTGCCAGTGTATGATTGCACAAAGGTAATTATGGCACCGTGTTTCTGAACAGCCACTTCCAACGGTGCCCAAAGAGCCACCTCTTCAAGGCTTTAGCTTTTCTACATGGAAAAGGAATTTCGGATGAAAACTGTTATCAGACGGTGATTTCTAACAACTTTCATTGGCTAACAACCATTAGATTATCATTGGCTAATAACAACCATTTCCAAAAAAGTTGTTTTGAGTCTTTTAGTAACATTTTTGTGGGCATAAACCAAGAAATAAAATAGAACACTTAAGACATTTGGCACTTGTCAGCCTATCCGCTGCTCCAGATCATACTGATCGCAGCAGATGTTTTCAAGACATACACACTTATTCCTCTAGAAAAAAACACTGTCACTTTAAAAACTTCTTAGGTCTAATCAAACGGGCAGAATGTGACTGATGCAAATCCTACATTTGAATTACAGTGAAAGAACTGAGATCTCCTATTCTTTCAATGTAATATAATTAAAAGCATATATGCACAACAAACAAGCTCTTGATGCGCTTTAGAGCTAGAGAGTTCCCAAATTAAGACAAATTAAGAGCAAGTAATTTACTATATCACAGCCACTTAAGTTTATGGTCAAATGGATTTACTTGTTATTGTCTATTTGTGAAAGACCAACGATGCCCCCCCTTGACTGAAGCCTGTCAGTGCTCAGCAATTAGCTGCTATCAACTCATTTGTTTTCATTGCTTCTGGGAAAAAAAAAATTTGCACAGAGCTGGGGAAGTAATTTTTCATTTACTGTCACAATCCGCCCTAAAAAGTTGTTGTATAAACACACTACCTCCTCACCAGACAGAAGCACTGCTAACTCATTTACAAAGTGCAGAAGGTACACCTTGCTGAGATTTTTTTTTTAATAGCAAATCAGTTGTACAAAATAAATTGTTAGAAACTGCTTACATTTTGTAATCCTGTCAACGATTCAAATCAGCATGAACAAATCCATTAACGATGAGACAAATATCTCCAAGCACACTGAATTAACAGCTTTAACAGGGATATACAAAACAGGGAAGGAAAAGCAGCAATAAATTATGAACTTTACCACGCACAAGATTTTAATCAGAGCAACAAATATTACAGAGGAGCTGCCAGACTGTTACTCCAGATTCATTGAAGTAATTAAGATGATGTTTTTCTCCTGTTTTCTTTACAAATTGAAGCAAAACCCAGTAATTAATCATGGATCTCAAGGTGCTACGTTACTTAAAATGTATTTGCTATTATAAGTTATATATATGGAAATGGCACTACTGAGAGAAAGTAACTAAAATAACATTATCAAATTGTGGAAATATTTTAGCAAACTATTAATGCAAAAAGATACTTCTTCAAATCATAGAGCACTATTTACTAGATATATTAAATGTTAATTATAAAGGCTTAATACTTGTTGCTAAACTCTCAACTAAAATGGTAAATTTTCCAGTCACCACCACCTAAACGCTTTCTGGTTAACTGTGAAATTGCCTTAGGAAATATTGTCATTTAAATGCTTTAATTACTTATCTAACAAACTGAAGATGTAACTGAATTTAAAGCCAGGCTTTACAGAAGGAAATACAAAGCTATTAAAACAATAAATTTAGCAGAATGTCCCACTTTATTAAAAAATTATCAATATTTAAAAAGATGGACTGCAATTCTTTAAATATCTATATTTAGGCTGGTCCTTTTTTATGTGTTTGTCTTCCTACTTACGTTAGATTTTTTTAAAAGCACTTTATCCAGAATATGGAAGATTTAGGACATGCATAATGTGCATAACACACACAATTTTCTCTTCTCTTACCTGATAAAGCAGAAATTGTTTAAGGTTGTCTTTCCACACTTATTAGTCCACGTTTCTTTGATAAAGGTGAAGTTAATACTATGACAATGTTATGCTCCTAATCACCACCTGCGTCAAAGCTTTCGTTATTTAATCTATGATAAAAGCATTCAACTCCACACACCATGGAAATACAGAAGTAAAGGCAGAATTGTGTGCGAGCACTTGACATGCCTTCAGAGGAGTTAACAAATGTTAGTTTGTTTTAGTTTCTTTTTCACATATGTGTGAAAAGTCATTATGCAAAACATTTTCTTTTGGTATTTGTATGTTGGACATATTAATTACTGACTTGGTGCAAACACAATTATTACCAAGTGCCTATTTCTAGCATGCAGTTGCTCGACATGATTGGTAGGAACTAATCAGATGAAATGAAAATTTAATAACCTTTTCCTTCCACCATTCTTTTCAGCACAGGCTACACAATTCTTCTAAATGACCCAGCAGTCATGACTTGCCTTTCCGAGCTCAAAAGCCAAAGTCCCTGCGAACTCGGCTGGAAATGGCACTAAAAGGATATCCTGAGATACCCACAGCAGACTGCCAGAGGTGCTCACTGATCAACAGGTTATGGAATAGAACACAACTGGCTTCTGTCCAGCCATGGAGCAAGCGCCCGGCGAGCGCACAGGTTCCAGACTCGTCCCTCACAGGGTAGCTCAGATCTAAACGCGGCAGCGTGTGGATGGATTTATCAGCTGGAGTCAGCACTGGCTTCAAGATATCTTCGTTTCATACTCAACAAAAGCACCAAAGTCTCTATTCTTCTTTTCACACGTTCTGGAAGCTCAGTTAATATGTTTTATAGTGTATGCATTTTTTCTCTTGGGAGATTATCCCATCAGACCATTACTCTATGCTACCAACAGCTGCAAGTATTAGGCTGCATCCCCACACTTGAAAATATTCAAATAGTTGTTCTTGCTGCTCTAAGGAACCCAGCACCAGGCACGGTGGTGGCTCACAGAGCACGGGTTGAGCTGCGTCTCTGACACACAGCCCAACACCCAGGAGAAGAAAATCAAGACTGGAACTGTGATGAGAACATGTGGCTGTGGGACTGTGACACAGCCAGCATGAAGACTGTAGGGGCTCAGTCTGAGGACCTCAAGGGCTTGTAGACAGGTTGCATGGGGGTAGAGGTGTTTAAAGAAAGCAAGACTGTCGAAGCCCAGAAGAGAAAGATGCTGAAAGGACTAAAGGGAAAAAAAAGAAAAGAAAAAAAAAAAGAAAGACTCGTAATCTAGGCTGAAGACTTATGTGGTTTGAGTTCTATATTAACAAACACAACTCCTAGAAGAGGAAAGGAGCTGAGACAACAACCCAGGACTGGTAATTAACTGCAGGAGAGGAAGCTCAGATTGAGATAGGGCTGAAAGTCAAAATAGGGAAGACCTACAAACAATGAACAAGCAAGTTTTTTTTCCCTCAAGAGGCAAGTACAGACACTGGGCTCTAACTTATTTGACTGAGCAAAATAAAAGGGATTTTCCTGTACCCCTATCAAAACCACGACGCTGTCTGAGCTCACTGAAAACTGTGCAACCATTAAAGTGCAAGATAAGGTAAATGAAAGTAAGGCACAACTAGGTGAGTGAAAATGTGCAGCATGTGGCTGGAAGTAGAAGAAATTCAGGAAACTCAGCTGAATATTCTGAAAAGCCATATAAAGGTGCAATAAACACAAGACAACAAATACATTTTAGTCAAATAGATAATTTTATATCCTCAAAATGATATTCAAAATTTTTATTTTTTAAACAACACAGGACTTCACCCCTAGGAATGTCCCATTAACCTGGGAATTAGGGAATTAAGTATCAGAAATTGAATATGGCTCATTTAATAGAATTTATGCCTTTGGCAAGGTCTGTCTGTGTCCAACACGCATTCAATTTTGTTTATTCTGGGCTCTGGAAGAGTCTGGGCCTAAGTCAAAAAGTGGTTTTTACTAGTATCAGGAATATCAAATACAATACGGAAAGAGTCTGCAAAGATAGACTAGAACAGCTTTTTGTTTTATTCCAAAAATGGAGAAAACATCCTCATGATCCAGTTGTGCTGAGATGGTCTTTACTTAGGGTAGTTAGGTATTTTTTACATAGCAGGTCACCACAAGATTACAATTTAGTGACACGTGAAAATATAAGTGGCATTGCTCTTTGCTTCTAGTAAGGGAAGATCATGCATATATTAGAAAATACATATTTCCTAGAAAGAAATGTTGGTTCTGCTATTCTGTTACTCTGATAAACAAATTTATCATTTTAGGAGTACATTCGTTAACTTTGTGCTCTCCATTTGCATGGTTCAAAATGCCTCTGGTTCCTACTGTCCCTAAAAGTGAAGGAGATATGAAAACCCAGCTGCTGGACACAAGTTACAGATTCACTGAATTTATTTCCTATATATGATTAATAACAAGCATTTAGGTAACCTCCAGGTTTCAGCAGCAGCAGACATCTTAAAACTTCACCTTCCTCACTCTTCTGATTGTGCCTACAGCTAATGTGGATATGCAATAAAATATAAACTTTTATCTTAAAAGCCCTAGGCATAAGCTTTTAATTGCTTATCATTTTACAGGTTTACTTTTGGCACTACCAAACCAGTCCATGTTCAATCACAAGCCAACATTTAGACACATGCCTGAGCTGACACGATGCTCTCATGTTTGAACGTGGTGAAGAAGAAGGTGAAATCCTTGGGACACACCTCAAGTTAGCTGATGGTCAAGTAGGTCTGATTATTTAATGCAAAAGGGTTTTCAATTGCCTGTTATATATTTTGATGGCCAGGAGTCTGGAAAGACCTTTTCCAAATCACGCCTAGGCAAAGGAAAGCAAGCCTGCAGATGGCTGCCTCTGGTTACTTTTTCTCTGAGCACCGAGGAAGTGGTCTGGTAGAAAATTACAGTATGTGATTATACAATTGAAATGTGCACATGTATATAACCTACAGGCATCCAGGACACAAAGATGGAAGAGACTGCAGTAATAAAGGCTACTGCTAAGAACTTCATTTTGTAACTTTTGCAATTATCTGGTAGCCTCCTTTTGCCTTTTACTTTGTCTAGTAATGAAGTACCATTTTCTTAGCCGAGTCTTTTAGGGTTTTGGTTTGGTTTTCATCGTCAGGGATTAAAAGGATGAAAGAACCCAAGAATTCATAACTAAACTCTAAACCTTCAGAACCAAAATTCACAACACATCAACTGCTGGACAATTGCCTCGCTTGCGCAACAGGACACAAGGCTGTCTGCTCGTGGCAATCAATTAAGAGCAAGACAGACGATTTATTTCCAGATGACAACCTCCCCCGTGGATGTTCTTAGCAGAGAACAGGACTGCACAGGAGTGCGGGCAGCTACCTCACCACGCTGAGAAGCCCTAAATTTATTAGCTAATTGCAAGAAGAAGATTATGTTAATGAACTGGCAAAAGAGAAACAAATCTGAGACAACATAATGAATCGGTTACTTATGCGGAAGTAATTTCACCTGATGGTCAGTACAGCCAGGAAAAAAGTTACAGTGATCTCCTTCCCAGACTGAACTATTAAAAAGGGATTGGCCGAGGCTCACCTAGCTTCTCTTCCCTGAGGTCGCATAATCTTTGTCTTGAACGCCGTGTTTTCAATTAAAAATCTCAAGAAAAGGTACGTAACTCATACCATTAAGCAGAAGCCAACACGGAGCTGGGTCTCTGATGATTACACGTATTTATAATGTAACAGTATGAACAGATGACATGCAGGGATGGGGCCTCATTTTTCTGCTCTCAGAAGACAGGCAGTTTCCTTGTGTCCACCTTCCTTCCTCCAGCTGTCCCGGTGGCATGTGGGCTGAACGCTCTGCTCTCATGTAATCTGTGCTGGAAGCCCAGATGAGCTACCAGGATGCTGCTGGTTCACAATCCCTGGCTCTCTGCCACGATGGGAACGTTCAGGGTTTTGGGCAGGTTGCCAGAATTAAGCAACTTAAACCACAGATGAGGAACAGCAATTTTCAAAGCTTTTAACTTTGTTAAATGCGAACTGAACTAGCAAAACGCACCTCCCTGGGCCCAAGGCTATCTCTGCCACATTTCAAAGGCCTGCAGCAAACAATGGAAGTGTTAGAGCTTGTCAGAAAAGGTCACAAGAATCTCTTCTAAGAGAAAGCACAAGGCAAACTAAAAATGAGAGTCACTGCCAATTCTTCCTAAAAACAGTGAACTCTTGTTGCTTTTGCAGGATTTTTTTTGACAGAGCCATTAAATAAACACAAGTCATTATCCCACTCTTCTGAACATTTCAACAGACACATTTTTTTTCAGGCAACCTTCTGATGTTGGCTCATTAAAGGTGACACTGCTCAGAACTTTATAGTTACCTATTTTGTAAATCTACTGCATCATTTATATTAATGCCCAACCATAGGCAGATTTATGAAGCATTAGCCTTTACCTATGAGAAATCTTTGTTTCAAAATCTTGAGAACACAACACGGATGCCAGATTTATGCAGGTATTGCAGTAACAAAGGAAAACAATCTCTGTTTGGGTGTGCTTAGAGCACTCAGTATTTTTAAGCCTGGTACTGATGTCACAGTACCTCTGAAGGCTATGGTAGACCTCTTGGCTGACAGTGGAAATAAAAATCAGTATATTTTTCAATCCTGCATGAGGTGCTGGTACCAGGCATAAAAATGGATGTTCTTAAAGCTCCTGAGGACAGCAAGAGATAAATGAGAATTTAATGGAAACAAGTTTCTGCCTTGATAAACTACTGCATCAGCAGCTGAGTCTATGTAAACAATCACAAGATGTAGATTACCAAAAGTATTGCTTCCCTCCTCAGTGGTAAGGAGAAGCTGTTCATAGATGATGGGGAGACATCTGAAATGCTCAGTACTTTTTTCCTGTCTTTATTCTACAAATGAGATGGAAGTTGGAGACTTGCATTACTCATGCAGACACAGAAAGGTCAGATTTCAGCCCTGTGTGGAAACAGCTTAGATAAACCAGAAGCTTTCAGATCAGCTGAACACATTTGATGTAATCCTAAGGTCCTGGAAGAACCAATATGAAACAACATCCGAAATAAATAGTCAGTTTGGAAACTTGAACACAGGGAAGAGTATTAGAAGAGTAGGAAAAGACTACATTCCCTTCTAGTCTTTAAATGCATAAGAAAAAAGGACAAATAGCAAGAATGCAGACAAGCAAATGAAAAAGAGGTGGAACAAACAATTAAGGTCCTTCTTAACAAATGAAAGTTAAAAGAAGACAAGGAACAAACATTAATTCGTCATCAATAAATCATGACTAGCAGTCCAAGTTCCTTCTACAAGAGGGAAGCAGGGAGCAGAAAAGCCTCAAAAAATGGATTACAGATGTAGCTGAGCTCTTTTAGTTCTCTTTCAAGATGCTCTCATAAGGAAGCATGGAAAACAGCCTTAATGAGACTCATATAGGTGCAAACCAGGCTGGAAATCTATATCCAAGACTAGCTTCAAGTGATCCTTGGATTTATGCATTAAAATGGGCTCTGCAAGAGTATTTCTTAGGTTCAGTGGAAGTGTGAATTAGGAAGGTGAATGATGCACTGGACATGAAGCTGAGATGGACATCAAAAGCGCTAGAAGAACTCCAATCACATAAAAAGGAGTAAAGTTCTGAAAAAAGCAGTATGAAATTCAATAGGTGCAAGTGAAACATAGGAAGGAGTAATCATTTGCATAAATGCAGGATGAGGAAGAACTGGTTAGGTAACAGCTCTTCACAAAAGGATATGGGGGAAACAGTCTATCCAAGCTGAACATAAAATCAACAACATCAGGTTGTTGTGAAAAAGACAAACATTATACTGAGATGTACAGACAGGAATAAAGCTTGTAAGACATAGACTGCGTCTCTCAGCCCACTCAGCATCAACAAAACCACAACAAAAATTTTATGTTCAGTTTTCCCTGATGTAGAGTGTCAGGAAGATGAGCCCAAAGAAATATCAGGAGGAAAAAAAAAAAAGAAAAAAAAAAAGGAAAAAAAGGCATGAAGAAAGCTGAAGCACATGGTAAGTCATCAAACTCTTTGACCCCCACACCAGTATTTGTTTACCAAAACAAAGTTACAGGCTTTAGTTGCTAGAGGTCAGACATCAGGAGGAGCAATCTATAACGCAGTATAATGAAACACTCAACACTGTTTGGGAAGCCCATGGATGTTTCATCACTGCTTAATACGAGCTTGCAGAAAGCTTTCATTTTGTAAAGGAGAACTTAGCCTTTGTGCAAGCAGAAAGACCAAGTGATTTTCTGGATGTGCTTCAGACCAACACTCTGTGTTATCACACCTCCAGAGCCTAGAGCTCACACAGGCTCCTGCCTGGCAGAGCTTCCTTCCCTGCTCTGGCAGCATGGGAAGCAAGCTGGAAAACCCCTAATTCCCACCAAGCAACACCTCACACTGGCCTTTTGGTTCAATCATCCACCAAAAAAACCCCCCATTTCTCATTTTAAAATTTAATCCTAGTGGGGAGGTCCTGATATTATTCATTCCATAAGCAACTCATGCACCAATTCCCCTTTGTCAATCAGACCTCCTTGCAAAGCACAGCATATTTTGCCTTTTTCCCTGGCACGCAGTTACCTGAATATACAGGAAGTTCAATAACCACTAACAGCTCTCCAGATGAAAAACTGAACAGTTGTACAGTTTACAGCTCTTTCAGTTGTTTAGGAGACTGACTATTGACTATAACTGCTCCTCATGAGGACTGCCAGAGAGGAAAACTCTTCCAGTCAGCACATTTCCACACTGTCACAAAGCCACTTTAAAATCTAGGATACATTAGAAAGGTTTTGTCATCTGCAAGGTGAAAGTTCAGGTCAAACCCGGGACAAGAGTCAGAAAAGCCCCACCAATTACAGCTGGGTGAAATGAGGTATTTAGGCAAACAGCAACACGTAAGCAACACTGGTAATCAAATCAGCTCTCAGCCACAGCAGAGATGTCACAGACTAAAATGAAAGACAAAGATTACCTTAGAAGGTTTTTTAAAGAAAAAACAGGATGACAACACTTGAAAAAGTCTTGTCTAGCAGAAACAGAATGCTTCACCCCCAAGCACCATTCATAAACAAAACAGAAAACAAAAAGGCATTACAAAATAAAGCAAGTGAAAAATTAAGGAATGACAGGCTTGAATATTCTTGCTTTAGTAGCCCAACAGAATGAGCATTATTTAAGCAGTGTGAAGGCAGATTGTTATCTTTACCTCTCTGAATAGTACCTTATTCTGTGAACAGTCCCCATGGAATAACAGCCACTACTCAAGGATTCAATGGCTTAATGAACATAACAAGACTGGCACAATCTGGAGCTTAATTTGCATGCAGTTTGAATATTTTTGCTTTATTGGTTTCATTTCAAAATAAAAATACATGTAAAAGTAAAACCAATTCAAGTGCCACTTGGCTTAACATATATTTTTCCAGGAATTTGTACATTATTCAAATTTGCTAATTGCTAGGACTTGTTCAGCTAAAAGGAGAAATACACGTTAAATGAAAATATCCTTTTTGTTTTATAATATGTAATTAACACAAGCTTTTCTAGCTTCAACACTGTCAAATCTATCCTCTTGAAAAATACACATAATTTTCATGCGACAAATTGAATTTGGTGTGGTTATGCTTTTAGCACTCAACAAGTAAAAGCTTGTAAATGAAAAGCTGAAGCATAAAGGTATGGCAAGTCTCATTTAAGAAATCAAAATCTTTGGGAGAGGAATTCTCTCCTGCAGAACTCAAGAAAAGCTGCTAATAATTAAATACTGCCTGTGATTAACACTTTACACTGCATGTTTATGTTGAAAGTCCTTGTTTAAGCAGATCGTGATACAAACCTAATCAAATCACTGTATTTCATTCTCTTATGATGCCTGGCTAATAACCACACAACAGTTGGAAACTGTCAAAATATTTTACAGCTCAATTGTAATTCCCATCCAAGTCTAAGCATGCAGTAATTGGGCGTTAGCCACGTTCCAGGGGTGTTACAGCAATGCACGCAGTCAAATCTTACGGGTTTCATTTTTTTAAACACATGTAAAACTCCTAAATGATCCCTAGGATCTACTCCATAAGATTTTGAATTAAATATTAGTATACTGTCCACAGAGACAGCTTTTCTCATTAATCCGATACAGTACTTATGTTAACATTTAAAAAATTAGCTTGATATTTGGAGCTACGGAATTTGCTCAGCAGCTTTTTCTTTTTCCTTGGTTTAAATTCCCTAAAGAAAAAATATTTTGTGAGATAAAAAAATAAACACTTTGAGCAAAACATTACACAGCAAATATTGTAATAGTAAAAGATTTGAGACAAAATGCCGATTTCGACTTTGAGGAACAAATTTTGCAGCTCATACCTAAATGGAGCATTCAAAGCTGAGAGAGAAAAGAAGGGTACTGCTACAAGAGAATGATGTGAAGAACCAGACAATGTTTTTAGCATGCACTGTTACACCTGTACTGCACACAGTACTCATGAGCACAGGATCCAGATAACGCCCTGATGGGTTTTCCTGAGCAGACAACTCCATAGGCATTTCTGATTGGAGTCTGCATTTCTAAGGCAGTAGCAGAGATACAGATTCATGACTCCCTGGTCTTTCAACACTGCTCCAATCATTAATCCATGCATTAATTGTAACCAACTCCCAGTGACAGGCAGATGACATCGCTGGATCCTCAGTACATTAATGTCCACTGGATTAAAAACCTTAAGCGGAGTTCTGCCTTTGAGCTTCCACAAATGGAAGGAAGTGTTACATTTCAAGTGCCTTTTGGACTTAAGTTTACACGGTGTGTTAAATAAAATTAAGCATTCCTGCCAGGTTCTCTACTGGTCCCCAGATGATGCGATGATTAATGTGCTGTGTGTGAGCTGCTTGTGATTCCAAACGCTCATCTGCAGGCAGAAGTAGGAAACACCTGGACAGAAGGACTGCACCAGAAGGCTTCAGTCTTCCAGTCAGTTATTAGAAGGAGCATCAGGGGAAGGTATCAACTGCTCTTTCTTCAATGGGGGGATGAGATTTATCAGAGAAGCCCAAAGGAGCTACACAGGGTAAATCTGCAGCCAGCACAAATGCAGAAAACTCTCACTTGAGCCTCATACATCATCTTTAACATGTCTGATCATGTCCAGCTCTTACAGCATGTAGAGCACTTATCACTCACACATCTCAGTCTCCTGCAACACTTTTCACTGCACAAGCACCTCGGGATAGGTGGAGGAGGGAAAAGAAGGGAGCCTTCATTCCTACACAGGAATTTCCATGCTTTGGGAAGTGTAAATTAGAGCATTACTACTAGTCTGACAGTAAGTTTGCTAATAAATGTGTAGCAACATATTTAATTGCATAACAAGAGATTAAATGATTATGACAGTCTTTGAAAAGGGGAAAATACAGGGAAGAGAAAGTTAATATAGAGGGAGAGCTCTGGTAACACAGCAAACCAGCTGCAATTTCAGAACTCTGGTAAATTTATAAAAGTCAACTGCTCTAAATAAGCTTCCAGTGGCATCTACAGAGTCTGTTCCAATACTGAACGTTAGTTTCAAGTTACATGAGCTTCTAAAATTTATTTAAAGGTGTAGTATCCATCATCTTAAAAACACAAGTTTTTCACACTTTTAGGCAAAACTCAAGAGCAGAAGCATCAGCCAAGACAAGACTGGGAAACAAGCACAGTAACATAATTTGATTAACACCTATCTTACCTTTAAAGCTGTACAGGAGGGGAGTTCAAAGAGCAGTTTTTCCTACAGTTACAATAAAACTTACAGAGTGCTCAAACAAAAGTGCTGAAGTTCTAGTGGAAGAATGACAAGTTGATAAATACATGGTGTGCACACTGTTTTAGTCATAGTTTAGGATCTCAATGAGTTACATCCACATAAGTTTTTTTCTTTATCACATGTAAATACTTAAAAGTTATTTAGCAATGATTTTTATTTTCTCCTGTTCATAAAACCTTGGCAGTGTTAGGTGCTTAACAATCCCTTACGCAGGTTTGGGAGTGGGTGGGAGGAAGCAGGAAGGGGAGGGCATTGGACTCTCAAAATAGTTTAGGTAGGCAAGATTGGTCTCACTGCTCTCCCAAAACCTCTTTTGCAGCTGGTAGAGCCTGGCTATTTAGGAGACTCTTCAGAGCAGAAGCCCAACCAAGATGCTCCAAGCAGATTAAGGAATGCCATCTCTGTCCCTAAGTTATGGAACACTACAGAGGCATTTTATGTCTTAAATCAGACAGAAGCAACATATTTGTAACTAATTTCACTACAAAAAGAGGTCAATTCTTATGGAATCTAAACCTACAACTCACAGCCAAACTCATCACCAGGTTTTAAAAGAAACCTCTAAGTTGAGAAGGACAAAACAAAATGAGACTATAGTAGGATTTGATCTCTCTTAGTCTCTTTTTGCTCAATAAATATTAAAATAACCCATTTTAAACATTTTTAATGTGAATATTTCTCAAATAATTCCAAGCAGATATGCACTTTCCAGTGTCTATTAGATCACATGTTTGAGGATCCACACAGAGTCCATTAGTCATGCAGGGATAACAGCAAGGACAATGTTAAGGAGTTTAAGGATGTGAAATTGCTAAAACCTGGTCAGAAAATAGGCCCACTACATGATCTTGCTTTCCTTATTCTTTTTCTTCTGTATTGGGCATGAAATGCTGCCAGAGCAACTGTCAGAGCAATGAGACTGAGGTGATGAAGGATCAACTACACTTCATCTGTGCTCAAGAAAATCCCAAAATAGAAATCCACACAGGACCCAGAATCCAGAGCAACACATTTAATTTTTCTGGAGACTAATCACAGTACTGGCTTCCTCCAAAAAATGAAGTAAACACTTTTCCAAAAGAGGTGAAAATGCTCTAAAGCAAACCCTGTAATGTCTCGTGTTGTATGGGTTCTATGACTCTCTAAATGCTTGTTAAAAAAGACAGATTTAAAAGACAGGTGATTTTAAATCAACCACTTATAGACCCAAGGAGATCAGAAATGGCAAACCATTTTAAAAATGTGGAGGCTCTCACTGGAATTATCTTCTATTACTCCCTATTACTCACACCTATGCCACATTCTGCATTTGAAAACAATGGTAAGTTTGCAAACACAAAAAAAGATACTGTCCTAAAAGAAAACCTAATTCTCGCAGGCAAAACCCCAAACATCTTGTTTATAAAAGCCTAATCTTGCTGCTATAAAGAAATGTAAAAACAGTTAAATGCATTTGCAGAGAAAACTCCTTCCCTGAAAACCGCTCAAAAGCAATTTTTCTCCTTACTTTTTTTTTGTTTTGTTTTAAAATCCTAATGGTGATATTCCATTAGCATTTCAGGTAGAATGGAAAAGTTGTGGTTACAGTTATAACCACATTGAGCATCACAACAATATTTGGTTTGCCATGTTTTTTTCTGTCTAAGATATTGATTGGGTTCTGATCTACATACCCATGTCTTCATAAAAGACTGAATCCCACTGCGTTACTGAGTCACTGCTGCCAATGACAACCATGACAGATGATTTACCAATAGCATGGAGGGCCAGGAGAGCACTTTAGAAAAGCATCAGTTCTGCAGCGTTGCTTTACAGTGAGAAAAACAAAGCTTTTCACAGAGCTCCTAAGAGCACTTCAGCAACGTTAAGAAAAGGTCTCATGGTGTTATGGAATATGTTGAGTTACGAAGCAGATTCTAGAACAAAACACTTGAATTATGATCTGTTAAACCATCTGTATCGAATTGTTGTCTGAATTAACTTTCTAGAAAGCTTGAATGTAGATAATAAACATATATTTGTTATACATAAAGGTGTATATATATATACACACAATATATATTGTTATAAAGGTATACATATAACATCTATACTTCTGTATGTATCTATATACACACACAGAAAGAAAAATATATACTCTCTCAATATATAAAAAACACTCCAAGCTTACTTGAAATAACAGAAACACATTCTGACTATGTGTTTTTTAACAAAAATTACTTTGATTATGTTTCAGAAGCATAAAATACAAGACAGCTAATTGGAAAAAAAGAAAGAATGCAAAAATAGAACACCCTCTATTTTTAGTTATTTATGGTGGCATAACATTTTAGGATATTTTAAAGGTTGTTTGGCTGAGTTGGATTCTAAGGATGCATTTGCATTGAAGCAAGAAACATGACTCTTGCAAGGCTTTAAGATTACAGTTCTTTGTCTCAAAGGTGTTGATGAAGTGAGGGAGAATGAAGATTTTAGGTGGCCTACAAAGAAAAAGAGACTCTGCTCCTCCTTGTGGCTCACCCAACATACAAAAGACAACTAAGGGGTTAGAAACAACTCTAACCTGCCTTAGTTCACACTCATGGAACCTTGGGTGTGATTTCACTGCTCTGGAACATAACTGAGAGGAAACTAAAGGACATCCTTGCCTTCACTGAACTCTGCATTAAGTCTCAAGAATAAAAAGTTACAATAACGCACGAAGTCACAAAAATCCAGGTGTGTAATAGTCAGTATCCAAATGTTCTTTCAGAATGTATTTCTCTGGTTCTGCTGTGTGCCTGTGACAGCCTCTCCCCCAGTTGTGCAGGCACAATTTGAGCAGTTGTGTACACATCTGTGAGCTTAATGTTGGTCCCCACACTGAGCCCACAGGGAAATAAAGGCGACTTTCAACAGCCACAGTGGGCATTAATCCATGCCCTGCACGCAACAGTGATGTGCTCTTGGTGCTAAAGATGCCAGGCATGCATATGAAGTCGCTCCTAGTCTCAAAATTAAACATCACAGGACCTTTACCAAGGTAAAAAAAAATAGTATTGAAGCCTCCAGTACCTAGAGAGCTGCATTCTACAAGATATTCCATCCCAGATAGCAACAGGGGGTTTGGGGATAATTTTTTTGTTTTGGTTTTATTTGCATTTGGGGGTGGGGGTGTGCTTGTTTGTTTGTTTGTGTCTGTTGGAATACTCTTTATTTTGGGGAGGGTAGACACGCTACAACTACTGAGTATCCTGTGGCACAGCATCTGTGAGTGGGAACCCACAGCTCACCCCAGCAAGCTCTGCTCTAAAGGAATATGGGGAGAGGCAGGATAAGATGTATTAGAAGATGTTTCACCATGCTACATCCTCTGAATCTAAATGATTTTTCCCCTGTGAGAGACTGCCCTCTCAACATCATAGCTCTCTTTAAAGTGGTGTAAGCACTTAATCAGTGAGTGCTTAATCAAGCCTTTAAATATTAAAGCTGAGCTAATATATTAAGCTCACCAAAATTTTTGTAACATTTACAAGGTGATTTCCTTAATGACTTTAGTTTCTAGCTAGCTCCTTTAAAGCTCTTTCATTGAGCTAGAGCACATGATTTCATTCACACTTTAAAAGCTTTTCCTACGTATGCCTTTCAAAACTGATTTGTCTGAATTAGACATATGAACGACATCTAAATTCTGTGCATTACTCATTACTACAAAGTATCATTCAGGGGCTAACACAATTATCTGCTAAACTGCAAAACAGCTCTTGTCAATAACGAAACTAAGTAAAGTAAAATACATTTGCATGTCCTCTTTTTATTGAGATAAAACCAAAATTGGTATATCTAATGACACATAAAACTACTTCAGTTGTATCAGAAAGCATTCTTGCTTTAAATACATTTTTAACCTTTTTTTCGCCTTTATTCCTCTTTATTAACAGTCCCTGTACAGAGTGCCTGCACTGTATTCACTCGAGATCCATCTATATGCTTCAGCACAGGAAAAACCAAAGCATAAAACATTAGCAGGATCTGGACTCTGTATTCAAATAGGTGATACTCCAGCAAAACAACATCTCTCTTTTCCTGTATACTCCATTTCTGTTTTCTTTAAAACAACTCAGAAAAAATGTGAATCTAAAAATACGGTACATGCTACAAACCCCTCAGACAGCTCATGTAGTGACAGTTGCAGAGAAAAGAGTTCTGCTGAAAGAATAGAGAGAAATAGATTTAAAAGGAGGCAGCGATTCAAAAACTCCTGCCTTCATCTTGATGCCAATAAAAACCAGAATCACTCAGTTTCTTCGGATTGTTTTCTATTTATTTTCTTTTCTTTTATCCGGTTAATATTTTAGGAAATTGTTGGGTTTTTTTCCCCCCCTTTTTTTGTCACCACAGACACTCCCTTTAGGCAACCGTGCATCAACAATCCTCCCACGTTCAAAGTCGGCTACATCTGTTGCTCTTTCCCATTGTTGAAAATTCCTGCCTTAATCCTATTTGACTTTATTCATGCAAAGGTCATCCTGAATTCAACAAATGGAGGAGCGATAGCAGGCACACTGTTGAACATGGCTAAAAAATGCTCTTGTAGAACATGCAGCTAGTGTGCCGGCACTATCGCACAAGTGCTCGCTTTATTATGCAGCCTCTTGTCACCTGAGCTCTGTTGCAGTATGAATTGGCAACACATTTCTCCCTGCAACTCAGGAATACAACATTTTCCTTCTAACTGGCTTGATTTTTCTCTCCTTTTAAAAAGGTTTGTGCTTAACTTGCATATGGTGGTGGGTATGACTGCAACACATGCATAGAATATCCGAGTGTTTCACATGCCCTAAGGACTGGCTTCTGGCACCTATGGATTTCCTTTTTCTCCTGGATTTTACCTCTGACCACATCTAGCTTCACAAATCTATTTCACTAACCTCCCCACCTAAAACTAATGGTGATCACAATTTTAAATAAATTAGGCAAAATTCTATCCAAAAATACTTCTACAAAGCAGGGTACAACAGTTAATACAAATACCTCATTTTAGGGCCATCATTGCACTGTGGATTTGCTTACAAATGCCATCAATTTTGGTTTTAGACTTATTTTTCTTTCCCAGCAACAAAAAGCATTCTGGCTTAGACCTGTGATTTATGCCCATGCTTAAGTATCTGACCCAAACCAAAGAACACTTAGCAGGAACAGTGAATTAGTAAGCAAACCAAAGTTAACTATCAGACTGATTTATGAAGGGATGATAATTATTTTTGTAATATACCCATAACTCATCATGACAGAAGCAAAGGAATATTTATTCATGCACACTTATTTCCAATTTGAGGTGCTTGCCAACCACGATGAACCAAACCCATCCCTCAGGCAAGCAGAGAGCCAGGCACGCTGTTAATGTGCTCCTTTCACTGTGTGCTGCACCAGGGACCATGGATGGGCCATGGATGGTGGAAAGAGCATCCAGGACTTTATCTAAACCAGCCCCAGCTCGAGGTAGCAGCTAAAAGTTGAATGCTACAATGTCAACTTCTACAAATTGTGCTGAGGTCCTTGTTAGGTGCAAGGGAACATCGGAAAGAATCAGGTTTTCATTTTAAAAGCTGTCCTGTACTCTGCTTGTGTGGCTCTTGTTAAGGAATATGATAATAAGGTGCCAAAACTGTACAGAAAAATGATAGATTTTTGTTACAAAGATTTTTGAGAATTTTTGTTTTGATGATAAAGGTCTTAGGAAAGGAGAAGTGTTCCTTCTTTCTTAGATCTTTTAAAGAGCAAAGCTTGAACTAAACATGAGTCTGTGAAGCCCAGCATGAGAATCAGAGCCCTCCAGGCCACCAGCCACAGGGAGGTGGCCCTCCAGCACCAGAGCCCATGGCCTTGTGCCACCTACCTGCCTCCCCACAGCTCCCTTCTGCAGGAGGAGGGAAGGCAAATAACTTCCAGGAAATGGAATAAAATAAAAGGGTTGGGATTAAGGATTTTCAGATGACATCTCCCAGAAGATGGCCCAGGCGTCACTAGAGCTGGCCCAATGCAGCTGTCATTCAGGTGTCTGGGCAGGCCAGGATTGTTCTGGCTGTCCAGCCAGCGGCTGTGCCTAATCCCCTTGTCCTCTGGGAGGGACACCAAACACTGCCATAGAAGCCTGGATATTTAGCAACCACAGCACTCGAGAAATCTCAATGCACTTTCTCCACAACTGCTGAAGTAGCATTTTATGACAACAAATCTGAAATCTATAGTTTGTTAATGTATGTTAAATTTAAAAGATGAAAAGTGAGGCCTGAAATGTCACAATGCTGGTGCAGTTACCAAACTTTACTTGCACAGACATTTTACAGAAGTGGCAACTGGTGCAACCTAGAACTGCTGCAGGCACTGATGAAGTTTCCAACAATTTCAGCAGGAGCTACATTGCACCAATAATGCACAAATACCTTAAAGAGCAATTATGAAAATGACAGAAGTAGTCAAGCATTCATCCACCTGAACATTATGTATATTAATTTGCAATGAAAAATATTTTTCCAGGACAGCTCTGGAGATGAGTTATCTGCATCTCCACTGCTAATAAGAACCAAAAGAAGAAACAGTCAAACATTTAAGTAGCAGCACTTAAAGTTGCCAAATCAATTGTTCAAAGATGATGGTTACAAATACATTTTTGTAATAGTCTTTGTACAACAGCATTTTTTTTTTTTTAATAAAAACTGAGGTCCATAAAACATCCACCTCCAACTTACTGTAAGCTAATGCTTTTGAGTCACCTAAGACCTGACCTTACAGAGAAGTGTTTGTTTTAGGATAGTTGATGTGACACAGAACAGCACTCAGCTGCATGGCACCACAGTCAAGCCAACAGCTCTGCTGATTCATCTGGGTTGGATGCAGCTGTGAACTTGAAGAAAAACAAAACAAAACAAAACAAAACAACAAACAAACCACCACAGTCCAAAATCTGGTTGAAGAGATTAGCTTAGCATCACACATAAGGAATTCATGACAGAGGGAAGGATCCCAGTCACTGCTTGTGGACAGCACTCACTTGTCACAGAAAGCAGTGCCTTTTGCTGTCCCTTGGCTCAGCGCACAGCCTGGACTGGCCCCCTGCAGAGCAGAACACACAGTGTGCCATGAGCCACCAGGTGAGGATGTGCTTCCATCCAGGTAATACTGCAGCTCTGGGACAAGGAGAAAAGCGAGAGGCTGAAGATGGAAGCAGCTCAGCTCTGCCTCCAGCCCTGGGCAGAACTCCTGCTACAGGGATATTTGGGCAAATTGCTGAGGTTAAAACCCTCAAATTCTGAAGGAAGCATCTCTCTAAGAGATAATGTGACTCTAGATCAGCACCTACATCTTCTTGAGAGCATGGGCACAGGATACTTCAGTGAGAAGGGCAGAAAGCCACACACAGAACATGGAAGGGCTTGGTTTCCTCTATAGTCTCGATGCCCAACAGTGGCTTCCTGTTGGCACCAACCATGGGAATAGTATGAGGGCAACATAGTCAAGTTCACAAACACTATTTAAAACTCATGAAAACAGTAATAAGGAATGGCTTAAGTAGAAGATTAAAAAAATGGAGCCTCTTTTACTCTTCAACTCTTGAAAAGCAGCAAGTTGAATGACTTGTCTGTGCTTCCATATGATTATCTCACTATCTTTCTGTTCATATTATATGTACAGCTTGTCTTTCTTCCTATTAAAATAAAAAAAATGTCTTTGGGCTGGGTGCAAAGGCAGATTTGCCCAGAGTGTCTTTTTATTGCTTAAATTCATATTAGTAGATATCTTCGAATTCTATCCAGTACCTTCCAGGTCTTCTTTGGGCTTGAACCATTTGTCTACATAGAGAGTGACAAAGACCTCATGAAAAGGAGCTGTGCAATTCCTTTGCACCAAATGTGAAGCTGTAAAGGAGCAAAATCATTAAAGAAAATGTTCCAGAGAGCTGGGAAGTCCTTACGTGCATGGACAACTAGAGATACTATTGATACCAAGAGACAGTGGGCGATCTTCATTTCTCATGTGGAATTTACTGTCATTCCTCCACTCAGCTGCATGACTGCACCTTCATCCTACTCTTTGGTCACATAAGGCTGATAATCTTGAGGTAAATAAAAATGGAACAAACAAGCAACTGCAGACTTTAGGATCTCAGATAACTTGGGAGCTGTGGGAAAAGATGTCACTTCTCCCCCTTCCATTAAACCTACCTGTTTTGTGCTCTATGCATTTATTCTGGCTCAGAATGAATGAGAAGGAGAAACAAAAAATTACAGGTTTCTTCTTGTTCCCTTGAGAAGTAACTGAAAATATCTCTTCTTTCATAAGGAAGTCATTTGTACCTCCTTTGCTGCTTGAAGGACAAACTGCCTATCAGGCAGAAATCCTTCTGGAGAGCCTGAACATCCTGAAGCATTGCAGATACACAGCAGATTACCAAGGATACCGGATAGAGATGGATTATTGCATATCATGCAGAAAATGATTCTGTATTTCCTGTATATGTTTCATGAGAGCTTAAATCAGCTAGCTTGTCTGGCATGAGAGAGCAGATTATTACTTGGCATGCAAAACAATTAATTTTAATTTTAAAATGAGAGACAGAGAGAGCTTTAACAATGATGGTGACAGAGATGTTACTGTTGGCTTTGGACTGCTATGTGAATGTGTATTCTCCTCTTCCACCGACTTGAAAGACCATCACAAGTTCTTGCCTAAAAGCACCAAAACCAATTCCTGTGTTTTCATGACTACCAGCAACATCACTACCTTCATAAAGGTAAGAATGGTGTACACAATGATAGTCTTACGCTGATCTTTCATCCTGTCCTGGTGCCATACACTTTCATCAGTTGCAAGGCATAACTAAAAATCCATTCAAGGTAAAGTTAAAAAAGTATCTTGTGGTCTGATATAAACTTTATGTCTGTTCATACAATCATGTATTGCCAGAGAATCATCTATTCCCAGGATGGAGTGCAGGAGTTTCATTTACTGAGAGATTCTGGACAGGCAGCTGTGAGATGGAGCTCTGAGAGCTCCCAAATCCCAAGCTGGCAGCTCGTCAGCCTGCAGCAGCTACTCTGTAAGGCATGTGTTTAACCAACACAGGCTTCCAGACCTTGAAGATGGGAGAAAAGATGCGAGACCAAGCTGGATTCACCAAATATAACAGGTATGTTATATAACCTACTTTCAGTAGGTTATGCTGAATGGCAGAAACCTGATGGATTCATGAGGCATCAACATAAGCTTCGGCCAAAGTCTGGCAATAAACTGAACACAGCAAATTCCAAAAATGCCTATCTCAATGGTTTCCTGAAAGTGAAGGGCATATGCTATCCTTCAAAGGAGTCAGTGAGTAAATGTCAATCCCGTGCAAGAAGTATTTTCTTCTAACATTTAAAAATAACTCTATGGTTGAGGATGCTTACCTGTTTCCTCCTGTTCCCTAGTAAATAATTTTTTACCTCCTATATAAATTCAGCGGCATTCCTGCCCGCTCATTCTCGCAAAGACAATAAAATCCTTGATTGTGCAGAGACAGATTGCTTTAGCTTCTCTACCACCAGACATAGTTGCCATAGACTGATCTTCTTTCAAATAAATTCAACATAATGCAGAGAAGAGAAGAAATCTGAGGCTGGCTGAGACTTCACCCTGCTGAAGTTTGTATGTATATTTTATAATCAGCTAATGCAATGATGAGCACTGATATGCATGCTATGTACTGGTCTGATACCACATTTTGAGCCTAAGACCACATTTTTTTTTCCACAAAGTCAACGGGTGGGGGAAATTTAAAGTCTCTATCAGCTCTGTGAGAGGCAGAACCTGGTTATCCAAACCGTGTAAAGAACAGTAACAGCTGTATGACAGTATCAAGCCTAACAAGGCTTCAGCATTGTTGGGCTTGACAGCACTGTAAGAGTTTGAGGATTGGAGAGCTTAATTACAGCTTTGCACTTTGTCAGACTCACCTAAATGAGTCAGCATACCATCGTTTTCAAGTAACTTGAGATGATTAACTGTGTCTCAGACTCTGCATTTTAAGCTCTCTCTGATGACTCAGATTAGTTGAGAGGAGATGCAGAAGGCAGGAGGAAGTGTGAATAGATTAAAAAATTTTGAAAGCAAAACTTCCTACCAACTCAGACATGGCAAATACTGAGCTAATTCTGTGGGCTGAAGAGCTGGACCTCTATGGAGTGTTCAGCGTTGCCCTATCTGAGACAGATAAATGACCCTTCCTCACCAATACAGCTGACAGGGATGTCCAGGTGATCAAAAGGGCCTGCTCAAGGAGAAGACATTGAAGAGGCTCAGAAGGGGTTTGCTAGTGCAGGTAACTGCTCATCACTTAATAATCATAATAATCACATAATAATCTACACATCACTTGCTTATGTGTAGATGGCAATGACAGCATCTGTGTTTTTGGATTCAGCCAATGTGATGAACACCACTAGCGTGTGAAGGAAAAATGAGTAGCAAATACTCTGTCAGAGACTTGCAGAGGAGCTTCTGGAATATTTTTCCTTAATCTCTGAAGCTCTAATATCAGTGCTGTGTTTGTGTAGTTTAAAGATTAGCATTTCTGCTCCACAGGCACTATGACAACAACCAAGACAGGGAACTGAACCTGCTGAAGCCACTCAGCCTCTGGTATAACTCCCAGAACTTTCTGTGCACAGCAAACTTGGACAAACACTGACTAAGACACATGATTTAACCTCCCTTTACCTAAGTTTACCTCTATAGGACTATTCCCCTACATATGGGCATGTACTAAGTTCATGTTTGTATAGTGCCTATACCTTTGGATGGAAGCTTTCCCGGAGTTGCTGAACATTGTCTCAATTATTGAGCAATAAACAAGTCATTTGTGCCAACACTCCAAGTCCCACCTGGGCACTATTTTGTACTGTTCTGTGAGAAAATGGTTTCTTTTCTTTTACATGCCAGTACTTTTCCAAATTTCGAAAAGCATTCAAAGTAAAATGCTTTTGATCTGAATGCACAACAATTCAAGCACAGAAAAAAAGACTACACTTACAGAAAGCTTTCTGCATTGCAAGTGACCGTACAATACTTTAACACACCCACTCAGCAAAACTTTCCACTGTAATATAATGAAACAGCACACTGCATCTGCTTTGGACTTTTCCCTAATGTCTCCTATCCTCCAAAATCCCGTTAAAAAATTAATTAAAGCTTTCCTATAAAAGAGCATGTGAGCACAGAGCTCCACCTTCTCTCCTAGCCCTGATGAAAATCAGTGTTTGAGTACATGGACCTCTGCTGATCTCAGCTCTGCTGCAGGGTCAGGGGCAGAAAGGTGGGCTGCAAATAGGCAGGCACCAAAATATTCACCAAGTAACACCACACAGAAAAGCAGGAACTACCTGACTGTCCATAACAGCACAGGTTTCTCACCAAACTCAATCCTGAATCTTTCCCTAATCAATTCCACCTCTCATACACTCTAAAGTTTCATCCAGGACAGACAAAAACGACAGCAACCAAACTCAGTAGTAACATGTTATTTCAGCACAGCAAAGACATGTATGAAGCAGAGAGACAAATTTCCTTGGATGCATATCTGTAAAAACCACCTCTCAAACAAAGAGCAGGGGAGAACACGATTTTCATCAAGCAATCTGATAAAAATCCCCACAGATGTCTCTTCACAGCCTTGGTAGTACCAGAAAGCTTTGCTTTGGCCATTTTGCCTTGAACCAAGAGCCAGACTCCACCAGAAATCAAATGTGTCACTTTTCATGCAGAAACTCATGCAGAAATTCCAGCTAACAGGACTGAATTCCATTTCAGAGCATTACAAAACTGCTGTGCTTTGATTTCACATATTCCAGCTTTGCATATGAAGAAGAACTTGTGAAGAGTACTTGTGATCTTACCCCACTGTTTTGCTCTGCAATGAGCAGACAGAGATTAGATTTCTGGTCTCATACTCTTTAGCCTGAGTGAGTGGTAAAATGACAAGATCAGAGCCTGAGTGGACAAGGACATGTGAGCAATCTGGCTGAGTAATTACACAGTGAAATGATAGGTATGACAAGTAGTATCCCTCAGCTCTGAAACTGAAGTACAACAGCTCTGATTCCAGGCAAACCAGATGATAATGTGCATACACTGGGCAAGACACACTGGGAGGGAGGCATTCTGTCCTCCTCCTCCTACCTTTAAAACAATGTATAACATTAATTTCTAAGAAAAGTCCATTAACTTATACTATTAAATGCTTATTTTGTTAAAAGAAAAAGCACAAGTGGTGCTAACCCCTGGAGTTGGAATCCACACTGACAGAAGCTGGCTGTTGTAGTAATAAAACACCCACACCTCACATTACCTCTTCCACTGAAAGGAACTCTGATTTTCCCATGAAAAACATAAATGGATGTGCATATGTAAGTATCCTTAGTCTGGACATTCCTAGCAACCAGTTAACCTGATTTAAAGTAGACTGTCTTTTTTTTTGTTAATTACTTCAACATAGCTTTGGAAATGGACATATATAAATCCCAATACAAACAAACAGTATCCTGTACACTAAGCTTTTAAATCCCAGATTTATGATAGAAATGTGAAGACAGACTCTTCAACAGGGACAAGGTTTAGGAGCATTAAAATAGCTCAAGACAAAGCACTGTTCAACATGATTTTCTTCCTTCCCCATGGCAGATCCAGCTGTCCTGTAACACTGGTTACTAGAAGACTCTTTCCTTTGAAACTGCAGTTGCTGGTACTGTTGTCATTAAATCCTTAAGGAAAAAATACAAGCTCCTACTGTTGCATCCTCCCTATGAAACAAGTGAACAGAGACAAACCAACACCTTATGAAGTACTGGCACAGCTTTTAAGGTGCCTGCAGAAATAAACAGGATGTTTACAATGCACAGAAAGGTACTGTTATGAATAAAGAGAAAATTTTGGTACAAAAAGCTTACCTTAGGAGAGGAGGAAAGCTCCCTCGATGCAGGAATTGCTGACACGTTCTCACCCATGCCCATCTCTGTCTTTGGCAGGAGGTTTGGGGGTTCAGGAGCCTTTCTTTTCATCTTCTTTTCTGGTTCTTGCAGAGCAACTTTAATTAAAGCAGGGCTTGGTTTTGGTTCATAAAATGGATTTGATCTAATTAAAAGAAGGGAAACACATTTCTTTGCTATCTCTTTGGAAATAAAACCACAAATAAGACCTGCTTAGGAAAGCCAATGACTAGAATGCTTTTATTATCCCACATAAGAATGCTTTACCTTCATACACTTTTAAATACTACATTTTCATACAATTGAAAAGTGAGTTACAGTAGCAAAAAGTGCATCCATTCAGTCATAATTTTTATAAAGTCCTGTAAATTGCAGAAGTTTTATCAACTGCATACAGCTAACTCTTCAATTATACTTCATTATCTATCAAAGAGTGATCTGATTTTATGACAAGATCAATACCAAAAAATGTGAGTGAAGCTGCTGGGTGTTTAACACTCTAATCAACAGAATAAAGACAGCTTGATTTGAACAATTAAGAAGCAGGCCATTGCCATTCAATTAAGAAGCAGCCAGGCTCCCCCAGGGCTTTAGAGGCCTCACTCTTGGCTGTCCAGTTTTGAAAGTGTGGCCTCCACGGGTACACATTCAGCCTCAAGTGTATTTCAAACTCTGTACTGTACAAGCACCACACCATTTTAAGAACACTCCTTAGGTAAGAGAATAGTGTAAGAAAACAACATCTGACTTGCACATATCTCTCTGCAGACACCAGCAGGCATCACCAGTCTATTTTGAAAGTGCTTTCTATAACTAAAGCTTATTTGAGAATGCTACAGAGTAAACATCTTCCACCAAGCAGATGCAGTCCAAAGAATTATCCTTAACTCAGGTGTCCATGTTCCAACTCTGCACTTGTACCACCCTAAGTAAACACCTCCACAGCCAAATTTTATGTCAGCTTGATACATCAAATACCAATCAGTCAATAATATATCAAATAATGGCTTCTTCTACACACTTAGTAGAGCCAGCAGCTTTGTACCCTGCTAAGGATATTAAAGAGAATATTTTTTGCACTGAATTATTTCATTATTAATACTATTCACTTTTCATAATTTGCAATCCAAAACTGGACAGTTAGTTTCAAAATGGATACATCAATTTATTATTTTCTAGTCCCTCTTCCCCTGCAAGATATATTTATCACGTATCTCAGACTGTGATTCCAAACAATCTCTCTGCATAAAGTTATTGTATGCAGTGTAACAACCACAACAAATAACCTCAGTCTCTTGAAGTCCCTTCGAATTCAGCTCTGGATGAAACACTAATGCATTAGGTAAGAGTCTCCCTAGCTAGATCCATTCACAAATTCCCTCTCAAGATAAGAGCCAAGAGCTAGTACACACTATTTTTAAGAACCACAACAAGAGTAAAAACTATTCATCCAGTTGCCTTCCATACAACATCAAATTCCTCTCCTTCACTTGTAGTATGAAAATGTCTTTCAGACTCGTAGACAATTCAGAGTTTATTTTAATGCAATTTACAGTTATCCTATTGTCACTGAGAAAAAGCAAGCAATTAATAACACACACCACAGAAATCTACTTTTGAAAGGCAACATTTACCAAAGCGAGTAAGCGAAAATCAGGCACAAAAATCTCCAGACCTTTCTAAGAATCTGCTGCTTCTGCTCCTTACAGAAAAAGATATCCAACTCCTGAAGCAAAAGGAAAGACTAACACTAAAATAATCCATTTGTTGACTGAAGTCAACTTTCAGGTGTTCCCACTTTCCTGCCCATCAAGTGCAAAGCCACCAGCGCAATCAGAACTAAAGGCAAGCAAAGTAACAAGTTAAATGGAAACAGAAGGGTGTTTTCCACGGGAGCGAGTAGGAAAAGGAGGTATTCAGGCCGGAGTGGAGAATGCATCCAGCTGTCAGAAGCTCTAATTTAGCTGACAGCCCAGCTCAGCTGCCTTCAGACACCAGAGAGTTCAAAGGGAGGTGAAAATGAAGATAAAAGAGATAAAGGCTGAAGAACAATGCATTCTATGGGACAGCATAGGGTTTTATTTAGTTCAACAAGTCAGCCTTCAGAACAGCCAACAGGCACAGCATGTTTGGCAGGAATTTACCTCTGAATTAGAAAGGTGTATTTGCAACGTGTTAAAGTTATTTTGGTGTGAGAAAAAAACCCAACACCTTATCAATGAGAGGAAACAGGTTTGGAAGAACCACCTTTTGAATTTTTGAGCTCCAGAACTGTCTGCATTGCAGGTGTCATCCTGAAGAACTGCACCCCCTGTACACATCAGATGGAAGTGCTAAAAGGAGAGAAGCCTTTCTCTCTAGAGAAGAACTTGCTTGAAAGCCAGACTAAACCCTCACATTTTGGAGACAGAAACAGACACAGGTACATGCACACAACAGACACACACATGTGCTACCTTCTACCTTCCTCTCTGCACTGCCCTTAATTGGTCTTACAAATATTGAGCAAGATTTTTGAAAAATAGTGTTAATACAGAAAAAAACAACCAAAATGGTTCTTTCCTGAACAAACGATAAAGTTTGAAGTCACGAGGATCTGATATGCGTAGCACAGTTTGGTCCAACAAACTTCCTTTCACAAGGCTCTACAAGAAATTAAGCATCTGAAAAGTCTGGCTGAAAAGAGCCTTAGCTAGAAAATATTAAAGCACTTTTCTCTGAGGCCAGCCCCATATTTACTGGTTCTCTGAAGTTATTTAATGGATTCACATGAAATAATTTGTCTAAAGAGACACTAGACTGTCCTCCAAAATTAAAACATTTCCGACCTGACAAGATACCTGGCATTAAAGTGTCACTGACAATGCGGTGGCTTGTGGCTTCTTGTGCAACAGGCAACTTCAGCAGATGGCAACTCGATAGCCTTGCCAATTACACAGCATAATTCTAAGCCAAACAGTGATTAATGAGATAAGAAGCCACAGAGCCAAGTGATATTGGAAAGCAAGTTTTATTCTGATCAATTTAAAAATTATTTTGATCCATCTTACCAGTCAGCTGAAAAAGAAAATTAAAAAATAAACATTTTACTGAGGAGGAAACCCAAAGCTGTCAGTGTGGCAGGGCTAAAAGGTCAGGCAATATTGCCAATTAAAAGTACTAAGGTTGAAAGCATTACACATTAAGCAGTTGTGAGCTGTGCTGTTTTCAAACAGTTAACTTCACAAGGTGTGTTGTCCTTCACTAACAGGTGGATTTTAATGTATAAAATTCAAAAAGGCAAGAGCAAAATTTTCTGCTAACAGTGAAATGTCCCCACTAACAAAAGGAAATTGTGTTCCTTATCTTGAGCTAGGTATGGGAATTTAGCCAGAGGAACTATGTTTTGAGAGCACATCTTGCAGCAGAGTAAAGGCACTGGCTCACCTAAGTCCCTCTGTGCCATGCAATGCCTCACGATGCTTTGCTTGTGACTGTGCTTCGTGTGTGTTATGGAGTATTTGCTCTCTTCACAAACATTAGTCAAATACATTTCAATGCAGCAAATTACCCAAGGTAAATCCTTCACAGAGGTGCACTGAGGCCAAGTACCTGTCACAGGATTACAGTGAGAGTCTGTTACAGAAGTGGAGTCAGAGTTCAGCTCTTGGGGCACTTGGTGTAAGCTCTGAGTCCAGAATCAGAACTAGGGGTCTGCCAGAGCAAAGCAGGACAAGGGTACTGATGCTAACCGCTGTGTCCATGTTCTCAAGACACAGCACTGCCTTTCACACAAAATATGAGAGGAAAATGCCAAGCAGAACATTAAATGAACTCAAATTAAATGTTTAAGACATGAGGCTAACAATACATTGCATTTCCTGATAATCAGTAAATCAGGAGATTTCCATTTCTTCCATTTCATGCCTTCCACCTATAGACTCTGCAGGACACCTGGAGACAGCCCTTGACCAGTGGTAGTCAAAAATGAAACAGAACTTTTAAAAAATCAAAAGACAAGATGTTATGAAAGAGGCTGAAAATAACATGCAAAGTTTTCTATTCTCATGATATGACTCAGTTGTTCAGCTTTGTCTTGAATATACTGCTCAGGCCGAGTCAACACATCTTAAAATAGACACATAGCAGAAGAAATAACAGGGTCCAGAGACGGGCGGTGGAAATGATTAGAGAGATGAAGAGACTTCTGTATGAAGAGAGATCGAAAAAGTTAGCACTCAGACAAGTGACAAGGAAAGGTGAACATGCTAGAGACAGACAAGACAACAAATGTTTATGGCAGGTAAATCCAATACTACTAGTTGTTGTTTTGATAAGCCAGCAGAAGAGACAGTATGGGATTGGAAAGGGAATTAATTTACAATCACCAAAAGAAACACATTTTATTACAGATCTTGTTTTCTTGTGGAACTCTCTGCCACAATTGAAAAGGAAATCTAGACTTCAATAGGCTTGGAGGAAGATTACCCACTTATGTAGACAATAAAAGCATCAATATTCACAGTAGGCAAAAACAATACACATCTGGACGGACATAAACCCACATGATTTAGGGCACTCAAAAACCACCAACTGTTTTTTTCACTGCCTGTGAAATTTTTGCCTTTGGTGCTCACCAGACCATGCCTTAGCAGAAGCTTTCTACTTAAAAATTTGAAAATTAAGGATATGAGATGAGGCAAAATAGTGTTGGTAGATGTGATCTAATATTACATGTCCTGTGTTTCTAAGCTGGACTTTTATCATTACACTCATTTCTCCAGAGCGTTTCAGTGTAAAAATTCAAGGGTTCTCCTTGCCACACTTCTACCCAATGCACTCAACAAATGGTCTCCAGGTCTTTTTGTATGATGTATTCCTCCTGTAACTTCAGAGGAAAATGTGGGGAGTAATGTTACTTTGAGGGTCAGGACATAAAAAACTTATATAAAAGATGTAAAAAATTGATTTTACAGTGTTTACTGACTCCTTATCCTTCCATCTTCCCATGGAACACCGCTTTATCATGAAAATGCAGACCAGCTTTATGGCAATTAGAATCCACCTATGGGGAATTTGTTTTTATCTTTGGGGAAAAAAACCAACTAAGCAAATGGAGTCATTAAAAAAAGAAGAAGGCTGTTAACCATGGGCTAAAGTCCAGTATACAGCAAAAGGAAGGGTTACAATCCTGCCACCAGCCCCTTTGGCATAGATGTGCTTAGGGTGGAAACGCAAGTGTAAACAGAAAAGAGAGAAAACTCTTCACTTGTTCATCCATGTGGCTTTTTCTCCTTCTGTTCCTCTCAATCTTTGCTGTCCTCTATATCAATACCTTCGTGGGTGTAAAATACACACATTTTTATTCCCTACAGATTCTGGTGACCAGGGAATGACCAGAAATGCCTGGTGTGGCTGTCAGTGTGATCACACTGCGCTCTGAAGACACAGCAGCCAGTGCTGTTTGTTCAGGCACTGTCCTGACAAATGGAGCTGGCAGAGGCATCATTCCCAATGCCCTTTATTCACTTATTTTTTTATTTTATTTTTCACAGAACAATCATCAACATTAATTCTGTGGCTACAGAGCTTTAAAAGGAAAAAAAACTCTGCAGAGCCCTTCATATGTTTCTATCAGAGTGCCTGGAAATCCTTCCATTTCCTAGACTACAGCTATCAACAGAGAAACAGAAAGATGATGATACCATATCTCTGTTAATACTGAAGTAATGCAAATGTCATGCCATGATAAATCTCATTAAATAATGTAAAATTAAATGTTAATTAGAATTGTTGTGTGTAAAATTGCTCAGATGTAATCACCATAAACTGTCTCATGAGTGGTGTGGTTGGTGACTAATGACCACAAACAAGGATTAAGGATACACCTTCCAACCTCCCAAGCTGTGCAGGAATTGCAAAAAGCTCTCTCCTTCCTGACAGTTTCTCTACTATAATACAAGGCAGTCAGTGTGAGTTTATAAAAGTTTTGTGTGGTCATGCTGAAAGAAACAACCTGGTGCATAAGTGTTATCTTTCCCATATATATGCATTCTCCAAAATGTGCTATGCAGATTGCAAAATGCTCTTCCTTTTTACACACTGCATCAAGAAAAAACAAACTCCCAGTTATCACTGGCAAAAATTATTCATTTATGTAGTAAAAATAATGGCAAAAAGGAAAGGAAAGCCCAAGCTCCTTTAATTTCTTGCTTATTTGCAATTGTCAGGGAATGAAGTGTCAGAAAGGTCCCCAGATTTGTTCCCTATCAAGTTGTTGGCTGTCAATAAGGCAAAGGAAAGTTTCCTCACTGATCATGTTCAGCTGAACAGCATGACCTGGGGGTATGGTATTTCCTGCTGCTGAGCTGCCCAAGGATGAGTCTGTCCTAAGGAGGTGATTAAGGATCACCATGATTCAACCCAACGAACCTCAAGATTAAGTCAGGGATCCCACTACTAATACCTGCAAAGCTGCTGAAAGATGGAGAATCACACTTACTCATCCAGCTCTTCCTCCTCAGCTTTCGAGGTATCTGCATAGAGGTATTTGCTCATGTCCACTGGCCTGATGTTTTTCCTTTTTGCAGGTTGTGGAGGAGAATCTCTGACACTTCCAGGTGCTTCAGGCAGGTGGTCCGGCTCATCAAATGGGTTTAGGTACTCTGGGGCATCTTCATCCTTGAAGGGATTGTAACTGTCAACATAGAAACTTTCTTCTGGCTTGGAAGATGAAGCTCTTTCAGGGTGAAGTTCTACCAAATAACAGAAAAAAAACCCCAAACATTAAACAGATTTAACGAATTAAAAACTTGAAACCATTTTATCAGATTTCTATTTTTTAAAGCCACATGAAAAGGTCTACTTCTTAACTCTCAATACATAAAGTTATAGCCTTACCTGAATTTTCATGCTTGTTTATTCAAAAAGAGGTTTTGCAAAAGGTCTTTTAATTTAGACTATATTGAATAGGCTTCATTTTCTCACTTACTACAGCTCTTTCAACATTAGTTATTAGTTTTCTTATTTATCATATAAATGGCATCACAACTGATATTAACACATTTTCAGAAACTATTAGCCAATTTGTGTATTTTGAATTTAATTTAATTTAAAATTTGGATTTTAAAATGGTGATAGTAAGTAGGTGGCCTTTACATTTCTTAAAATTACTGAACTAAAAATCAGCTCTTGAATATGACCAGTAATTACATTTCAAAACACATGTGTGCCCCTGGTAACAATACATAATCTCACTATAAAAATGAATTTAAATTAACCCTAAAGAGACAGATAATCAAATCACTCATCTTTTATTTGGGCTGTACAATAAAAAGTTATTGGCAAGCTGGAGCTGCATGCTGTTCTCAGTGCAATGTCCTTTTTGTGGTGTCTGTTATTCTGCAGTGAATGGCTTCTGGATACTGAATAATGCAAGTCCCCATACAACAATACAACATTTGTTACAAAGACACTTAGTAATGTTAATTTCACTCTTCCCAGCATCAAATAATCAGCATCTCTGTTCAATACCGGATGTGATGTACTTTCAAAACCTACACAAACAGGAACTTCAATGCAGTGTCATTAAAACCTAACTTTCAATAACCACATCCACATTATTCTTAATGAAAAGTGTGTGTTTTTCAGAGGTATGGTGACTAAACTGGACTAAACATACTTTTAAGGTTTAACAGTAAAGTTATTTGTGACAAGAATCTAAAAAATAAGAAGATGGACTTCCAAGTGGATTTTTCACTGAAGAAATATTTGGGAAGACAAAATCTCCAGTCACACCATGAACAAAGGGAAGCACTGTGCTTACATGAGTTTGGATGGATGATGTACCAAAGCTGCTAATCCTGGTGGATTGCTAGAAAATGTCTCTACCCTGGCGGCAGCTGACCCTGAACCCAGCCATTAGCACAGCCCAAGGTGATGGAAAGCCCTACCCCAGGCAGTGTGAGCAGCTCTGAGTTACAGTGTGGTCCAGAGCCATTCCCAGCTGGACAGCAATATCATCCCAAGCTGCACATAGCGAATTCACCTCTCTGTGCACTGGACCAGTCACTAGATAGGACAAAGGCTCAGAGCAGGACAGGCTTTAGCTCTTCTCAGGACTACAGAGACCCACCCACAGCCTGTGGAAGAGACCGTGCTGGAGCAGGAACACACACACAAACAAATGCAGGAAAAAGTCAGGGTGTGTGTTTGCAGCATGTCAGCTGCAGTGCATGTGCTCACTCCTAGCCCAGAGTAAAGGTTTATCCCTTAAGAGAAGGGAATAAGCTACTGGGAACTTATCCTGGGAGAAAGTGCACAGCAGGTGATGTGTACTGACCCTAGTTTATGTGGTGGTGTGATCATGAGCCCACATCCTTTTAAGAAAGCTGTTTCAGAGGAAGCCACAGGGAAATAATATTGAAGGTCTATCCTTAACTGATAAGGGAAAAGAAAGCATTTAAAGCAGAAATTCTTAAAAACACAAATATGATCAAATCAAGCAAGAATCTTTCAGACTACTATAGATTTAATTATATCAGAGCAGAGCCCAATATCTAAAATGTATTTGTTCAATTATTTTAAACTCAACTGGAAAAGTGGTTCTATATAGACTTCAGTCATTCTAGTGTCCAGTGCAGGTGGTAAAGGCAAGCAAAAGCTTCACTCTGCTTGCCCTGAGATGTCCTCGGTGTGGGTATTTGCAGCTGAGCTGAGTCCTTCACACTCAAAGCTTACAGGCATGTGTCTAACTGTTTTTAAAGTCAGGGAAGTCAAATCCCTCCTTACTGTACACTGTACCTACAGAACATAGTGCACATATCATGCCTTGAAGCTCATGGTGGTCAGAATACTACTCAAATATTACCCACACATTCAGTGATTTGATGAACCAGAACAAGCAGAAGTGCTTTAGAGATGTGTCCTCAGAAGACAGTTCCATACAAAAAGCAAAAATACCTAATGAGATGCAGAAACAAAAGGACTGATACCATATTCAAATAGTGTTGCTTATTGACAAAGCTTTAACCAAACTTTTTAGTACTTTACTTGGATATTAGAATATTTTATCAAGAGAATGGCAACTAAAAATAAGTGCTTCTGCAACTCCATACGATGGATCATTGCACCTGCACATGAATCTGTTGATAAATACACATTATCATATCTGAGGGAAATCTTCTGATAACACACAAGAAGGAAAGTCAGTAATATATCCTGAAGTTAAAAACATTCAGGGAAATAACCTCTTAAAACTATGGTGTGTTTATGGTTTATTTTCAATTTGCTTTTAAGTCTCCTGGAAACAATGAGTTAAATGCTTGTTTTAATCTGATACATTTTAAGGGGCAATGCAAATGGTTTTTGCAATTCTTTCTGTTTCAACACTGCATCAAGTGCTGTAACCCTAACTATGACAAAATTATTTTTCCTTTTCATTGGCTCAACAGGAGCTACATGTTTGGCCTTACACACACAGTGTTACGTTAAGTGCTCAGACACCTCTGGCTTGTTATTAATCAAAATATTTCACAAAATTCCATGGAGGCTGAAATTAAAAAAGCTTCTAAAAATTTTATTTTCAAGACATTTTTATAGTTGAATTTTGTAAAGGCTCAGCTAGAACCCACTTAACTTGGCTACTCATTCTCTCTACTCTTGCCATGCAGGATTCTATTTTCCTCCCCCTTCTGCTTCCTTCAATGTTCCCCACAGGGAGGGAGGTTTCCCACAAGGGTCCCCCCTGAACCCAAACAGGTTCTCTCCATGGGGTCTCTGAAACACTTTAGAACTAGTTTTGTGTCAAATGTTTGTCATCACAAGCCTCTCCATAACAAATTAAGTTGTTATGATGATGGCTCAACAGCACTGCTCCTAAAGTCAGACCCACTGTCACCTGTCACTTTTCTGTAACAGACTCATTTTCTCAAAGACCTAATGATGCTGAGAAGTGCACTTTGGCAGGCTAAACATACAACAGCTTAGAAGGGGTCTATTTCCCCCTTGAAGCCGCTTTTACATTCAGAAGGCAGCACAGATTCCCCTGCTTTCCCCACATCATTCATCACAGCTCCACACAGGACTCCAGTCTCTACACTGATATAAATTAAAAATAAAAAAAAGAAAAACATGCTTGCAGTTTGGCAAGTCAAGGGTCAAACACAAAATAATTTTTGATGATTAAGTAATAAAGCCACAGGGGTAGGAGTGACAACATGAGAGGTAGAAGTATTACTACAGCAGAAGCACCAGCTGCTCTTGTGCCAGATTCTGGAAACATTACTTGCCCTCACTGAGAAAGACTGTTCATGATAATAATCATTCTGGCACTACCTATCTGCACAATCACCCAGAGCATCTCCAGAAATCACCCTGCCCTTCAACCCACTTGCCTTTTGTAACACAAACATATTGTGACACATCCCTTAAAACCAAACAAAACCTCCACCAAAACATCGCACACACCACTTTCCCCTTGGCAGAGGATGAAAGAAGCAGCCACATGTGAAAGGTACTCGGTTACGCCTCTGGCTGCCTGACTGGCAGGCAGGCACACAGGCACCATGGCATGTGAGCAGCCAGCAAACAGCACAGAGGAGAGGTGGAACTGCCCAGTGCTTCTAGAAAGAGTAAAGGCTGATGTCCCCACACACCACCGGTGGTTTTCTGATCCTTTTATTCATACACACTGCTTTTCATGAAGAAATAGAAGGGGCAGAGTCACCATTTTCCTCTCAACTGGTTCCTGTGCTGCTCTGTGCAGGACTACCCTGGAATGATCTGGGGTTTGCTGCTGCATTGTAACAGTTTTCATTCTCAGTGTGAAGCATGCTGCAGGGAGCTCAGAAGTCCACACACAAGGTGATGAAGTACACTGCTGAGGTAAATGGTGGTCTCAATGACAGTGGGTGCCAGCAAAGAGTTACCCTCATGTCCCACGTGTGATGTATAGGTCATATCCAACTTAAAAATTTGTATTCCCCACCAAATTAAAAAAAAAAAAATCTGGAGTGATGAAACTGTGTTGTGGTTTTCCACTTTCATTTGTTGTACATGTTGACTTCCCCAAGTAAGTATTTTGCACAGAAGTTAACTGATTTTATAACTCTATTGCACTGTGACTAAAAACCCAAAAGGCAGTCTTCTTATGATCATGCAAAGGCTGACAAGTATAAAGCTGCAGAGACACATTCAAAGAGATTATTTTTGATTTTCCCAGATTTCTAATGTTTGCTGACCTAGTAGATACAGAGGGAATAAGCCTCAATTTGACATGTCAACCAAGAAACACAACCAAGATTTTTTTGAGGTGAGTTGTTCATATGCACATTCACTCTGCTGTGTGTGTAAAACCATTGACGCTGAGGACTTTTTAAATGCCAGCAGCATCCAGAGCCAGCTTGCTGATGACCCTCTGCCATGCACCACACCTACAGCGTGCACATGGGCACTCACGCCTTTAGTTTCTCTCCACACCACATTCCCAGGGTTAAGTGATTACAGGATTAGGAAGATAGAGGGAAAGTAGCTGGTTTGTGAACAGGCACAAGAAATATCTGTCTAGGAAACAAGTATCTGTTGGCAAGTAATCCTCCTTTCTCTTTGAGTGACTGTCAATACATACATATTCATACTCTGGGTGACTGAGCACACACACTTCACGGGCTTGATAGGAATATCCTTGGAATATCTCTGCCAAATAGTGCCTCTCACATCTGATGGCAAAGTACTCAGGAAAGGAGGCTCCAGCTGGCTGCTCTGCACCTCTTGGGGAAATTAAGTAACAAATTCTACAGAGGACTCTGAACTTTCGCAAAGTCTAAGTTCCACATTATGCCTTGTCCAGATAAAAAGATAAAGAGACTAACATGTAAGTGAACAGAAAAATACTTCATCCCTGCACACATAAAAAGCTAATCTCCTGATTTAAGCAGATCACAAGACAAGTGAAACAGGTAATGTGACTCTTTAAGCCTGTAGGAGAAAGCCTGCCTTAAACTCCTGAACCTCTTGTCATGCTCTCGAGTGTCACGCTTCTGGGGTGGCCACCAAAAAGGTTACATTTACCTTAGAATGCAAAAGCAAACAAGCAGGCACAGTCTCAAAGAGCTTCTTAGAAAGTAATAAAAGTTCCACTGAGGTCTCAGATTAGACAATCATGAGTGAATAATGGGACACAAACAGGGCAGCCTTCAGCAGTTGGGCAACAGAATGAGAAGGGCTATGATATCATGTAGCCTCAAAATGCATTTCAAAACAAAAGGAAATCTCCCCAAAATGGTAATGTCTAGGTTCTCCCCATGTAGAGACACTGGTCCAATCAGCCATAGAAATACACAGCAGATTCGTGCTGTTGCTAAAGAACAAAACCCTCTTCTCTAATTTGTCTCAGCACCATTTTTTCTCCCACTCAACTTTCTGTGGAGGAAGAGGACTGGAGGAAAGGCACATGCCAAGAAGGCCAAACAAGGTAATGGGAACACAACCAGTTCCCATTATAGGGACAAGACAGGTCTGTAGTGGAAAAAACAGTGATTCTCTGAGGTAAAAAGAAGAATCCCTCAGGAGCCACTTATCATGACATAAAAGCGTTAAAAAATGCCACAGCAGATGTCCAGCTCTTTGTCTGATAGCCTGGAAATCACTCTTTCAGCTGATCTTTCAGCCGGGTTTAATGCTCCAGCAAGACACTGTCCTGTGAACCTGTGGACGTACAGAAGGTCCACTCCTCCCAAATAAAAAACACCTTATGACACAGTAGGAAGAATCTAGTGACACCCTGTTTATCCCAATCACTGTCCTGTTATGGTATGTTGACTGCTGCGTGACAGTGACTGCGTGTGGGAGTGATACTCGGTATTCACACACCCAACAACTCAGCACTGCTGCCCACAGCTGTAGATGGGACCCAGAGCCTGATCACAGAGGCTGTCCCAAGAACACAGAACAGACCCAGAGAAATGGAAAAGTGTCCACACCTCTGACTGAAGATGACTGTAAAGGCAGACGTCACCAAAAGAACCACAATAGACTGAAAAAAAACCCATGCCCCTGATATGCTGAGAGTGTTTTAGGAAAATAAGCAGGCTGATGTCTTGGATGCAGGCTGCTCATAGGGAGCCTGCCACGAGCTATCAAGCCACTCCCATAGTAAGAAATAACACCAGCTGTTTCTCCCTGTCCCCAAGATGAGAAAGAATCACTGTATTTTGTGGCCAGAACGCCCACTGCTCTCTTCCAGAACAGGTTCTCTCTGGAAAGGAAAGAAAAGCTGGATTTGGAAAAAGCAGTTTAGGTAGGTTGGAACTTGTACAGCTTTCTCCATGGAGAAGGAAGCAGAGAAGGAGGAAAGGAATATAGGTTGAGTTCCTAGAGCAAGTTATTTATGGACTACCGGAGGGATTTACATTCCCATTTATTTTGTTTCCTTCCATGATCCTAAGGGAATTCACTGTCAAGGAACAGACAGGAAACAAAGCCAAAGATTAGGACACCAGAAACCTAATCCATATCTATTGGTATCTACAAAGCTGAAACAACTCGCTTCTGCAGCTCTAGAAAAAAACTGACAACTTTATAGGAGGGAGAAGGTGCCCAGGATAATGGCTTTATGGCTTAAGTTGCCAAATACAGAAGACAGTGCAATGCCCCTGTTTCAGAAATACAAGCTGTGAGTCACACCACAGCCAAAGTATGACAGGGCTTGATCCCCACCCACATGATTCTCTGTGGACTCTGAAGGCAGAAGAACTGTTGTGAGTAAATATCTAGGTTGTCCAAAGAAAGTGAGTGACCACGGGTGGAAACTGCAGCTTGGAAATCCATTCTCTTTGACCTGAGCTGACCTCAGAAATCCCCTGGCTGCACCCTGGGCTGCTCCAGCTCAGTGTGGTTCTTCTCCATTGCCATTACAGAGTGAGTTGGTATTTTCTGTAAAAAGAAAAGTCTTGGAGCTTTGAACAGGAAAGGTTGAGGACAGCTTCAAACTTGGGAATTAACTATGAATTGGCCCTTTGAGCAGCTGCAAGCTAAAAGTGATACATCCAGCAGATGGGAGCCTGCACATCTGGGCATGGAGTTGAGGACAGCAGAGATGTTTGCTGTCCTGGTGCTCCCTTCTGGCCTTACGGCCGAAATCTTATCAGATTAAAAATTTACAGGGGTTGTACATCTCACCCAAATGGAACAAGAATGGGCATGTCAGTCTGGAAAGGGGATTAACACCTAGCATGTGGTGCAAGGCACAATGCCAGGAGGCTTAACTGAGGAAGCTATAAAAGCAAAAAAAAAAAAGGAAGAATAAAAGAGAGAAAATTAAATTGTAATAATGAAGATTAGTGCTAACCAAGAATAGCGGTGATGCAGTGAAGATTGCAATAAAGGAAATTATGATATAAACCATCACCCATGTGGAGCAGGGCTGTCTGACAGAATGTGTTGCTCATTCATACCACAGAAGGTGAGTACTAGTAAAACATCTGATAAATCTAAAAGTCGCTGCTTCAACTGGTAGTCCCCAGTGGCAAATACACAGAATGTGATGTGCCTCAATACAAAGGATGTGACTCAAAGGATAAATCAATTTTCTAGTGGAATTTTCTAGTGGCAACTGGATCATTGCTATTGCTACCTCAGTGCTATACGAAATAATTGTATTTAATCAATCAAAATTTTTCCTTGGTAGTCTTACAGAAATAAAAATCACATTTCACAAAGCATTTGCAAGTAGCAAGGAACTATGTAAAACAAATTCATTACCTTCTACATCAGGATCTCCAAATGGATTTAATTCTGCTGTGTCAGGATCACCAAAAGGGTTCGTGCTGGAGTTGGCCGGGTCTTGCTCCCCTTCATCCAGAAAATTAAGCTTATTGATAAGCTCTACAAACAAATTGGAAAATTGTTTTAAAATAGATACAAACTGTTCATCCAACATATCTGGAGCTCAAAAAGCCCCGTGTCAACAGTCCCTTGAAACACTGCACCAGGGTATGGCACGAACTGCACGACTAAGTTAACACAGTCCAGTAAGTACATCAACAAAGGGAAAAAAAAAAGTGAAATGAATGAAACTTCTATTTGCTGATCAGAACATTATGTAACAGAAATGACTTCTAAAAAAGCCTTCTCTTTTCTTCACTAAATAAACATTGCAGAACATCTAACAAGCTAAATAAAGTGATTTTGATTGTTCACATAAATGCTAACTATCGGCAGGAAATTTTAATTTTTGGATGTAACGTGCACATAAAAGCAGAGAGAGGACATTTTGTCACTTTGGAAAGGTCAAGTATTACTGACTACACAACTAATGTTTTAAGCTTAGGGTCTGGTGGTTTCTATTTTTTTTTTTTTGTAATTTTTTTCTTTCTTGTTCATTATCAGATGACAACGGAGCTGTAGCGGAGACAGGCTCTTTCTCTATCATGTTGTTACCTGTTGGATGCACTACAAATTACTGAGAGTCATGCTGGGTGGAAGCACAGAGATAAAACTGACAGCTGAATACAGGCAGGAGTCAAAAGGTAATGGGTCACAGTAAATACAATCAGAAACAGAAAGAAAGGATGAAAGCTCATAGACCTTCAGAGGAACTGGCTGATTTAGCTGAAGGCATATTTGCTCGCTTTATGCAGTCATCTTGATCTTCATCTAAGCTGCTCAGAGCATTCAACTGGTTTACAATTTCTGTAAATAGAAGCCAGTCAAGACAAACGTAAGGCAAGGGCATTTAATGAAACAGAAGTGGAACGAACACTGTTACCAGAAAGAGAGAGGGTAAAAGAATAGATTTAGAATGAGTCCTTACAATAATTATATAACTACAGCAAAGTACCTGTGTAGGTGCTTCGGGGACAATTTAACATGAAACCAAGTTAACAGGACATAAACAAAACCTAGCCAGGTTATGGTGTCAGCAACAATAGTTAGTTTTATGAGGACGAGTATTATGAACATCAGTTGAAAATTTAGGTAGATGTACTAGATATAATTTAAAGACTTTTCCTGCTCATGAAGAAAACCTAAACATGAAAACACTGTCAATCAACACAAACCAGTCCCAGAACAATTTATCTCCCTCCCAAATCCTTAAGGTTATGGAAAACTAACCTATACAACATGTGTTTTTACTTATATACACACTCTAACATTTATAATTAGTCAACATTATATTCTGATCTATGACAAGCTGAATTTACCTAAATAGTTCTAAAATACATGATCAGTATTGTGCCAGGAGAATGCAAACTGAATATATATATATCAGTTGAATTTTCATCATCATACTACATAAGTAACACCCTGCTGTTTGTTAAAATCCTATTTCACCGGCTGTCCATAGCGCAGAGCTCTGAATTGCCATGAACCAGGAATTTTTAAAATGTGTTACTGTTTCATTCTAGTCAAGGTGGGGGTGACTCCATAATTCTGGAAGGAAAGAAACAAAAAAACAAGTAGGTCTGAGTGGCTTCTGGCCCAAGGGGAGAAATTCCTCTCTGCTCCCCCCTAACACAGTCCCATCCACAGCATCTGACAAATGGAGCTGCTGTGGTAATGGGGATTGAGCCTGGGGCATCTCTGAGAGACCTGAGCACAGGTTTCTGTGGAGAGGGGACAGCCTTCCTCATCCTTCCAGATGACAAACAGGCAAGAGAAAACTGTGCAGGAGAGATGATCCTGCTTGTTGAATATCACTGCCCCACCCACAGTCTTTTTCATCTCCTGTCTTTTCCCCATGAAATAAATGGATGGTGCCTTCTGGTGTCACCAGCCAAGTTAAAGCTTCATGCCAGTCATTCCTGTATTTCCTTTAAAGTTTAATTTCTTGTGCACACAAGAAGTTACCTCTCAATAAAACTTTTAGTTTACTGATGTTTTGAACTTGACTTTTTCTCATCTAGCTTTTGTTTGGGAAAGCAAAATTTGTCTTTATTCAATGAATTAGTTTGAGGGAGCAAGGTATCAAACTGAGGTAAAAATTGAGTAGCATCCTGACTGTCCCAACTCATGCTGGTGCTCATGGCCACCCAGAATTTCCTGGTCAGGAGAGCTTTTTCATAGCTGACATCCTGACACCCTTCTGGATTTCATGTCTTCACAGACAGCACAAAGAACCTGAAACCCAAAGCAGACCAGAACCTGATAATATTTCTGTCATGGGGATAAAAACTTCCTTGGCAAATTTAAACCGCTTTGCAAAGACATGCCATTCTTCAAATTACCAAGGAAAACTACCTACTCTGCCAATATCTATTGGACATCCTAAATGCTGACAGTGACAAACCCCCAAGCAGAATTCCTCTGTAATGCACCTCCCAACTGATCCTGAACTTAAAGCATAACTCTGCTTACATGGGATTTCACTTGTATCTGTCTACAAAGAGTTAACTTAATCATCTTCACTTCGTTATTTTTAGCTCCAACAGACAAGACTATTATTGTAAACAAATAACACCAAAACTGCCCCAAAACTTAGCTCTCTCATTGTAAAACCATACATACACCTGAGAAATCTGCATAATATAGTGCTATCTTCTGGGAATTTTTAAGACTAGAGATAGACAATGGAACATATCTTTCTGTACTCAAATAAAACAGAGCTGACCTCATAAAACAGCAGTACTAACGAATTAGTAGTTAAAAACAGGCCCAACATGCTGACATGATTTACAATTTATTATGTCAGCATGTGAAAAAAAACAACCCAAAACAATTATAATTCAGTTTTTATTGTCAGAAAATAACAAATTAAGTTCAGGCTTTAAAAAGAGGGAGTTCTTTGATGTGGTCTGAATCACCTGGTCTTATCTGCCAACCTAAACACACATATGCACTACAATGTTTCTCATTACAATATTAAATGGTTTATGTCATATTTTGGAGTATGGAAATGGTAGGTTGGAGATTTATATCCCATATTATCTTTTATAAATCTCATTATCTACAAACACACATTAGCTTGTTCTACAAGTATGTCACATAAATCACTGGTTTGGTTTTGGGGGTTTTTTTCATTCTTCTCTCTCTCTCTCTCTCTTTTCTTTTTTTTCTTTTTTTCCCCAAGAAGCTTGGTGATCCTGACAAAAAAAACAAAGTAAATGTACCAGAAGTTCTCAGGAGAGGTATGATTTTGCAAATTGCAAAAAAGGGTTACACATATTGTCATCCAGATTCCCGCAATAGGTGGCACATGGGCACGTTGCTGATTCCATGTGGTGCCCCAGGCCAGCCATTGTGCTCCCAGGCAGATGGAGCAGGAGGCAGCTATTAACTCCAACATGAGGCTCTAAGTAGGAATTAAAACATTAAAAGAAGCAACATATTTATTACTGCCCTTTTTGTGAGTTATGAGGCACGTTTTCATCAAATACGAGATGTCTTGTGCTCCACTGAAGACTAAGGACAGGATAATTCTGGGAGGGTTAAATCCATGTATACTGACAGTGTAGAAACTAAATATTTGAAACTTAATTCATGGCAACAAAAAATTTTCAACTTTGAAGAGAACAGCTGGGGGAGACACAGCTTTTACACATGAAAAATTTCATCAAGAAATACTGAGAAGGAAGAGGGGGAAAGCCTGAGATGGAGGGAGATTTCTCCAAGTGAAAGTAGTGCTTGGAATGGAAAACATCTTTCAGTCTTGGTCAGTTGTATGGCAACAGTTCCATGCTGACCACCCCAAATTCCACAGTGCTTTTGAGGTCAGTCAGCATTGCATCACTCACTTCACAGCTGAAGAAACAGAGATACCTACTCCAAGTTAGGCAACCCATCAAGGAAGAGAAGCAGCATTTCCTAACTCACCTGCACCATCTAGAGCCCCACACAGCAGACGTCCCTTGTTCTCCCAGCAGTGGATATGTATGTTCATCTATGAAACTGCTACTTTGGCACAATGAAAAAAAACCCACAAACAAAACCAACAAAAATTGTTCTACACTGCAGAAAGGAACAGTGTCTGGTAAAAGACTTGCAGCACCTCCTGCAGCTGTGCCTTGGGAATGACAACTTTTCAGCCATCAAGTCACCCCTCACTTCTGTGAGAAAACCTGGAGTAAAATGTAGGAGGACAATCCCTCCTTTTTTGCCACTTGCACTTTACTTATTCCAAGCCCAGTTACAAACATGAACTGCGTTAAGTGCTGCCATCGTTCCCGTGAGGCGTTCCAGGCAGGATCCCCGTTTTACAGTTGGGAAAACAGGCGCACCGAGGTGAGGGATTTGCCGCGGGGCGCTCTGACTCAGTGAGGCATTCCAGCTCCTCAGCTGCCAACACCCAACTCCGCACAAGAGGAGAAAATGTTGGTAGCAGCAAGCTTTCAAAAGGGTTATGTAACTTCCTCAATTAACTTTATGGTATTCTGTGAACACTGTTTTTGAAAGAGTTCTCCACCAATTTCCTTCTTTCTAAAATTTTTCCTGCTTTTCTACAATGATTCCTACCTCTTTCTCCCTTGATTCCTCAGCTCCTCTCCTAGCTTTCCCCATTTATTATATTTATTACAGGAGTCACTGCAACTGCCAATGAAATCAACCTTGAACACATGTTGAAATAGATACTTCACATCTTATTTATTAATGTTGACTTACTGCCCTATGTTTTATGTTCTCCCATTAGCTTGGGAAATTGCATGCACTCATTCCCCTACAACATCCCTCTCCTTCTCAAAGGTGGGAAGGAAAAGCTGGCCAGATTCATAAAGCAACTCAGCTGTTGTAACCAACATAAGAAGAAAAAGTCCAAGGCTGACCTTCATTTACAAAGAAACCAACCCAATGCTCCCATCTTGTATGGTTAGAAAGCAGTATCAGAGCAGGCCCAGCAAGGCATAGATATCAAGTATTCCAGATTTATTACTTCTGTCTTTCAAGGAGGTATTTTTAGTTTTGAACAGATAATTTTGGCCTTTGCAATAGCAAGTGGGAAAGCTGAAATGACTCTGAAATAGCTTGTGGTGCCCATCAGCCAGCTCACCCTTCCCATCTATCCCCAATGACGTTCACTCCATACCCAAAGGATAGCAGACAGCCTAGTCTAACCTAGATCAGACTTTTGCTTGTTTAGGAATCATCTGTAGCCTTGTTGAATGCTGCAAAATCAAGTGTCCAGAAGCAAGATCTGATGCTTTTCACCTGCTGCCCTTCTGCACATGGGTTTTCTGTAGTCCTCAGCACAGTACCCAGGCAGATCCTAACAAAACCCTTGTGCACAGGAGTTTCCACAGACTGAACATTACCACTCCTTAATTTGGCCCTCTCTGTGATTATCCAGTGGCCTGGTGGACATGACAGGTTTTGTTTGATGTTGTGATCTGATTTATTCTGGTTACACTGGGAAAGAAGTCAACCTTGCAGAATGATTTCAGTGAGACCAGTCTGGTATATCTCTGCTCCCCGACCAAGAATACATTATCTTGGCTTCTCAGATATTTCATTCCAGACTTTCCAATATGCTCTGTGCCAGACACATACAGCATAACTAGAGATTTGGCCAGGGTAAAAAATGTTTAATTGAATATGTAAAACATACAGAAAACATATTTGCATCCTTTCACAACACTAAATGTAACTAAGTAATAACTGCTTCAGGCTGAACCTTTTGATCGCAATGAAAGCTCAAAAAGAAGTGATGAAAGTAATGTTTCATAACACTGCAATGTTCCTCTGAATTTTCAAGAACAGATTTGACAATTCACTTCTCCGGTTGGGATGCTCTTCCCCCACTATGGAGAAGGATCCCTTTATTTCAGACATTTTAAAAGAGCACTGGAAATTACAAAGTCTGGCACCAGAAGTTAATTTTCTTTCCTGATTCTTTACACAAAGAGTTCCTACAGAACCCATCTGGAGCACTACTACATACTGATCTCTACCAACAATTTAACATCATCTCATCCTGATCTGACTTGCCTCGATTAGTTCAGCTATCCTGGACACACTAAGCATTTTCATCAGCAATTCAAATGTGGTTACACTATCTCACTTCAAACAAATTCACTATCAAATTCATTTAAGTCCTTTAACAGCCTCCCAATTTCTTTTCCATGAGACACCCCCACCCAAAAGGCAGCAATAGGCAGCCTGGAATTGCCATGTTATTGAGCAGAACCTCAGCATCTGTCCATGGCACAACTCATTTCGCAGTTATTCTCACAAACTGTTTCGTTATTTCACTTGAGCCTCCCCTCTTGTCTTCTCACTCACTGCCCCTTCCCTCTGCTTTTTCTGCTCCTCTGTTCACACTGGTCCTTTGCTTCCCTAAAATGCTACTTCTGCTTAGTGCATTCTCTCCCAAAAACAGGACGCACAGACACAAATCAATGCTCTTGGATTCACAAGTGTTAAACTTCCTTGTGTTATGGATGGGCTCCTCTTCAATCAAGCTATCCTAAATATTGCTTTGGTTGTCAGGGTTTTTTAAAGTGAAATAAAAATACAGCATAAGAATGAAAAATATGGGACAATTAGCAAAGGAAACTAGATTTTACAACGCCTGTGGCAAAACCAACCTGTAATTTTTGCAGCCTTTTCCTCTTGATTCACTCTGTTTTCTTCATCTTCCTCATTGTCCTCTTCAAAATCATCTAGGTTACCAATATCAGCTTGTTTCATACTCATCAAACTAGCCAGGCTTTGCATGTCTTCATCCCTAAATAACAAACATTAAAATGCAGGCATTAAAATGCAGCTTGTTAATACCATATCTGATATTACTGCATTCTTAAAAATTCTTTAAATATTTTGGTGTTTTCTTCAGGGAGGTCTATAATATCAGATCTTATCTTGAATATAGTGAAAAAACAAAATTAATACACTCATAAATATATATCAATTTCTGAAGGGAAAGTTTTCAATTAACAAAATTGTAAAGGGTAAAAAAAAATACTGCTTTGCATCAAGAGTTAACAATTGCTTCCTAAAAATTTAAACCAGCCCAGAAAGCCTGGTAAATGCTTGCCTGGTCTGCTTTGGTTGAAGTGAAAATGCTTGGCCAGACCTACTGCCCACATGCTGCATGCAATACCTACATTCATTCATCACTCCTGAAGCTGTTACAGAAAACAAAATCCCTTTTCTAAATATCTGAAATTATTAACAAGATCAAAAAAAAGGGCAGTGTCTATTTACACATACTGGAAACCAATGCTTTCACAAAGAGCAACTTTTTTCAGATCCCTTGTTCAGGATACTATGAAAGCCCTCTCAATAACCTACAATCTACCTGACTTGCAGTCTTCAGTCTGAAACCTATCCATTTCAATGGGAAGAAGGTACATGCAAACCTAAATTGATCAGTTTTTACAAATTATGGCCTCAAAACCCAGTAACAGCATAATATAGCTATTTACTGTGTAGTTCATGGATGCTGGTGGTTTCAAAAAAGTTTAAGAGCATATCAGCTGCTTTTTCTATTCCCATTTTCAGCTGCATTTTAACCATGTTAAATCACAACAGAATACTTCAAAATATCATTCTTATATGGTATGCCAAGCTGTGGTTCACAACAGGTTAATCAGAGAGGGGAAACACTAATAGTAATTAATAGTAAGGAATGCATCTGTGGCTTTCAAAGAACGCAAATAAAAAAGTTTTTGTGTCAAAATGTTTTAACATGGCAGCCTGGAAAGTTGTTAATGAAACATTTTTTGGGCACTTGTATTGCAGTGGGCAATGTCTACAAATGCATTCAGAATAGCGACAGCTAAAAGAAAACTGTCAGTCTTTTGGAAAGAAAAAGAAATTTAGGAAGAGGCAGAAGAACCACTGGAGCAGTAGCTTCCCCATCTACCTCTTTTTGTTCTGCCATACTCTAGAAACAGAAAGGCAAAACAAAACGACCCTAGCTGAAACCAGCACTGTGACAAACAATCCATTCTCCAGCCACGTGAATATCCAACATCTAGAATCTGACAGAAACTGCAGGAGAGGTTACAGCATCTGCAAAAATAATCTGTATCCTCTGCCCTCAAAAGCCATTGAAACAAGGGACAGAACCAAGTGAGTGAGTCAAGGGAGTGGTAATCAGTGCCCAAGAGAACTCTTTCCATAGGATGCTCTTGTGCTCAACCCAGAGTCTTCACTCTGACTCCACTCTCCCTCACCTTCCAACTGGCTTTGTCCTTATATTTGTCCTTATTCTGTGCGAATTATCAGTGGGCTCCCTTGAAATCTGCCAAGGGTATTGTTGGATGAACACACACAAGCACATAAACACACACTCCCACTCATTTCAGACCTGTAGGTACTTTCAAGCTGTTGTTATTTAAAATGTCTGTAAGAGCAGAGCACTTGTCTCTGAAGAACACAAGGCTGCAATCACAGTAAGAAAGAACTTTTACTCAGTTAAGAAACCAAGTATGGCAGGAATGATAGGTATGCCAAAGGATACTCTCAAATTCCACCATTCTACACAGAAAGAGCTCTTTATCCAAAGGATTCTTTGAAAAGCAACACAAAGCAGGCTATCTGGTTGAAAAAAAAAACCCAACAAACAACAACTTACGTGGCTTTTCCTTCCCTCAGGAAAATACAAGATAAGGAGAACTGCAGTGTGGCAGATACCACTTTCTTAGACAAAGGCTTGAATTTTAACCTGACATCTGTCTGTGTAGGCATGGGGCTGGCATATTGCTTCATGTTGATGCTGCTGGTGGCAAGCGCTTTTCTACGTCCAGAAGGAGATTCCTGAAAGCAAAAAAAAACAAAGCTCATGTAAAAGGTGAGGTTACATTAAAATCTGCATGTGCACAAAACAAAAAATGCACTTGTTAAATCTGTAGGGGTTTTTTTTGTTTTGTTTTTTGGGGTTTTTTTCAAAACATCACTATGGCCCTGTCGAGTGGCAGAAACCCATTTCTTAAACTACGTCAGTCACTAATGGTGATGGAGCTTTGAACACTTCCTTGTGCAATTGATAAAAAAAAACAAACAAGGCTGTCCATTGTGATTAGTGGTGTTCCATTATGAGATCTAGGATGTCTTTAATGGGTTGAGCTTGAAGCAGATCCACAGCACACATCCAGTTAAACTGCTGGGAATATATTTCCATTTCTTTTCACAGCAAATTGGACTCGCTCTGTCCAAACTGGGATAGTTCTGGACTGGAACTTCCAGCCTATGGAAGACACAGGTTTCAACCATGCACCTATTTCTTTGCATAATGGTTTGAGGTCATCTAGTTTGTGTTCCAGGCTCAAATATAATACCTGAATGTTTTTCAGAGCAGCAGTTCTTTTCATTTGTGTTGTACATGCACTATCAAGGGTGAAAAGTTTCTCAAACTGAAGTTGACAATACTTCCAAAAACACTGATAAAAATATTGCAAGGAAAAAATAAAGAGCAAAACTGATAAAGATAAAAGCCAAAATTTTATTTGAAAAGCCTGAGTTGTATTTCAATACAAAAGTGTTGCTCATGGTTTAACAATTCATTGATCTAAAATGCATCTAAGAATCTACTCTCTCGATCTGATATCAGCATCTCCAGGAAAGGAATGATTATATGTAAAAAAGTTCCAGAAACAAAAAATAAAACAAAAAACCCCTGCTATTAATTCTTTTGAAAAATGTTCTCACAATAAAGACTACATTTTACTGCAGTTGACAATTTGTGTTGAATAAAGAATACTAATTCAATCAAAACATTCAAGCATCCTTTTTCAAAGTACTTGACATTTCTGCCCAGTAGAATAAGTCAGAATGTAATATGTCATCCCCAAAGAATACCTTGTTTAAAAAACTAGCCTTATCTGACAGATTATGCACAGCAATATTATACAGAACTATTAGTGCATGTAGATACCTTATGAATGAATTTCAAAAATGCATCAAACACTTGAGAAGGATTTAGGCCCTCTCAGAAGAAATACTTAAGAATATGCAAATACTCTCAGCTGAATCAAGTTGAACAGATGCGACTCTCACAAACAATACGAGTGCTCTTTCCCCGGCTGCAGTTGTCAATCAAAGAGCAAGATTAAGGTCCAAGGTTCTGACAATGTGTAAAATGGAAAGTACAATCAGGGAGTTTCCACTATTACACAGATAGGAACAACAATAATCTGTTATTATATCGTGCCTTTAGAATAACTAACATTACAACTCGTCATACTGAATGCAAGGTTTACTGCAGCGCCTGCCCAGGCATCTACACCCAACAGGATCTTAAACAACTCATCTTGGAAGGTTTTGAGCAGCTGATGTTGACAGTAAGGTGTTGATCTTAGCAAGATCAACAGATCTTAGAACAAATCATGAATGTGGGTGCTCGCTTGCAGCCTTCCAGATGAATCACTGATCAACCACACCCTGCCTGTATTCTGATGTGCTCCTCTCAGTCTGACTACGAAAATCACTTCTCAGAAGCTGTGAACACCCCCAATTCAACAAAGATCTGGATTTATTACAGATGCCTTCCCAGTGCTGGCTTACCTGTTACACGCACCCAATGCCACGAGAGCAACACACAGACCTCCCACCAGGCCCCTTGGGGGAAGCATCATAGGCACCACCACTGTGCTTCAGTGACTCCAAAAAACAGGGGTACTTGGGGGCAGAGCTACTTTCTCTTGTTACAAACACACCTTCTTATCTGCCAAGTCAGGTGCACGTTGTCTTTATCAAAGTGATTTTACTAAAAAAGTCAAAGCAAACAAAATTAGCCAACCCAATCTCCAATTCAGTGGTGGTCCTGAAGTGAAGATAAGGAACACAACATTAAACTTGAAAGCATGCAAAAGCTAGACACAGATAGCAAGGAGGAAGAATTTTGAAATGATGTGAAATTACATTTTCACTTAGTATCCCCTTATTGTACAAATGATCATCTTGTCATTTGCACCTTCAGATTATCTGGATCAGAGAGTGAATAAGAGACATGAATAAGGAAGAGGCAAAGTTGTCCCAGTGAAGATGATCATCAGCAATTCCCAATGGAATCTTCTGGTGTTAGCTGATGTAGAGGAAAAGGGAGATGAGAATGCAGGCAGCAGTGTGCCAGGACAAAGGGAAGAAGCAGCCATGAGCAAGAAGATTTTCCTACCACTATATATCCTGATGTGCTGGGAAGAACAAGATACACTCGGGAATCGAGTTCAGTAAGAAATTAATTTCATAACATTTTTGTGGGCCAAAGACAGAAGTTGACTTTCCAAGTTCCAATTGTCTACAAAAATCCAAATTTGTATTATTATAAAAGAAAAAAACCAACAAAGCCCCCAAACAAAAACAGACAGTGCCTGATCTTTCAAGTCTTATTTTGCTTCACATGCAAGTTTAAATACATCCTCCTACTATTCCAGAAAATTAAATCTGTGAAAAGTTTTGCAGTGTTTTCTCCTTTTAAACTTTACAGGTTTGGCCTTACACAGTTTTAGCCATGTAATAAATGGGGAAAAACTTTCTGCACCTTAAAAGAATATTCTCAAGCTGCTTAGGTCCATGACTGATTTCACAATGTTTGCTACTCTGACACACAACCAATTCCTAAAAAATTGTCTTTAAATGTCAGAGCACGCTAATAACCACTTCTTACAAAGACTGGCATTTTCTTACATGCTTCCTATAGCAGACTCTGAGTTACCCCAGAAACACAGAGACATCTTCCTGCAGAAAGAGAAATAATTCTTAAATCAGCAGGGATAAAATAATCCAAGAATGGAGTAGACAGTAAACCTGCAAGCAGAATAGACAGAAACAGCTGAGCAGTAGGCTGGAACAAGTTATTCCAAAGAGGAGCCCATTTTGGTAGGATATTGAATAAATAATATCCATTTAACAGTAAAAGTCTGATCTGGTGTTTACTTGTGTCTCATATGAGCACGTGGAAAGTCAAGCAGGAATCCCAGTCCAAATGTTTTAATTGCTCAACTTTCCTGCTTTTGCCTATATAATCAAAGTTTAAACTGTGTAAGGCTCTGTTATGCCTCCAGGTGTTTTACATTCATGTGACTGCCAGGGTTGCCACATCCTGTTTTGTGAAGGGGTGGCATGAAAAGTCAATTCTGAAGTCACAAGAGAGAAACAATTCAATGCAATAATAAAGAGAGGTGACAAAATACAACACTTAACAGTGAAGATGGAGTGCATTCTGTAAAAAAACAGCAATTTGGAAGCTCTTCACTTTTTAAGAAGGCAATGCATTATGCAAATAAAATCAGCTATGATACTGAATGTTGCAGAAAGACAGAAGATAACATACAATGTCAGTAAAATAGAAATACTTCTATGTTATCTTCCAGCTCAAACATCCTACTGAGACTGAGAATGGGCACTGCTGGACTCAAGAGAATACCTGAAGCATTGGTTATCAAACATTTTTTGTTGTTTCATGTTTGTTACTGTATACTTCTAACAAGTGAAACAGCACACTGGAAAAAAAAATAAGGTGCCATTCTCCTAGAAATGGTTAATAAATGATTAAAAATATAACTACTTGGTATGTCAGCAGAAACTACAGCAGGTCTATCTTCTTGCATAACAGAATAATGCCTGTATTGGGTCAACTCTGAGAAACCTGTATGTTATTATAAAGGTACACTGTTTGCAAAAGTGACCGTTGTAATTCACTTAAGAAGAGTAAAACCTGCACACAGACACACAGCAATACTTCTCCATCTTTCTCTCCTGTATTGGGGAATTTCTGCTTTTGTATTCTACACTTTTCTCTCACAAGCAGCTTCACTTCCCTTGAGAGTTTCCTCCTCCTATTTCCCACAGTCCCCAGAATGCCTCAAACAAACACCATATTTTGGGTGAAATAACCCTATCTGAGCAGCACATCAAGCTGCACCAGCTGCTCCCAGCTGGAAAAGCAGCAGGATGAAGCACATGCCTGGCTCTGCACTATGCCCACTGCGTGGTTGATACTTGTGCATCCTGGCACTTTAGGAAAAATTTGAGCAAATTATTAAAAATCTGGAGTAAGAAAAGGAACTCAAAGCTAGCAAAATGAAAATTAACATAGAAAACAGAAAGACTTCCTAATACCCTGAAGTACTTTGATTTCCAAATTCAGACAAAGAAATATGTAGAACAAGCAATACCTATTAAATCAATAAAAGCTGTATTCCCTACCACAACATTCTTGACTCTGAACAGTGTCAGGCATCCCAAAACTTACTACACAGAAAGTGCCACCCCTCTGTAAATATCTGCCTGGCATAAAGGATCCTCACAGCCTGAAATCCTTCTGCAATGAGAACAATGTGGAGCAGTGCTATGCACCACGAGCCTTGTCTAGGATCACCCCTATCCTTCCCTACTAAAGGGGTCCTTTCACAGCAAACAGAACTAAAATACTCCAAGGAACTACGAGCAGAGAGCCTGGACCACAGCTGTAAAAGAAACAGCTCATTTTTGCAGGGAAGATGATGATCACAGATGACAGACGTGTCACACTATTAAAACAGTGCCCAACTCTGTTCCAAAGGAAGCAAGCCAAAAGATTAACACCTTCACATGAAAGGTCTGAACTCAGATTCTTAATTTATAGGAGAGACAAATAACACTGTAATGTGAATTTCATGCAGTCTTGTTTCCTTTAAAATGCATTTTTAATGACCCTGTATCCTGTACTTACCGATTGACTGGCAAGTCTTCTTCCAGGTTAATACAAGAGGTGCAAATAAGTAAGAAACATCATTTATTTTCTGTTAAACTGCCTCCAAGCTTCTAGAGTTACACAGAAACAAAATACTGGCTGGGTTTTGTTCATGGGGTATATTCCTCTGGGTTATTTGGTTGGGGAAAAAGTCCCCCCAGAGCAATCAGCAGGATGTGTTTTACCTCTGCACACCTGAACTCAGCTTGCCCACACAGAGCTGTGACCCTGCTGTGCTGTCTGTAACCCCCGAGGCTCCAGTGCCCTCCTTTCCACACACACATATTGAGAATCAACAGGAAAACATTTCCATTCAGCAGAAACCAGATCAAAAACTACTGAAGTTCTGAATTATTTAGATAGTAAACGGTCCCTCTTTAATAGAAATATAGTAAGTAAGTAGTAATCACTGTACACATATTAACCAAAAAAGACCTAACTAAGGAAGACAATGAGTTTCCTTACTGGATATTATTTTGTCAAAAGAACAATAATTTTTATTGTCTTTCTCACAAACAAGGAAAATGTACAGAATAATATTTTTAGGGGCTGCCTTTTCATCTTTTACAAAAGCAAATACTAAAAAGCCCACGATGATATGCAGATTTTAAGGAGGAGCAAACTTTGGCATAAAATAATTGACAAAGCAATTTGTCCAGCTCGAAAAACTCACTGAGAGACACAATGGCTTCGGCTTCAGAATCAAATGGAGGCTGTTTTGGAGGAAAGCTGTCCCCTGACACAAAGCCCCCTGGCCCTGCACCCCCAGCCAGCACCAGAGAGGAGCTGGAAGGTTCTCCCTCTCCCGGCGTGGGATGCCAGCCCCGCGCCTCAGCCGCACGCACCATCTTGTTCCGATGAAAAGATCACTGCTTCACCGGCAGAGCAAAATGGATCACTACAGAATTTAATTTGGGAGAGTATACAGCAATTAAATGCTAAAATAGACAAGCTACAGGGAGCTCTCTCAACTGGAGAGAGTAAATTAGAAACTATGTCAGTTAAAATAATTTAGACAGGCGGATGGGAGATTTGGAGGACCGAAAGAAGGCAGCACGATCTCTGCTGAAAACTTGTTTAAAAGCAAATAATGGTTCAAGGTATCCAGAACATTATTAAGAATTATGACACATTTGAATGGAGAATTTAATGTTTAAAAAATTCTGCACATACCAGAAATGTTGGAGCCCTAGACATGAGGGCTTGGAATGAAACACAACATTTTTTTAAACATTTAAACAGCTACCCTTAATGACATAAATATGTATTTGTTATCCTTACAAAGTCACCTTTGTCCTTGTCAGAACCAAGGCCCTTGTACCAAACTATGTATCATACTGGTCGTATCTCAGGTTTAAGCTTGAAGACTCCTTAAAAAAACACCAACATGTTGGTTTTAACAGCACATCTACATTGATGAAATCATTATATTGGAAGCACCTCACATTGTTTCTTATGTAGCATAAGCAGAGACAGTAATTTCAGCAGGCAAAGAGAAAACACTATGTGCTACTTCAGCTTCTGTCTTCTTCCAGCCCCACGAGATTTGAGTGGCACCCCGAGAGACTGAGTTATGTAGTGAAAGGTTCTTTCTGACCAAAATCATACCCTGGGTGTGCTCAACTGACCTGCTGGAGGTAACAACAAACCATTCATCTCGGCAGGCTAATCCTCTGCATTCACAGACCCTGGAAATCTCCAGCGATTAACATCAGACAGGAAGTTTAGAAAAAGAAACGATACCTAATAAATTGAGGTAATTCATCTACACTGTGCAGAACAACACCAAGAAAATCCAGAGGTCGTGTTTTTCTAGCAAAAAATACTATTAGGCTTCTAAGACAACTACTGGATGGGTTGCAAAATATACGCACAATTAAAATTTTAGTTGAGCAATTTATTAATAGACCATGTGTATGAGACAGGCATCCCTTTCTAAGGTGGGCTTGCTGCTTACAAAGGACAACAGATAAAAAAATTACAAGTGAGCTGGGTAATTTTAGTAAGTAGCAGACAACTATTGAACCCTGAAATACTGAACCTTGCATAGGATAACTGCTTTATGTATCCATTTATAGCATCTTCAATTGCTTTCTCCCTTGGACTGTTTAGTAATGCAGGAACAATTCCTGAACACTTTCCCACAGAAGTACACAGAAGATTGATAACTGATTTGAGAAACATTCACTTTAGTACTTGTAACTTTTTCGCTCTTTCAGATCACTTCCTCTAGAGATTCTGCGCAAGCCTCTCCTCTGTACTGACAGGTTTAAATTTACTGTTAGATGCCTTTGATCAGCTAAACTCAGACTGTCCTTGCACTCTATGTAAATACTACTGTATCCTTGCAAAGTATATGAATTTTTGCTTGTGCTTGCAGAGCTACCACTCAAGAGCCCTGGAATATGTGACTATCCTGTTTCCCTTAGCAGCCACAAAAGGACATCCTCTCCTGCAAAGTCTAGACTCCACAGTGCTGAGCTCACTAATGCCCCAATGGCTCTGCTTCCCTTTCACAGCCATCCACTCTCTGCTGTTGGGATCACTCCACATTAGGGACCTTTCCCTTTCCCTTTCCCTTTCCTTTCCCTTTCCTTTCCCTTCCCCCTTTCCCCTTTCCTTCCCCCTTTCCTTTCCTTTCCCCTTTCTTTTCCTTTCCCCAAATGCCACCGCAGCCATGGATGTGACCATCTCCCGCAGGTCTGCTAAGGTACAGGGAACAGCTGTGTGCCAGCCTGTGTGAACTACTACATAGTAATCATTAGCAAGCAAAAGCCATCAAGAGAAAATAATTTTTATACAGCAAAAGCTATGAGTAACTCCTACTGTAAACTCCTATACAGTTTTACTTTGCCATGGATGTGGGTCACAAGCTTATGGAAATTCAGCTGAAGCTGGCAGAGAACTGGCTGTTTAAATCCTCAAGCCTTTTCTCTCAAAGGAGCAGACTTAAGGAAGTCTAGGCTTGAGCTGCTGCTGACACGTGGCAGGGCTGGCAGTTCAGAGAAACACAACAGTCCCTCATTTCCTGGGAGCTGTGTGCTGCTGGATGCCTCACACGGTGCCCTCTGCCTCGGGGAGCAGCTCACAAGCTCTGCTGCAGCTGAGGCACCTCCAGACAGCATCCCCCCAGGCTGGTTCATGTTCCTCCCTGCTTTTGAAGAATTTGCTGTATAACTCTATCGTATTTCTGTAGAGGTAGCTTCAACACAAAGTAGAAGTACAGATAATTTACCTAATGTTAGAGAAGAAGAAACAGTGGATGATAAACTTAGCTCCTAAACTTTCAGCAGAAACTGGAGTAAGAAACACACTTATTTTGTGTGACCTCCTCCCTCCAGGGGGAGGACAGGGTAGCTGACTTTATAACCATGACTTTATTTACTGCTTAGCAGCTCATAACTCCACATTTTTTCATGCATCAGCTAAAGGGTCTCTTAGGTTGTTCTCTGGTTTTTGTTCTAAAATAATAGGCAACACCTGTTACAAAATTTACAATTAAGCTCGCCTACCAATGCCTGGCACTTCAATTGTACTTTGCCTGACAGGATGCCTCCATCATGATTCATTCCTCTGCTGTGTGCAGAGGTCTCCCATGAATGGTGCTACTGCACCTTCAAATAGCTACACAACAGAGATCTGCAGCTAGCGTCCCCTAACAGAAGTCAGTCTTTAAGGAAAAATAATTGATTTTTTTTTTAAGGGTAAATTAGTTACTGATTTATTGCTAATTTCAGATATAAAAAGCCCTTCTCTGATTACAGCTTCTTTTCTCTTTCCATTCCAGTCTCTAAATGTCCATACTGTGTCTTGGAGTCACTTCAAGACAAATACCCAGAATCCTTAATGTTAAAAAAGTGGCTCTGAAATAACACCTCAAGCTCAGGAGTGAATATTTAATGTGAATTCAATATAATATTAAGAACAGTTTCTGCACCTCAGGCCATGCCTACCTGCAAACCTTGTCCTGAGGAAACAAATACCATGCAGGAAGGCATATGTGATACAGGCCTGAGAATTAAGTCTTGATTATTTAAACAAATTTGCAAATGTAAGCACATTACTCAGCTTCTTTGTAATCTCCAACAGGGAAGCAACTTTGAGGTAAAACTCCTCGAAGAAGAAACAAGGTGAAAAGATTAACTTCTCCAACAACCTCACATACTTTGATTCATCTTCCCAGAGAAAGACTTAATTATTTAGCATAAATATAACCTGTTAAATGAGATTTGCAAAATACCAGCGTGTCATCAACCAGTTGTTATCATCTGAGGATAACTTCCATAGAGCGAATGCACAATGTTAAATGACCACGTTTGCAAGGCTTACGACAGAGAAAAGCCTGCAAGAGTGTCAATGGAAGATATTATTGACTCTTACTTTATATTTTTTCTGTACTGGAAGTTGAACCTTAAATGCAAAAGCCCAGAGCAAATGGCTGAATGGTCTGTAACACCTGATGGCTGTGCGCTGAGCAGTGATGCTCACACCATGAACATTCCTCTGGGCAGAACCAGAGACTCCAGGTCAAATTACCGATCACTCTAGGAATTTCTCAGAGTTAGGCTAAAAGGCCACTTCATAAAAGACAGAACAATGTTCTTCAAAGTGAACACGTCAGCAATATCATTGCAGCATGAACGTATCTCCATTGTTAAATTCGTGACTGTGCTTTTTTTATTCCCTTGCATCTTGCTCGCAGCTTCACAGCATGTGCCAAAATCACCAGAATACATAACAACAACAGGATACAACACAGTTGGAGAAGTGCCTCAAAATACAGAGAAAGTGCCGGACCTGCCGCTGCTCTTCCTTCTCCCTGTATCTCCCACTGCCACCAAGGGGACACACTGCAAGACCACCACTGTCCTCAGCTGCGTGGCTGTGATGCTCATCACAACATCCCCTCTGGAAGATCTGGCTTTTCAAGGAAGTGTCTCCATCCCAACAGCCAGCTCTCTCGCCCGTGCTACTTTATTATACTTCTACTATCCAAACCTGCAGCTCGCTAGCTGGGACAACACCTCGGTGACAGAGCTTTACCACACAAGTCTCCTCCCGGCTGTCATGTCAGAGCAGTGCGGCTGGCAGGGGACGCTTCCTGCGCTCAGCACGCCGCTCTGCAGAGCTCCGGAAGGACAAAAACTCCGCGCTCCGCGGATTTCGGCAGCGCCGTCCTGCTGAGGGCGGGCTGAGCCTGATGCCGGCAGGAACGAGCGAGGGGCGGGAATACAACCCGGGCAAAAGGGAGACGGCTGAACATTCACATCGGTGTGAGGCTGCGATAGGGACGTGCTCCCACACGTCGAGACACCTCAGGTGTCACACCCTGTGCACGCACAGCACTGGGAATAGTGTGTGCTGCAGGTGCAGTTATTTATTTATATCTGTGTTTATAAACCACACGGTATACATGTTAACAGCAAGGGTAAACATAAATCATTCCAAAATGCATCTCAGCAATAAAAATAAACCTCAAGTTTTTGAAAGCACATCCCTCCCCCCCCTCCCTCCCTCCAAATTTGTTTCAATCAGAGAAATAGCTAAATGGATTTCTTCTAACTTTGTACTTAAAGTAAAATTCACCTCAAGGCTGACAAGCATAGAAAATTTCAGTCGAATGGGTGATTTTTTTTTTTTTTTGTTAAAGCTGCAATAGCCTGAAAACAGGGGCTTGTAATGAAGCTGCCCCATCAACCATAACCACACTGTCAGTAGAGCAACACAATCATATTGCCTGTGCAAAGAAGCAATGCATTTAACATTTTCTTCACTGTGTATTATCTATTAGCTGAGTTTGTCACAGAGATATGTGGCAGTTCCCTGCAAGACTTATGAATATATGGCAAGGCATACAAGAATCCATCTATGTCTGCTTCAGCATAGGTTTGTCTTACTACATTTTGGCAAACAACTTAAAAACCCACCCTTCTCTTATCTTAGGTTCCTGTTAAATACTGTTACTATCAAGAAATTGAAGTCGTCTGAGGCAAACACCTCAGATCTTCCCATTGCTATTCTCTATTACTAATGCACATTACATGTTCAATTCTCCCTTGCTGTTCCTATGAAAAAGGTCTTGTCAAAAACAGATTTCATTTTTTCTGTGTATGCACAAATTAGTTATGGATGATTAACAAAGCATTCATTCTTTTATTTGCTTTGGCTGAGACTTGATCTGTGTTACATTCATGTGAGGGAAGCACTCAATTTTACGTTGATTAAATATGAAACACTGCACTCTTGATAAAAAGAGTTGTATTCAGAGCTGCATATTATACTGACAAAAGATGCATGTTCTTGGGCTAATAGTTTCTTAAACAAGTTTTTCTAGATTTTTAATTGCAAAAAACTTGATACAGCTTGGTTTTTTTTCTTTTTTCTTCTCAGCAAGTACTAGGCAATGAGAGCTTTGTGTCCCAAAGCAAGCTCGTGCAGTCATAACAACAATAGTTATTTCAAACTGGATATAATAAAAAGGAATTTTCAAGTTCTGCCCCAAAAACTGACTTCTTTAAACAAACTTGCATTACAAAAATTTTTTTTTTTTAAAAGAGACTGCAAAATGAAGTACAGACAACAAATCATAATTAGCGAATTTGTCTTTTGTTACATCAAAAATTCAACAAAAATAAAGAAGTATTGGAGAAGTCTTATGGAAACTTACAGCCAGTCGTAACTGAGAACTTAGCCCTGATCTGCTGTTACTGACTGAGCTATCACAGGACAAAAATGCTCCTCAGTAAGGCCCATAAATTCTCCATGTCCATTAAACAGTGACAGAGCGACTCCAAAAAGGATGCACCTTGGTTAAGCAAGGTATTTAAGTGGAAGCCTAACTTTAAGTACACAATCTACTTGTAATTAAACCAGGTTAAAGGAAGTCATGTGATTAAGCATCTTGTTAAATTTGGAAACAAATTATTGGCCCTTATGAAGCAGGGGATTCTATCTTGGGGTGTACAGCACATGAAAACAAACACGAGCCCACAGAAACACGCACACAAGTAGAGCATTATGGTACTTTTGCAAGAGGGGATTTATTTTTAGTTTCTATCCAGAGTAAGGGCAGCTCTTACTCAGGTCAGGAGGAGGTCTGGCTACACATTCATTCTCTTCTAAACTTTCAACAACAATTGATGGTCTTATAAAACCTTTGCTAATGTTCCTATGCCACAAAAATAAGCCTGTTCTCACACATCACCAAAATGAAAGCATGAACTACGAGTTTGCAATTTCACTGCCAAGGAGACAGAGTCTTACCACAGCATGAGGTTAGGAACAGCCAAAGCAAGGGAATCTTGATGCAAGTTGGGCTTAGAAAGGACAGCTAGTGCTCCACATGGAAGAAGGTGATTTCTGGGGGTGGCCCCGAAATATCACAGTGCTGGATAAGGGGGCAGCAGGAGAGAACAGATGGAAATTTGACCAAAGCAGGTTACTGCGTGCTCTGCCATGAAGGGAGATCCTTATAATCTGGCAGCTGTTTGAAGAGCCCAATAACCCATCTGAGGAAGGTCCCTGCAGCACCAAAGGGTGCAGGCAGTGGACAAGAAAGGGCCAACAAAGGCAGCCAGGCCCACGTGGAGCAGCCACGCTGCAGCACAGGGTGTGAGCTCCTGCAGGGCAGGAGAAGCATGAGGGGTCCCAGGAACACCCATCCCTCCTCATGGCCTTCATCCAGAGCACAGGGACAATGGAACAACCTCTGTCTGCAGCCATCAGACAGTGCCTGTCTCCAAACCAAAACCCAATCCCACTTTTCAGCCCCAGGCTCCTGCCGTGCACCAGCCATGGCACTTCACTGGCTCTTCTTCCACAAGCCAGTTCCTCTCACTAAACCAGCAGAAAACTCACCCAGAAAAAAAAAAACCCACAATGTTTCAGCTGGGTCAGACTGAGCTCTCCAAAGGCCAGGTGAGCACCAGCATGGGCACACAGAGGGCTGCTGTACACAAAGTGGGAAGCAGGGAGGACGGAGCAAGAAACCACCTGTTTTGACAGCAGCATACTGAAAATGGTTCAGCCATCACATGGGGTTGCACTTTTACGCAGTATTGTGAGGAGATTTACTCTTCCTGTTCCAGCCTGTGTGAGCTCAGATCCCTGTCCTTGCAGATAGAGCATAGTGAACTGAGACAAAGATTGTTTTCTTTCTTTAAGGAGCTCCAAAAGCATTTTTGTTCCTTTGCTTCAGGTCACATAAGAACACACAAAAGGACAAAGCAATAAATGCTCACATGCACTTTCTTGTCTTTATTTCCATTCTCTGGAATGAGGCCAGAGACATCTAAGTAGCGCACTCTGTTCTCTTCCACTCCCTCACAGAAATTATGGACTCTCCTTTGCAGCCAATTTCCTCCTCCTTCCCTGTCTGGGCCCAAGCTTCAACCACTACAAAACAATGTTCCCCTGTTTCTCTCCAGGCCTCATTCTCCATGCATCTACCCCAGGCTCCCTGAGGCCTCCCAGACCTTTAAGGCTTTACTTTTACAGATCCAGGATGAAAATCCTGCTCCTTCTGCTTCGATTCTGGGAAAATTCCACTCTCTCCCCACTTTGCATATGAACTTGGCTGCACTCATTTCCTCCAGGTTCAGCCCCTCCACGGCGCTGAGGGGCTGCCACTTCTGGGCATTGGCACATCAGCAGCCCTGCTCAAACGTACCTGACACAAGTCAGAGAGCTGTCTTGGAAAATACAGAAATGTTTCGTGGCACAGGTGCTCCCCAGTCTAAGCCTGAAACTTTAAATTGGGCATTGGCAAGTCAAGCAGCAGGTATGCCACATATTACATCACTTCTCACTTTTAAAAACTATCTAAAGTTATTATTATTATTAGATTTGCACAATTTATAACTTATAAAAATAAGTGCTACAAAGTAAGTACCAGTTTGAAATAATCAGTTTTTACACATTCTTTTAAAAGGGTGTTATTTTCGACATTCCAGCCACCCCATGAACATTCCTGGAGTGACAGGCACAAGCACTGTCAACAATTCTAAAGCTCCCCTAGAAATAAATTCATATGTGTACAAAGGACAAAGATGTTCCTGATGGCTTGTTTATTAATATATCATGTTGCTATCTAAAACAAACACAAGAATAAATTAATAAATACAGAATATCTTGAAAGAAAGTATTTTCTTTTCTACTTCTTGGCTATGAAGTTAACTTATGGATTTGAAAAAAATCTCAGTGCTAATTAACTTAATATTTGATCTATCAATACTTTAAATTATTCCACAATAAAAGCAAACAAAGAAACAAAATTTAAAAAGCCCACAAACATAAGCAGACCTAATCTCATAATTATTGTTACATAGAAGCACTTATGAGGCATATGCATTAATCAATTATCAGAAAGTAGTGCTTCAGTCCCGGGTAGTCAGCAACAGCACTCGTGTAATATTACAGAGAGCCTGATGTTTTGGCAAAACTAGAGCAGGAAAAAATGAAACTAAAAGGCATATTGTACATGTGACCTACAGGACTGGGATTATTACCTCTAAGCTTATTAAGAGTAAAAGCTGTCAGTCGGACCACCCCACAACCAGGGAGGAAAACTGAGATTACTCAGCAGCAAAAGGCATAAAAAAGGAGACGTGTCTTCTCAGAATGGACGGAGGCAGAGAGTGAACCACAGCCCTGCTTCAGCTATCTGAGCAGTAATTGGCTCACAGGAGCGACTGCCACGTTAAGGCATTATCATTATCTAGCTCACATAACTGGAAATTCACGCTCTGTTCTTTAAATTGGCTTAACCAGCAGCATCTGCAGCACTTTAATTAATTACAGCAATTGGCGTACCTTAAAAGTAGATGCACAGATCTGAAATGATAATGCCCCGTGAGTAATAATTGTAAACTAGCATTAAACCAGACCTATCCTAAACAAAAACTAGGGTATACTGTTGGGCTTCAACAGAAAACAAGCTTCAACCTAGTAATTATTATTGTCTGCCCAGGTTCACCAACAGATACTACAATGCTACGTGACACTTTACATCCAATTAGCTCAGGAATGCAGAAGCTCACAACATGTACAGCAAGAATCTGTTCAGGTTTGAGGCTCTCCAGTCAAAATTTTCTCAGGCACCTAAATTTGGGGTTCCTTGAAAGATAAACTTGGAGTTAAAATCATAACAGAGACTGACTACCACTATTTATTTTTAGTACACTCCTTATAAAGAAATACAGAAACCAGACATCACAGTAAGCTCAGAAAGAAGTTCCTTTGACAGCCATTAGCTTTGCTTCAGTAAAAAAAAATCTACAGGCACTGTACATAAACAGTACATGGGATTTATTTTATTTCCTGGTATCTGCAGCTCTAAAATACAGAAGAATTACTTAGAAAAAAATTTGGAGACAAGTTAAAAAACTCTTTTGTTCCTTTTATGTTCAGCGACTTGAAATCTTTACGTAGAAGAAAATAATTTTTAAACTCTGACAATGAAATCCATGTACACATCCCGGACAAATCTAAAAGCAGCTCTTCATACCATTTCCAGCCAGAACACAAAACACTATAAAGATTTGTTGTGACTTGCTTCTGTACAATTTCTAGTTTAAAGACAGATTTTACGTTTAATTAGCACCATGCTGCAAAACGGGACACAAGAATTTTAATCAGGCATCTTGAATGTAATGGAAGTTTAAACATTTTAAGAGCTCAGTGCTACTAAATTAATCAAATCTGATCCTCAAATTCATGGGTAATTTAGGGGTCAGAATACCTGGTATAAAGGCCACTACCAAATAAAATTTGAATTTCCCATTTATCAAACACAAGTCTTATCTTTCACAGCCGTGTGAAAGAATGAAGCACAGATTCCTGATTCTAGTAAAGATGTAAAGTTTTGAACATATTTTTAACCCAAAGAAACCCAAAACCAAAGATTCAACTAAGGGATGACTGGTTTTAAGTTGCAAAAACTTTAACCATCTAATAAAAATGATGCTGCAGCACAAAATATGCCTTTGTGCAATGTTGTCCTGTGCCCATTTCTGAAAGCATGACTGTTCTCCTTGTAACTCACAGAACTCACACGGAGGCACAACCTCAGCAAGGCAGAGTGCAAGCCCGAACAGCTAAAATACCAAGGCTGATGCAGCAGCAAAAACCAAAACCAGCAATCTTATGTAGCAACTCACACCACAGAGACATGCAAAAGGCAGCCAGAGAAGAAAAATACCTTTCCTAAAGCAGCAAAACCAGCGACTGTGTTTATATACTCTGTGCCTACTGTGTCTGGGCTGTGCAGACAGCAGTGAAGCTTCACTGGTATGTGCAGTTTTAAGACATGAATATCCGTGCTCAGAAATACTCTGATAGCATGTTTATCTTGGGTGTACAGAAAACAACTGCATGCACAAATAAACTGATACAGTCAATGTAATGACGTTCATCTCCTGAGTACCCGTTTATAAATCCCAGTCTAGAAACAATAAGTGCTACTAAAGCACCAGCCTCTGAGGAAAAACGGCCACAGTGCAGGAAAAATAAAAAAATAATAATTCTTATCTAAGACTGATACTTATTCCACACGGTCACCCATTCCTGATGGAGAGGGATCACAAGTGCACAATACAAGTTATTCGTTGACTAAATATCATCCCAAAATGCTCGGATATAAAGGTTGGAGGGATTAACACAAAAGGTCCCACTCCAAGACAAATGTCTCCTTCATAGTTCAGTTCACAGCCATCACAAGTGCTCAGTCAGGCCTGCGATCCCAGAGCGCCGGGCATATACCTGCTCACCGAACACACCAAAGACAAGGAAAATCTCCTGTTGATACTGGCGTATTTTTAGAGGAAATTTTAATTACCACCGCAGAGGAACAGACTTTTTTAAACACGTGAAGATCCCAAATAGTTTCCGCTTCAAATCTCAGCACTTTCTGAAACAACTTCCACAGGGGAATGACAAATTTGCCAGGCTGGCATGATTCACACTCTGCTTCCTCCCTTCTCCTCATTCAGTCTCTCACTTTTTCCAAGGAAAAAATGAGACACATGGAACAACTCCCCCCTGGTTTTAAGCTGCCTGCAGAAGCCTTACATTATTTAATTGCACATTTATGTAGAGCACTTTTCAAAATAAATGTAGATAAATTAATTAATTATCATGCACTAAAACATATTGGGGTCCAGTGTAACAATAAAATCACTTAGTGATTTTTCAACAAACCATAAGTTTTAGGGCAAAAAATTGCTATTGCAATTCATATTTTAAAATATATATTTGGATTTAAACATTCTTGTCTAATAACTACACTCTTTTACATGGCCTTACATTTCAGAAACTATCTGAACTGTGCTTATCTCCTTTTATTTTCAGTAACAGACTACAGCATGAAAACTTAAATTTCTAAAGGAGAAAGGGCTGAATTTTAGTGCTGAATATTTCATCGTTACTGGATGGTAAATTTTCTACTCCCTCTACTGGCATACTTTAAAAGCAAGTAAAGAAAAACCTGAAGGCCATTCTAGCTTGTAAAAGGTAATGAGAAAATATTTTTGTAACCTTAAAATAATTGTTTGCACAACTCAGCAAAACATTATTCTTAAATCGTGGGGATTTCTAAACCATCAACAAATTTTTGGCAGATTTCTTCATTGTAAAAAATTAACTGAGCGCCTCAAAAAAATTATCCTGGCCACTTTGTGTTAGAATTACTATCAAGTAGTCCCATCACCTGTCATTGCTCTGATCAAAACAGGTCACTCCCTCAAACATACTCTATGGCTGAAAGACCCGAAGAGTGATCCACGGAATAGAAATCTACGTGATTACCACAAGTCTACATAAATAAGCAAAAATATCCTGAGCTTAACGAGTTGCTACTTAAATGTTAAGACAGTGCTCCGTGAACCATTTTATATTAAAATTGGATAGTTCTAAACACCACACATACAAGAAGTATTGTTTGACACAGTGCCATTTTGATGATAAATTGCAATCTACAGCTCAAATAATTCTAGCCAGGGATTAACATTTCAGAGGCTGAGCCAGAGATTATGTGTGTGGATCTTGAATTTCATCATCTCCCTTCGGCACAATACCTCATTCTTCCTTTTTTCATCTATTCTCTCATGAAGGGTCAGGAAAGCTTAGCCTTGCTGTTTCATTCATTTCATCTCTACATTAACCAGATACCTTGCAGTCTTTAGTTCTTACGTGTTATTCCATTACAAATACTACAGCCACGCTGCACTGTGCTCCGGCTAATGAGGCATGTACCAAATCAAAGGCTGCCATCAAGTGGTTGTAGCACACTGCCAGCCAGCACTATGCAAAGTTAGCGTTCTGCACGGGCTTTCACCAGGACACGCTGCCCAGGGAGGATTTAAACCCTGATTTAAAGCTTTGGGGGAAATCTAGATGCTAAGAGATGGTGGTCCCACCCCATTTCATTTCCTTCCTTTCAGATTCTAAGGTCCAGCCTAATAGCTGGCACCACCACGCAGAAGACGTTCCTGCTTCTCGCCAGTCTGGATCAGCAGGCTTCAGAATTTCTGCCATCGCATTGCTCAGCACTGTGCACCAGTGGAGACCAGCTTAATAACCAGTCTAAAGCTTCCCAGCTAGCAGTGAGACAAGAAGGGTGTCACAGAGTGGGGGTTTCACACAACATGGGGAGAATAAACAGGGTTTCCTGTGCCACTATACCCAGTTTAACTGTGTTAAAGGTTGTTAATCTCTGCTCATACTGAACTTGAAGACAATGTCAGAGCTCTTTGTTGCAGTGATAGTGATGAATATCTTCGGCATTACTCAGCAATCTGAAGCAACCCTGCTCTGATAGATCACTCCTCAGCACAAGCATTCCATCCCACCCACACAGCTGGCCTTTCCATATACATAACTACAGTGCCACATACCATCAGCTCTAAACCACAGCCTGTTACTCCAACTCATCTTTGCCTGACAGGTAGAAAAACAACCAACCACAACCAAAGTAAAACCCATTTTCAAAGAATCACAAATTCATCAAATGGGCAAGGTGGGGAGGGACCATAGTTGGGATCATCTAGTCCAACCTCCCTGTTCAAGCAGGGTCACCTTAGAGCATGTTACTTAGGACATTGTCCAGATCCATGTCCATCTCCAGTGAGGGAGGCTACACCACCTCTTTCTAGCACTTAGTCATCATCACAGCAAAGTTTTTCCTCCTCATCTTCAGGTAGAGCTTCCTTTGTTCCAGTTTCTGATTGTTGCCTCTCTCCCTGTTGCTTGACACCACCAAGAGGAGCCCGGCTCCATCCTCTTGATATCCTCCTTCGGATTCTGATACACGTTGGTAAAAGCCCCTCAGTCTTCTTCAGCCTGAACAGCCTCAGCTCCCTCAGCCCCCCTCATGACTGAGGTGTTCCAGTCCCTGCAACAGCTCCAGGGCCCTCCTGTGGATTCACTCCAGGACTCTGCTGCACAGAGGGGCCCAGAAGTGGACACAGCACTCCAGATGAGGCCTTTCCAGGACTGAGAAGAAGGGCAGAATTACCTCTCTCAACTTCCTCCTTCTCACTTTCCAGTGCAGAGAGACAGATTCTTTTCCAATGAAAAATAATGATGTCTTTCTAAGAATTGTGGCTATTTTGCTACTAGTGGAAAAAAGCTTTGCACGTGCCATGGGACACAGAACAGTCTTGCATGGAAGGGTTGAGACTAAAGATTGCCCAGATGTGTCTTCCCAGATCATGTCCATCCACGGCATGACTTCCAGAAATTCAGCTGTCACTTGAAATTACACCTTCCATCTTGCAGTTGCAATGAAAATATCAAGAAAATATTATTTGAATGTAATTGATGAAGATAGTTACAATTCTCTTCATTTCTGAAAGAATTTGGCTCCAAAGTATAAAAGCTGAAGAGCCCCATTCTCCCTGCTGCCCATCCAGTCTCCCCTTGCCATTGTCATTAGCCATGTCTTGCATCTTGGACTCCTTATTTGCGTGGAACAATATAAAAAAAGGAAAGCAAATACTGGAGTAGTAGCATTGGGGAGAAAAAAACAAAAAAAACCCAAAACAAAATAAAAAAGAGAAAAAGAACAAAAAAACCCACAAAAACAACAACAACAAAACAACCTGGGAGTGAGGTGAAAAGGTATAGAATTTTGTCAGATACAGATTTTGGTGGTAGTTGATTTCTATGCTCTTTTTGTATTCTATTCAGAATTTATTTAGCACTCAAAAGTGGAAAGCACTACTAAATCTCACATTTCAAATAACTTCTCACTCTTCAACAGGACAAAAACCCCACAAATATAACTAATTTTCATTTCTAGGATCTACTTTACACATAAAAGTAGGAGACACAATTCTTCACATGATTTTCAACATCACTTCTGGTTTGCTAAATATTGTACGTGTTCTTTGAATTTTGTGCTGTGCTTTCCTGTGACTGGAGACTGTTTCGTGGAGTTGTTTTGCTTTAGGGAGGAAAGCTTTAAGAGTTTCTTTAATCTTATCCCTTGCTGAGCAGAATACTCTTACAGTATAAATCATTAAAACTATATTATAAAAACTGAGTCTTTAAAGAAAATCTCTGAATACTAGTAAGTGTATTTATTTTTAGCGGATGAAGTCCTCAGAGTCAGACACAGCTGTTTTTTATCTCTGGCTATGCTGCACTTGGTATTAAAACAAACTTGGAAAACCTGCCATCCATCCTGCTCAATCTGCCATTCTACCACACTGCCAGGAAGGGCAGGTTGGTTTGTTCTCAGTTCCTTCAGAAGCAGAAATACTGCTATTTAACAGTGCAGTGCAACACACAGCTGCACCATCTTCAGCCTTTACACGAATCATGCTTTATACACACACACACACATATATACAGATATATATATATAATTGCTGTCTTTCCACAGCTGAGACACAAGTTGTTAGGGTGGCAAAGAGGTGGTTTTGATATTGCTGGAGTTGGGCAGTCACCTGAAGTGACTTGCTCTCCTTTCATTGACATCAGTGCCAGTGAGTTGGCACACAACAATGGCACACTCCATCAAATTTCCACCACGTGGATTGTGTCCTCTGGACCTCATCTGGATCTACAGGGGACTCTTGTAATTTGAACCCTTATAGATTACCTCCAGCACAGCTGATTGCCTCAGGTATGGGGCACCTTCCTCTGTGGCATTCCACACAGTGCCTGTGTGCACTGCTAGATCAGCTTGGGAGACCTTTCCCTTACACTTGGCAAGAGTGGCCTCCAGAGTTTCTGTCCTCCTCCCAATCCCCTCGGCAATGCCCACATCCAGGGATCCCAGGTGCTTGGCTTCCATGCCATGGGCTGTGATATCCCAGCATTGGAGCAGCCAGGTCACCAGGGGCTCACCAGACTGGCAGCTGGAATCATTCTCACAGCTCAGTCTGGGATACGGATCACCTGATTATCTTCAGCCCTGCCGCTTCCTCCTCTTGTGAGGGCCCTGCTTCCTCTTCATCCCTCACTATGCAAACTGATTTGGTCTTGGTTTTCTCCTGTGCGGGACCAACTGCTACAGGCTATCCCTGTGGCTCAGCTCAGCCTGAGTGGCCACAGTCTGATTTCCTGCAGGTGTGATTTCCTGCTCCTCCTCCCCCTCAGGGTGCTGTGCAGTACTGAACTGTGTCTGCTGAAGAGCAGCCAGCACCCAGCACACTGCAGGAAGTTGCTCCTCTCGGGAGTTGCCACAGCATTCTCCTTGCAAATATTCTGTCACTTTACCAGGGTCCCGTTGTTGTTCAGGGGTGAACTGCCAAACCATTGGAGTAGGGAATTTCCCCAAATACCGGCCCATTTTTCTCACACATTCCATGGCACTCATGACTGTCCACCCTTGGGTCAGATCTTTGAATGACCTTCACAGAAATCTCTGTCCTGACTCTAAGCAGAGACTGAGAAGTCACAGCAGACACAGCAACAAGAAAATGCTTCTCTTAGCATCCAAGGGAAATCCAAAATTCTCAAAAGCTGTTGTAACAGGTCTGAAGGAAGAAAAAAGAATAAGAAGCTGAGGAAAATCATCCTCCTTTGTTTCCCTCCCAGACTCCAAAAATTAACCCTGTCCTCACCAGAACATATAGTCTCACCGTGCCCAGAACAGCAGCCCTTGAGTTCAGGGATGCAACTCTGTATGATTTATACATTTGGCAAAAATGCTGTTTGATTTTGTATTTATGCTAGTATGTGGAAACAGAGAAAACACTGATAAGTAACGAAATGCCCTTTACAGCACCTTATTCAAAACCATTTTATTCAGGTAACCTTTCCAGCCAAGACTCAGGTTGCCACCAAACTTAAGCTAAGCCAGAAAAAGTTCTTTTCTAGTGCCTGTCAAGCTTCAAGAAGCCATTTGGCTAAGATATTGGTAATGCAAAACAATGAGAAAGGAGAAACTAAACATGAAAACCACAATATGATGGTGTAGTATCAATTCAGAATGAAGAATATGCTGGGAGGGAAATGAATGAAATGGCACCAATTAAGTTATGGAGGTCAATTAATTTCTATTACATTAAACTCTATTAAGAGAGCTAACAACCAAAGATAAGAGGCTGAAAGAAATAACACTCAGAGCTATTATACTGCCAGATGATTTTCCTAATAACAAGGGTTTTTAGGAGGCCAGAACTCTTATTTTCCTTTCAGCTGGCTATAGTTCTGCTGGTGGCCATTATTTTTAAATAATATGCTCTCAGTTAAATTACAACTGCTTGCATGTACAATCCTATCCAGTTACTTAATGCAGAGCTACATTTTACACAATAATGGATATTTTAATTCTTTTTTTAACACATATTTCCGTACCTTGAGCACATGCAATTGCAAGGTATTATCTCAAATCAACCAAAATATTCAATTTGACTCCCAGATTATCTGCTTTTGAAGGTGACTTATGTCAAAAATATTTTTCATTAAATGCATTGCCATTTTTTCCATTTTCCATGCTGAATATTTTGTAGTATATTGCAGCAGCATATGCTGCTGTTTTAACACCTTACAGCTGCCAGGTCAAAAATGAAATTTATCCATCATAATGCTGCCCCAGACAGTGGTGTTTTACATAATGTTATTCTGAACTGCATCAAGAGCAAACACACAGCCGTGACTGTATGGAGATGTAAAAACACACTCGGACACATAAAACCAGAAAAAATGTGGCAAGCTGAACAAGCTTAAAAGCAAATACTTTTCTATTAAAAGGCAAGTTGCTTGGCTCAGCTTATGCCTGGAGTATGATTAGAACCCCACTGTAAAACAATTACCAAGACACTCTTATGTATTTGATGTCTGAAAGAGAAGCGGCCTCATGCAGACTCCGGCTCTTGCATGCGCTGGCCAGTGTATTTTACTGCTGATTTTCTATGAATAAACATAGGCTGAGAGGGGCTGAAACACACTGCTGGTTTTAAACATGCCTAATGTAGTATTACAGGTTTGTTTCCAACGCTGTCTGCCTTGTTTATCAGCTTCCCCCCTCCAGCTGGCAAAGGACACCACTGATAGCAACTCCAATCAGCTGCCTCGTACAACTCGGCTACAGGAGACAGATTCTTCCAGCAGGAAATAGCCTCCCCTCAAAAACCAAACAAAATGGTTCTAAGCAATTTAGAAAACAGTTGCACTCTTCTGCTGTGAATCAATAATAACTGTATAAATTAAATGTTGCCATGTATGTTAGTGTACCACACTTTGTGAGACACAAAGCCAGAGCCTCACACCCAGGATGCTCTGCCTGGAGCCCAGGGGTCTCCTCTTTCCAGCTGCCACTTGCAAGACCCTCCCATGCAACTGTAGCGTAAAGACCAGAAAATGAGATGCCTCCTTCACCAGAAAATGTTAAGCCCAAATGCTGTAATATAGTTTTCAAAATTGCCATAGCATCTGCCAAATTATATTTGATATAGACACACTTAGTGCAGCTATTAACACAGCATCAGGAGCAACACTATTTAAAGGACAGTTTGGGCACTGCATTTCATTCAGGAAATGAAGATCGAATAACAAAAGAAAATTCTCATAATTATTTAAAAAAAAACACAGTAGAGTTTGATGGGCCCACATTTCACACTCATTCAGGATAAAAAACCAATAAAAATGTAAAAAGTTAATTAGATATCAGAAGTTAACAATTTAACAGCTGTTAACTTCTAATTGTTAACAATTTAACAATTTCTCTAAAATTCTTATTTAAGTAAGAGTTTTGTCATCTCTAAGCTCTGCTTTGATAGGTGATTATGTACTAATGACAAAAAGGATTCACAGTGGCCCCAGTTCCAGGTGATCTGGGCACAGTCCTGTTTTGGTCAGAAGGAAAATGACATTGCAGACAGTAAATTGTATGTCCTAAGTGAACACTAACAGGCTTTGCCAGGGGATACAGGAGTGGCTGCAGGACAAAATATCAATTAATTAACTGTGCTGTTCAGAAAAGTTTATGGAGCTCTTGCCCTCACAATGCCTGCCTGGAACCAGGGCTGCTAGTGTCTCCCCTTTGTGCTGGGCTATGTAGAGAGCAAAATACACTCAGTTTTTCACTCCTTCCTGGTGTAATACTTGCCCTAAATACAGGCGGGTAGTTTACTTGTCCGACAGCCTTCGGTGTAAAATTTCTCCAGCAGAACTCAGGCGTGCAATCCACTTCCACTGCCTTCTATGCTTTTCAAAGAAGCCAAATCCAAGGGGATTGTTTAAAAGGGACTCCAGCAGGGTTGGTGTGGACACACAGGGGTGTCACCCACTCTCAGACACCCCAAACCAGAGTGATCCACTGTGTGCAAAAGCCTCTCTCCTGCTCCTTTCTGGAGTCAGGACCCTGCCCCTGATGGTTAAAATTGCCCAGAAAGGCCATCATGGTGCACAGAAGAACAACAATGTATTACTGGAAAAGCACAGGATCAGGCCTCTAAGAAAAATTTCCTACCCTGGTTCCTTTACAGCCAGAGCAGCCAATCAAGACAACAATTTCTGCAAGTTTTGCTCCAAAGGCCTAATCTCGGAGATTTCTCAACTAGAACAAAGTGCTAAATATTTAATGTAAGCCAAAAACTAAAAGTCAAACAGGTTTTCTGAACCTCTGTTACATTTAAAGCAGAACAAGAGTGAGACAGCTGACAAAGCAGCATTTAATTCCTAGCTATATCTAAACCAGAATACTCAGCCTAATTTACACAGGCAGCTAGTCACAGTTCACATAATCACACACAGCAGAATATGACAGGGGAATTAAAGGACCAGGAAAGCATGTCTGAACTATGAGCTATTCTAAATATATTAAATGCAGAGATTTAATTCAGAAAAAAGCTAACCCGATCAATTATTATTTTAAGAAAAAAATTACTTCAAGCAAAAAATACAAAATGAACGCATAGAGAGGCTTTTACTACTGTTTCTTAAATAAAGGAAATAGGCAACTTGAACCTGAGCTCTCACATGCTACAGAGATGCACTAGAAGAGATTTCAAGATTGTAATAAATTCTGATACAGCAACTGATCAGCAAGTAAGGAATTCATCCTGTTCCTATGTGTCAGTCTTTTCCCCAGGTCCTTCTCCCAAACAGCATCAGCAGCACCCAGAATTTCAATTCCCTATGCTATGCTGGCATTTGCTTCCCAACATCTATTTCCAGAAACAGGTGGGAAGATTAGACCTGGGCTTTCATTCAGGTGTAGGGCAAAACTTACCCTTGCAGAGTTAGTGTTGCAACAGTACTGCAGTAAAAGATATTAAACCACCTTATAAAAAAGTATGCTTTTACCAAAATTCTGGGCTAATTACTGTTCCTAGTCAAACGAGTTATTTCTTTAAAAGCTTCACCTGGAATACAACATGTTTAGAACTGTATCTGATGAAAACTTAACTTCTTGCTAATACCTAATTTTACTGTATCACATTTAAAATTGGTCTCCTTTAAGACTAGAAACACATTCATTTCTATGTCCCACCACCTGCCCTCTCTTTCGCATTACTTTCCCCTTATTTATCACCTTCATTTGTGGTGCCATGCCAGGCATTTTAAGAGAGAGAAATAATCTCCCCAAACCTGTGAGTGATAAAACATGCTGCAGGGCATTCAAAATGAGAAATCCTCATAAGCACCCATGATCCAGAATTTCAGAGGCAACGGGGGGAAGGGTGGACTGGAGGATGACAACCACAAAAGAACACACATGTACCAATAAAATGAAGCTGGATTATGTCAATTGTTCTGCAACATTTTCTAATGCTTCTTTTATTTTGAGGCATTTGAGTGGAGGCCAATTCAGATCTCTTTCTAGGCTGAGGTTCCTGAATCTACACAAGAGCAACAGACAGAAGGAAAAGTCAGATCTCATTTTTTCAGCTTAAACTCATTACTCTTTGTAACTCTTCCCTGAAGGCCAGCATGAACAGCAAACTCCAGACTCCTTTCTTCTCTCATTCCAGAAGTTTCAGTAGGCATGTTCAGAAAGACAGCATTAGAAAAGTGTCTAAAAAGGCATCAAAGCTTTTTCAAAGACTCTCTAGAAAGGACAGATGCAGAAGTCAGTCCAATTTCAGAGATCTCAGTACAAGAACAGCCTGGAAATTCTGCCTGGAATGCTTTCCCAGGCAGGTGACAGAGTGCAAGCAGAGCTGGGCACAGCTAGTTCCTGAAAGCCACGGGCAGCAGGAGCAGAGCAGGACACTGAGCACTCACTCACAGAAATGAATCCGTGGAAGGAGAATGCTGATGACCTGCTAATGCAATCATGGGAAGTGAAATCCCACATGTAAACATGGTCACATTATTGGGGTTGATTAGTCAGAGGTGAGGAGGGACCCTCCAGCCCCACAGAGAGAAGACTCTGTTCTCCAGAGCTGTAATTGTTAAGAAAACGAAGAGCAGCCTTAAGTGTGTCAATAAAGATCTGGGCCACAATGATTCCCCACAACAAGGACAGTGGAGCACTGGAAGAGGCTGACTGGCAATGCTGCAGAGAACCCACGTTAATTTTTTATTTATTTTTTTTAACTGTTTAGGCAAGTGTTTGTCTGGAATTATGCTGCCTTGAGGCAACAGTACGAGACAGGTGAGGCTGCCTCCAGCTCACAGGAATCTCTGAGCAAAGCTTCAACAACAGGTGAGGCATTTTTCTCCATTCAGCTGCCAAATCAGTAGGTCTGGAATTAGCAAAGACCAAGTTTTAATAAGCCTGCCACATAAAAAGAGGGCTACAGTTTGAGTCAGGAATAACAGCAATTACTGTCAGTGGAATTTCCTACTGGACTGTGCTCACCACAGCGCTGGGAATGACCTACGGACAAGGGTGAAACATAAGCACAGGTGGGAAGGTAGAGAAGCCTGCTGTGAACTTTGGAATATATTATTTAGAGACACAAACATGGGCTCAAAAATATTTTTGACAAAAAGCTGGGAAACTTGTTTAATGGTCTGTGCATTTTCAAGTAGGAAAACTTTCCATGACTCCTTCAGTTTCATTAAGAATGCAGGAAGTAACTGTCTACAAAGCTGCCAGCAAACAAGTAAACATTATGGTTTGTCTCAAGTGGATGTTCTTATGTACTTTTCCATGCTCTGAGCATGCTAGGAAGCAAAATGACATTTTTCCATCGCTTCAGATACCTTTATTTGAGACTAAGTTCTTGTACATAGAGCCAGTGAAAGCTTCCACATCTTTGGACCAATTTAAACCTCCTCTCCTCCCTACTATCTCTTTCTCATTCCATTAGCTAAACAATCTCCAAAGAGCAAAAAACACAGCCCAAATCTTCAGGTCAGCTGAACTCTTCTCAGAGGTGCAGTCTTTGTTTCAAAACTGCTCTACCTTCTGACACCTCTGAAGGGACAGTGAAAGGAACCAAGTGTGGAAACAGCATATATTCAAATTACCCACAAAAGCAATGAGAGGGAAAAGTCACTTACTAGAGCAAGAGGCTTATAAAATGAAAGGGAACGCGTCCTTGTTCTTTAAATGGAATAGGCAAAATTCACAAAAAAAGCCTATTACCACTTTGGAAGCCTATTACCACTCTACACATGGGCAAGTCTTTTTCTTAGTTATGAATTTCTTGCTCTCCTACTTGCAGCAGCCAACCTGAACACCCAATGTTATTATTCAGTAGAACATAAAAATTGCCAAAAGAATTCCAAGAACTGCCTCATGAAGTAAAAGCAGATAGTCAATTACAAAGAATGTGGTTAAAGAGAGATAAAATTACAGACAAGAAAGTTGTCAGTAAATATACACAGAAGACAGCTGTGAAGGAGATAAAACATAGAAAAGGCTGATGGGAAATGAATGTAAAGATTTAAATGGTAAGAATCTGCTCTATGATCCCACTATTTATGGATTATACATACAGAAGATAACAAAGTTCACCTGCTAGAATACAAATACAGAGTAGAAAAAATACAGCTAGAAAAAATTCTACAATAATCAAGGTAATGGATCGTGAAGTAATGTACGTATACCCCAAACAAGAAAATAAGGACAAAATCAAGTATCTGTTTCCTTTTCATTTACAGCATGGCTTGCTTGCACAAATCACCTCATTACTACTTAAAAATCCCTCTGAAAGTGAAGAATAAACTTGTTTGGAATTTGGTAGCATCTGCCTGTAAGGGCATCAAACTGCAGCTGTATCTCTTCTACCTGGTCTTTGCTCAGTTGTACTGAAGCATAACAAAATTATTTTGGAGACTGACTTATAATACTAATTAAAAAAAGAAACAAACCCAAAATTTTCAGCAGAATTCACACAGTTTCACAATTAAAGCACATCTCAAACCTTTTCGGACTTCAGTATTTTTTGTTCTGAGTGTTGCTGACCAAAGAGGAAAGGAAGCCCTGCAGCCTCTCAGGGCAGAAAATATCCCTGAACAAAATGGAAAATGTCCCAAAGGACTCTGAATGTCCCCGTGCTTCCCAAAGGTGACCTGGTTTTGTCAGGTTAATGACAAATACATTGCTGTAAAACCAGGCAAATCACACTTTAGGCCCGAGAGAGTAAATGTCTATAATTTAAGGAGTGAGGAGAAAAACTTCCTGCCTCCCTGGCTCCCCTGTTTCTAACGGGCAGGTGTTCCGTGCTCTGGAACGTCAGCCAGCCATTGGAACATTTGTCACTCGCTCGAACCGATGAACATGTTTTCATCCACCACTAAGTGGAGCTATTACCCTGGGGAAAGCGTTTCTCCAGCTCTTCCAGCATTAAAAAAANATTGGAAACAGCCAGTTTTATAGTTTCTTTACCTCTCCGTAATTTTTGCGGTAAAACTATTAAATTTATTATTCTGAGGATACGTTTTCTATATTCTCCAGTCAAAGAGCAAACATCTAGCTACGAGTGGCTTTGGCAGTTCTTGTGAGATGAATTAACAGCACAACTGAGGTTGCAAAGAAGTTCCCACATAACAGAAAATTGTCCTGCAGAGCTCAGTTAAGGTGTGAGGCAGGGAGCAAGAACAGCAGGCAGCAGATGATCTGCTGGCCCCTCAACATGGAACACACCGACATGTAAAGAAAGCAGGACACAAACTCAGTCTACATGCCCCATATAAAATCCTGGAAAAAATGATCTGCAACGTCACAGGAAATCCAGCTATACCCAGAGGGGCTGGCTGAGAAATACACTGACATTGTTTTATCCAGAGCTACTTGAACGGTGACAGCTGGGGATGGAGACTTCCCCGACTAAAATAAACTACGTGAGAAAGAAAAGGAAACTCCAGGAAACAGTAACTAAACTATGTTTTGTGTTAACAAGTGTCCTATGTGAAAATAGAAACTTGACATTTAAAACAAAACCATAAATATAGCACTTTGCTTTCAGCCCTTTAAAAGGTTCAGTGATAAGAATAAACCTTAGCTTTAGGCATTCGAACCATTTTCCAATATTGACAAGAAAAAGAAGCGTTTTTAGGTAAAAAAAGATATCATGCAAAATCCATTGCTTCCCCACACTTCAGTGTTAGCAGTTGGTAGAGTGTTCAGTTGGTAGAAGAGCAGTTTCTTTTTTGTTTAAAAACCAACATAAAAATTCAGTCATGTTACTGAGAAGCAGTCCATAATGAAACTATATTAATGAGCAATAAACACTATATCTTGATACCACAATCCTTTAAAATGCATTTGAAGACTGAGTTTCTGTATCAAGAAAACCCCAGCTAAAGCAGCTTCCCTTTTTTCCAGCCCAGGCAGCCCCAGGGCGGAAGCTGCTGCCGAGCACAGAGAAGGGAAAGGAAAAAAGTACTTCATGAAGCACTTGCTGTATGCAATGTCAAGCACTGCAGTTTGGCAAAGCTGTTGTTTGTACAGCCCTCAGGAACTCAGCTCTCCCTGAAGCTCTGGGAGCTCCTGGCACGGAGGAGTCAAACTCACAGGAGCAGTTTTTGGGTTCTCCCTGGGTGCACAGCACAGGCAGAGGGATCCCAGGGAGCAGCTCACGACTGAGCAGGGCTGGTCCCACCTTTCCATCCTGCCCTGCATTTCCCACCCAGCCAAGGCGAGCAGTGAACCTCTGCTCTCCCCTAGAGAGAGGCACCCAGCCCCAGAAGGGTGTGCTGCCATTTGGGACGTGCAGATGTCATAACCCAGCTCTGACTCGTTCACTGCCCTGCTCATACACAAATAATGTGTCACAGCCCATAAAACAGTGAGTCATGACCCAGCTCTAACTTGTTCACTCCACTGCTCGCAGCAAACTAATGCAAGGCAGACTGATGCTTACAGGGAAGGAATTTAAGCAGTGCAGTGTAGCACTCCCCTCTCCTGTATTTTAATTGCAATGTAACAATAGGTAATTTAATAAGCCTTCATTACTGCAGAGCTAGGATTTACGGTGGTTCAGCTGCTCAAATTTTATTCAAGACGTTTTCAGCATCTGGACACCTTCTAATCTTTTTAAATGATTAAGTCTTATATGTATAAAAAAAAGTAACAACATTCCAGCTTACATTCTCTATGACAAACATCCATTCCTTGTCTTCAAACTCTTCAGCGTGGGGATCCTAGAAAAACAAAGCAGAGAATTTGAGTGTAAAAATAATCCAGGGTGCAAGAGACTGCAACACAGCCAAGATTTTCATATACTCAGAATTATTTTTACCCACAGAAGATGCCAGAGGGAAATAGTTTAGCTAGGATGTAGGCTTTATGGGATGTTCACTATATGATGAACAAGCTGGGGTAAAACTGCCGGTGAGGATTTAATAGAGACTTCTACAGATACAAACATGAAGTTGATGCTGTGAAGGCTTTTAATTCTGTTTCACTTCATCCAGAGGGAAAAAGAAAAGATTAATTTCACTTTAATTTTCAAGTTCCACCTCCCAAATAAACACAACGAATCCAGATCTTGCAGATAACAGTGGAGGGAGCCACTTGCCTCCACCTGGAGTGAGAAGATGCACACCCCAACTCCTTGGGCCCAGACGCCATGAGCACAAGCAGAGATCCAAAGTCACAGCTTGAGCACAGCACCTCCTCCACTGCAGATTTCTTAAATACTTATCCTGAGTTCACAACACTTCTGTCGTATCACATGTGAGGATCAGAAAACATTTTCACTAACAGGAAGAAAAACAACAATGAAGTTCATATATTTGGTGCTTTTTTTTTTAATTTAATGAGCTTTCAGTCTGGTGGAGTGGTCTGTATTGTTGTCTGAAAGCAAAGTAACAGTGGAGAAGACACTAAGTCATTGCTCTCAAGGCTCTATCAAGGATCGTACTTTAAACAAAATACTTTTTTTTAAAAACGTCATTAATCATCCAATCTGAGTTCTGAACAACTGCAGCAAAACTTCTACTCCTCTTGCAAAATAGATTCTAACACTAAGAGAATGTGTCTTGAGTCTTTCTTTTGACATGAAACCTGCTTTTGCTAAAACCTCAATTCTATCCTATTATTTCTAGTTACAGGAAAACAGTCACTCCTCTGCCTCTGATGTTTGCACACTGTGGGTGTTTGGAGATAAATGTCACTTCCATATCATCAGCACTCCCAACATCATATATGAGATCCTCAGCATCTAAGTTTTCTTGCTACCTTTTGGCAACTGCTCCTGCCACTACAGCAAGCACAGAAATTCCATCTTGCTGCTCTAAATTAAAATGCATCAAGATATTTTGCTCCTACCTTATATCCATTAGTACCACCTTCCTTTTCTTTCCAGAATGCTACAAACCTCATATCTCATCTTCTTGACTCATCTCAGTGTTTGCTTTAACCCTTGTTTCACTTCTGTTCTGCTTTAAAGTCAGACAGTGAGGAGAGGTACTGACCACATTTTAATTAGTTCTCTTTGAATACATAAAATATTTTGTAAGTAACGAGCTATAGCGTCAACAACCAAATAATTTCTTTGCTATCATTTTTTTAATCTTTCCAGCACATAAAAAACTTGGGAAGTGTGCTCTTAAATAAACTTCCTCTTTGGATGAACTACAGTAACACTTCTAGGAGGATATTATCCCATCTCCTCCTGTGCATCCTTCCTCCAAAACCCAGCCAAGCGGGCTCCCCGTGCAGCCCCCCTGTAAAACAGTTTCACTGAAAGAATATAAGATGTTGCTAAAAACTTATGTCAAAATTGGTGATTCATTTTTATATATGAATAAATCTTTTAAGAGGTTTTTCCAAAAAGAGAATAATTTAAATACTGCAAATGAGTGTCCAAACATGCTGTACCAGTAACCCTAAGGACAGAAGGGCAAGTAGATACATACAAAATTATACTGAGGTATTTTCACGTTCCAATTAATGTCTTGTAAATATCAGATTATGTGATTATATCTCCATCACATTAATCAGGTTTGTGGAATTCTGCACTATGTAAATAAAGTACATGATACTTGCGGGTTTGGTGTATACTGTATGAATTCTAAAGATGTAACTTTCTGTAATCCAGCTATTAAATACTTAAAATTTTTAAGAGTTAACCTGGGGCAAGTACCTTTCTGTTTAATTGCTTCCTTTGATACAGCATGAAATGACATAATGAGATTTAATGGTATCATTAACCACTTTATGTTTTAATAAGCTACTCCATAATAAGTGATTCAACTCTTAAATATTTCATCCTGCTCAGGTTTTTTTGCCCCGAACTACCCCCAAAAGCTACTAGGACAAGCTTGCAGGCTGACCTAAAACTGCTTCCAAAGTCATGGTCCAATATTTTATCTCATGTAAAAAAAAAAAAAAAAAAAAATTCCTTGTTTTTTTTCTGCAAGACAATAATCTATAAAGTCAAACCAAGCTCTCTGTCAGTGGCAATAAAACTCACACCTCTGAGGGCTGCAGAACCAGGTGCTCTGCTGAGTATTTCTGATCATCTGACAGAGCAAAATAACACTGTATAATGCAAAGACTCCTTAATGTTCAACATTTCAGCACACACTTGAAAGCAAGTTGTGAACACTTTAGGAACATAAATGCAGTATATTACGCCAAAACAGCCCCTAAAATTTTCAAGGGCTTCTCTTACCAAATGTTCAGAGAGTATGAAATATGCTGATATATGAACACTTTGCATATATGTAGGATATTTCAGATTTAAAGGGGAATCCAGATTTTTTTTAAAGCCATGTTTCTCATTAGTTTTAAAATGTCTCCAGAAAGATAAAACCTTGAATAGTTTTATATACATAAGCCTCAGCATTTCCTTGCAACAGACATGTAGGTGGCTTCACTCTTCCTCCAAAATGCTTTTATCAGAAGCCCAAGAAGCAGCATAGAGAGTCTTATTTCTAATTAACTTATGACTTTATTACATGGTCACATAAACAGATACTTGTATGATTATAGTTATAACACAGTTTCTTGTATGATTATAGTTATAACACAGTTTCTATTACAAACAACATGTTACATTTGGGGCTAACATTTCCTCATGTGGTCTCCATAACAGGTGATGTTTCTATAAATCTGTCTAATCTTTCATCTTTTATTTTGGATTTGAAGAGAGTAAATACCAGTAAGAAAACCCACAACACCACGTACTTCCCTCACTGGCTAATCCATATTCTCCATTCCTTCCTCACATAAAACTCACGTGATGTATCTAGCAAACTATTATTTGAGCACTATACAGGTGACTGTACTTTAGGAAAAAGTGCTATTCCAAGGAAGAAAAACTCCTAGTAATGGTTACAGCAGCCTTTGGGATGCTCCAATACTGTAGGAAAGCACACAAAACCTCATCTCACCTGCAAGCAGATACAAGCTGGGAACACCTAAAATCAAGAATTATAAATAGACCTCATTTTCATTTCCTAAAAGCAGATGATCATGAAAATAACCTAAAAAGGTCAAGGAACAAATTGCCTCACATCTCGCTGTAACATGAGGGGACTTGGCAAGAGATTTTGTTTCTGATAATGTGTATTTCCTTCACCAGTATAGCACAGATGCAGAACTACACTCTATCCAACATTCACTATGGTTTCAGCATGTATTGAAAACTGCAAGCATTAGGGTAAATGGATTGAACAGCTTGTTGCACCTCCTCATTTTACTATGTAAAAAAAGAATCATCATTTCTGATACCAAGCCATGGATCCCATTTTCCTGTCTCTGTGTGATGCTCCCTTTCAGCATCTTCAACTAAGGTTTAGAGCATTTTTTCTCTACCCTTTTTTCCTCTCTTTTTTTTTGTCTCCTAAGATAACCTTAGTGGGCCAAAAGTAATACTCAGGTAAGAAGCAAATAGTAGGGAACTGTGCAAGAGACAGGACACCAGCTTTCCTTTGCAATCCCACCCCTTAGCTTCTTTCTGTGACACCATTCTGCCCACCCACACGCCAACTACCCAAAAAGTCAACTTTTCTGGGCTTGAGAGGAGCAAAGGAAACATGAAACATATTTTTCTCTTCTCTGTTACCAGTCCATTATGAACCCATTCTTGTCAAGGACTAGATCCTTTCTGCAGAGTACAAGGTGGTTTCAGATCACTGAAGAAAGGTAAACCTTCTCCAAGAACTCAGGTTATATTCAGATTTATTTTTGTATTTCTTGTAACAGGGACAAAGGACATAGCAGGGGACTGCTGCATTTCCTAATCAGCAGCCAGAGTGGGTAGGGAAGATCTTCAGACTGTTAGTCCCTTCCTCCTTCCTTCCCCTAAGCGTTCCTGGGTTTTGAAGCTTGTCTTTCAATTAGATCACTTCATACCAGCCTTAATCTTCAGCCTTTCTTCTTGGGGAATAACTACTTAAGGACTGTCATGGTGAATCACATCAAATGCTGACAGGGTGTGTGATCTCCCTTCACCAGTGACCTGCAGCAGATGCTCGGGCTACTCCAGCATCTGTCCTCAGCTTTTGTACTTGCCTGCTGGAAACTGCACAAGACTCAAGATCTGACCCAATTCTTGCTGCTTTCAATGCCGATTACAGAGGTTTGATTAGTCTAGAAAATCACACACAACTGTGATCAGCTTTAATTGGAGCTGCCAGAAAGCAGGGAGCTGTGAGGAGAGCGGCAGAAACATCCCTGTGCATCACCACACCAAGCTCACCCTTTCCTGTAAAGCCTCTGGGCCAGAAAGGAGACAAGCATACAGTGTCCTCTTCTTTTTTTTTACATATTTTTTTCAATTAGTCCCCCACTAATATTTTAAGCTTTTTACCATTTAATTTTTTTGATGTGCAAATGTGCTTATTTCCCCAAGGTTATGATTTTTATATCTGACACACAACACCTTGCCTATGGAACTGGTTTTCATTCCTGTGGAGTGTTCTCCATTGTATCTGGTCAAGACCCTGGTCCCTTCTAAACTGAAATAACTATGTTCTGAACCTAAATTTGGTGTTTACTTATGAGAAATTGCTTTATGAAGAGGTTTTGGGCTGGTTTTGGGTTTTTTCCTCCCCTGAGATAAAGCATTGGCTTTGGTACAGCGTTCCTGCCACAGCCTGGCCAGTTACTATTCTATAAAATCAAAGCATGATTCACTTGGGCTTTCAAGAAGAATGATAGGGATTTTTTCCTGAGTAATATGTGGGGAAATACAATAAGTAATACTTTCAACTACACAAGTATGCCTTGATCATCTATTTTATTCTTATTTTACTCACAAACATTTTTTGTGTGCTTAGAAAGCTATGACTTTTAAAATGTCTTTTTCAAACTTTGGAATTAAGAGTTGGTAATGGTCCCTGTTGTTGCAATGGTACATCAGTGTGATAACCATGTACACTACTGACAAAACAAGTGTTTTGTGTAATCCAGTGAAGCAAAGTCCAAGCTTACTCCTGAAAAACAAACATCTTTGAAGTCACTTTGCTTTTAAGCTAGAAAATAATGATGTTGCAATTTAAATCCTCACAGTACAATTGATGTTCATTTAGCTTTACTAAAAGCACTGGGCTTGCTTGGCAGTGAAAATTTCTGGTTTAAAATCTCTTTCAGATGATAAAGATCTGTGTTTGTATATAAACCTACTGAAAAGTTTTCATACGTGGTATTTATACTTTGCTAATGCAGGGGCTCTAAAAAATTAACTTCTGGAGCACAACCATGGTAATAAAAACAAGTGGGAATTCAGCTCTGGCTTTTCTGGCATTTGTGAATCTTTCCATGAAAGCACTACAAGTTATGGATTTTAAATGCACAACAGGCTTGTTGTTTCGTGATGTTTTTCTCCCCAGTTTGGTTGAAAAACCCAAGGCATAACTAAACATGAGTGTGGAGCTCAGCAAAGGAAGACATTAAAATTTCAGAACAGATGGAACTTTTTATGTAACTAGCACTTCAGTGGCTGGATGGGCAGGAGCTACAGCTAGTCAAGGGAAGCTGAATCAATATATCCATATGATGCCTTTCCCCACATGACTCCAGGGCATTATGAAATTTTACCAGCAGCCCGGAATTAATTGCAGCAAACAAACAAAAAAGCTTACATTTACTTGAAATTAAAGTTTTCTAAATGAAGGTTGGAATCTCCTCAGCACTTTGCTTCTGCAAGAATTACAAACATGTTGTTGTAAACAAGGTAACACCCAAAGTAGGGCTGTGCAGATAGTGCAGAATATCTCATCTGTTGACTGATCACAGGCACTTTACTTAGCCAGCTCTCAAGTGTCCAGGGCTGGCTACTGGAGAGGAGACTCTTAACATTCTCATCAGCTCTTGAAACCTTGACTTATCTCCTAATCCTACCAGCAACACATTTCAACAGCCACTTACGAATGCACTGCCACTACTGTGTGAATCATTTCCCACAACACATAGCTGTCTGTCTGGAGCCCTCTCCTGCCATTCCCAGCAGCACCACTGCACTCATTTGTTATCTGTGATTGCTACACAGCTCTGTGGGAGCAGCCAGCTCCCAGCCCTGGGTCCTGCCAGGGTGGACACGGAGGCAGCAGCTCCCTGGGCTTCTCAGGTGCTGGTGAAAGCGAACAGCTCCTGTTTGTTAAACGAGGCCAGGCTGAGCACACGCACTGCCAAGTGCCAAACCTTCAGTAATCACCCTCCTTTGCAGGGGATGGGCTACAGAAAGGATTTTTACAGAACTGCAAGATGAACAGCCTCTTCTTCTGAGCTTTACTGTTTTCAGTCTTTTTGTCCCCTTTCTTCTAGAGGAAGAACAATATAAATACCTGAGTTCCAAGTCAGCTCCCAGAAAGGCGAGTGCCATCACATACTTCCCTTCCCACTGCTCCAGTGCTGCCCAGACAATGCAACAGCTGTGTGAGAAACAGCCAGTTCTTCTTGACTGCCTTTGCCCAGAACCTACCAGCGACAGAAATGCCAGCTCTGGGGGTGCTGGGACATGTCCTATGCTGCAGCTGAAGCACCACAGAGCCAACAAATCCATCGGGGGACTGGGCACAGCCTGACCTGGGCTGACCCCACCTTGTGCCTGCGATGCCCTGGCCCTCAGGTCAGTCAGGCAGGCTGCTGGACTCACACAGGTACAGCACCCCTGGGGCATCACACAGCTTGCTCAACAAGCTGCTCTGTGCCACACTGCATTCCCTTTCAGAGAACAAAGGGCGTTTGGCCACTTACAGCACTCTCGTTAGAAGAGCTGGAGGATCAATTAGAGCAGATTTTACAGGAATAGCTGCCTGACAGTGTGATGGTTCTCAATATTTTGATTATAAATCCAATGCTCATTCCCCGGAGACCAGTGAGCACCATTTACAGAAGGCACAGCTGCTGGGGTTATTCACACTTCTGCCTCTCCTCCCAGACCAATTCTTGTGACAGGCAGGCTCGTTTTTGGGGGAGAGGAAGACGTCCAGTGAACAGATCGGCCTGCACAATTAGTGCTGGGTAAAATTAAGGTTTTGTAATACCTGACACTGGCTCCAGAGGCCCTTCCATCCCTCACCAGATAGTCCTACCCCCAGTCTCAGTTACACAACTAACAAGGCTGCTGTGCTGTTCTGCATAACAGAGCCCTGAAGCAGTACAAGTGTGAATAAAAAGATGGGGATGGCATGAGAAGGCTAGGAGATACCTTCACTCCAAAGCCACAGGATCACAGAGCTGCACCCAAAAGACACTTTATTTCTCATCCTTCACGTAACATCATAATCACAATCAAGATTGCTGTACATTTCTGCTTCACTTTAAATGTTGAAAATATCAAGCAACATTTACAGCGTTGCATAACCGTGTGCAGATTGTACAGACATGCAGCATTGCCACATAATGCTTGACAAGTTTCTTAGTCCGAATAGAGGTCCTTGAATCAAACAATTTTTGGTAGTGAACTTTTGAATCTCAGTTGAAGACTACACGTTTGCTAAGAAGAGAGACAAGTTTATGATAGTTTATGATCACTGCCAACCTGAGAAGTTCGTGTTCATCACTAACCCCAAAGGCAGGAATTTTAAAAAAAAGGGGGTGGAAGGGGGAAAGACAACCCCTTTTTATTAGGTTTAATGAATCAAGTAATAAATTCTCATTCTAATGCTAATGAGAAGCCACATCCAAGCTCAGGAAAGTCCCCAAGACAAAGAAATACAAATATTACTAATTGGAAAGAAGTATGTTACTGTTGCACTAAGCAGCAAAGGGAGCAGCTAGAAATAAGAACAGCCGGAATGTGGATGAAGGAACCTGAGTAAAGAATGAGGAAGAACTGTGGAATGAAAATCCCAGAAATCTTCAGCCTCCTGCACTGTCACCCATGCAAAGCTGCACTGTTTATCTTTATGCAGAAAGGGGCCTTGCCCAATGATATTTGAGAAATAAGTTCTAACATCATCATCACTTCCTCCCCTGCTTCACAGCCACACAAATAAGCTTTTTTTTCAGTAGAACAAATGCAGTTCAAAAAATAAAAAATTTCCCTGTAAAATCTTATCATTCTCTGTACTACTCAAACACTGCACATCCACTCTTACAGCTGCAGTCACATCAGTGCTGTGATGTTTGTGTAGCATCCCAAGTAATGGGAAGTGAGGAGCTGGATTCTGCTGCAGCCAATAGTGAGCACTGAAACTGAACAAGGAAGTCTAGAAATTACTGTGTTATGACAACTTCTGCCTCCCAGTATTTAAAGAAAACCTACCAGGCTGTAATGCATGCCAAGTCCTTACACATGTACTACGTGCACAGTTACACATGTGCTGGACTCCGTGCCAATACCATGCCATAATCAGCTCAGTGGGTATTTCAGTGTGTTAACTAAACTACAGAAGTCAGCTTTGGCAGGGAACAGACCATCCCTGTCACCCACATTTGAACGGAGGACACAAGGTTGTGCACTTCATGACTTAAAACCAGCAAGATTAAACCTTGTGACTATAATCTGGCATTTCCAGACAGAATTTTTCATGTGTTGTTTAGGAAACAGTAAAGATCATGCTTCAAAAAAAACATACCTTGAAGAGAGTCACAGTAATTTCAACATTTTCAGGTACAGGCCACACCACCACCCCACGGTATGGGTTCTTGATTCCAGGCTGCCAGCTGTGTGCCTAAAGGAAGAAAAACACACAGTTGTTTAAAGCCATTATAGAAGTGCTGACTTGACTCCCACAGGACCCAGGGCGTGCAAGTAAAAGTAACATATCATTGACTCTAAAACATCATTTCTCAAAGCTGTGACTTTACTGAACACTTCAAAGGACACAATTAAAGAATGACAGTAAGGAAACTCAGACCACAAACTCAGTTTGAGGAACAGCTCAATTCAATTTTCCATTGAATTAAGCTGTTCCTCAAAAGGTCCTAAACTCAGTTTTTTGTTATATAGCACAGGTCAGGACACTCAGAGCTTTGCAAAAATTAAGTTCTGTAAGGTCAGAACTTCTGTAGCAAGCTGAGCTTTATTTTGTGTACAACAGGTAGTGCAGGTCTAATCACATTTACACATAAATGGAGCAAGAAGTTTTACTTGAGGAGAGAAAAGTGAAAACAATGATTTATAATGCTACTAAAACATTTAAGTTCTTAAGAATTAATATGCTGAGGTACTTACACACAGAAAAGATAACCAAAATCCCAACAGTTAAATAGACTGAGAACCTGTCTACCTTTGAGCATCAGTCTGGATTAGTGTATGGCCTGTATTTATATTTTAACAGCTTGTCCTAAAAAACACCATGTGTGAGCGTTTCTGCTCTGGTTTGGAATAAGAATGCCTTTTTCCAAGCTCAACCTAATCTATTTTGTGACGCTGTAAGACAAATGAGAGAAGGATGCTGTTACAGAAGTGACAGCTACGGAACCAGGGTGTTGTTAGAAACATGTGGAAGTTTGATCAGGAAAGCCTGTACAATCTATTTACTGTTACCTGAAGCCAATTAACTTGGCTTTTTTTTTTTTTTTTTTTTTTTTTTTTTTTAGTTCTAGACCATCACTCACTGCAATTTTATACTCCATCCACCACTCAGAACTTCAGATTCAGGCTGTCTCTTAGAACATATTTTTGCTTTAATGAGGTTAGCAGGACCTGTGACTCAGGCTCTCAGGAGCCCTAAGCGAACCTGGGCAACTTTAAGGATGACTTTGCTGTAGCAAAGTGGGAAAGACAAAGCTGGAGAAGCAGTCACATCCCTTTCTGCCACTGGGTACAGTAGGGAGTGCCAAACTTTGCCAGCTCTCCTTTGGTTTTATCACAGATTTTTTTATCCTTGGTGTTCTGTTTGAAAACGCAGCTCCCACAGACGCTTAATTAGATCAGATTTTTCAGTGTCTATGCTTTGTGCTTGCAGAGTAGCAACTTGGAGCAGCTAAAAAAAAGGGCATTTTAAAATAAGAGCAACTTGAAAGAACCCAATTTCTACTGGTTTTACTCCGTGAATTTCAGTCTAATCTCATCATTCTAAAGAGGGCATGGATGTATTTTCTGAATAACTGACCAAACAACACCAAATACCACAAACAAAACTTACATACTTCACAAGAAAAATGTGTTTTGTGAGCAGCAAAACACACGACTGTAGATGTCATTACTACCACAGACACTGGAGCTGCAGTTTGTGTGTCTGTCCCACAGAACCTGCAGCCCCCTGCATCACTCCCAGCTTGCCCACAGAGATCCTCAGCAGGCACGAGGCAGTGATCCAGAGCCAGGCACAGGCTCATCTGCCACGTCCTCTGGTAGCATTTTTTTAAATCAATAACTTCTCCTCCATAGGGGCACTCCATCCTCTTTCCAGGTACCAGTTTGCACAAAAATAATTGGAGCTCATGGTGTGTCTGAAACCTGCACTTTCCTGCAGGGTTTGGTCAATACTGACAATTACGTCAAACTTTTGCTGTCCAAGGTCCAGGCACTGCCAGCCCACTCAGTTGAGGATCACTTGTTCCATCTATTAAAAAACCTAGAAAATGAGCATTCACTGGTGCAGTCAACACTTCAAGCCCTTTATCAGTATTTCCTCCCACCAGGAAAGTCAGTGAGGCACAATAAACACACAGGGATATATATGTTTTTCTGTCACTGAAAGCAACAACCAGGAGACAAGCTCTAAATAATGAGCTTTTAAAGCAAAGCTGTTCTGTGATCATGAATGTTATTAAGTCCTCCTCTGGCTTTGAAAAATAAACACTGTATCACACAAACAGCATGACAGAAAAAGATAACATCAAAAGGACTGTCTGGGTTGTTGGGAAGGAGAAAGGAAAAGGGGAAAGCAAAGCCGAAGAAACACAGAGGACCGGCAAATGACAGTAATTTCAAATTAAGATGCAGAGTGTTATTCTAATGCAACATTTCTCATGCCAGGCACCTCTGTGCTGCAGTTTCTTCAAGTTACATCTGGCCTATATCAAAAAACCTTTTCAACTCCCAGATTATAAGCCTTGACTTGGAGCTGGATCAGGCCGCTGCTGCAGGTGACAAGGACTCGCTGTCAGGGCTCAGCCAAGGCGAGGTGCTGCATCTGCACAGGACATTTCCACCCTAATGCCCTCCTCAAACTTAGTTTTCCATTGGGTGGTTGTGCCTTTAGACCCAGTTTTTCCTCTTCACCAGCCATCTCCTGGAAGTCAAGGCAAGGGCAGCTAAGCAGAAGTGACTTCCAGCAGCAGGTGACTCACAGCCCTGCCCTTGCCCGACTTGTCTCCAGGTCTGAGGGGTGGGAGCCATGCTCTGGAAAGAGAAATAGAGGTGCTCTTTGCACTTCAGAGCAAAAGGCAACTCTTCCTTTTTTCTGCCAGTAGAAAATGAGAGAACACAACATAGCACGAAAGCTCTTTTAAATCTGGAAACAGGAGCTACAGGAGGGGCTGCTGAAATACCCTATAAATAGAGTAGGGCTGTGAATGATATTGTCCAACCTACGGCATTGCTCTGGCACAAAACTGATGACTGGGAGAGGAGGAAATCCCTTAAAGAAAGGCCATGGACTTGCATGGGCACTTCAGGCTATGCAGTTTTGAGATGGATTTTTCTCTTTAAAACAACAGTTCCAATCCCAGCAGCCAGCTCTGCAATCCACCACCAGTGATGTGAACATCGCTGCCGTTTTGCTGTGCTTGAACTGGAATGACAGACTTGATTATTTCATTATTTCATGAACCTGCCCTTTCAGGAGCATCATATCTTTTCTGCTTTCTTCACTACCACCTTGCCTCATTCCTGTTGTGCAGGATAATTTCATGTTACTTTTCTGTGAGATACTAGAGCTGGCCATATTTTGAGCCTGCTGCAAATTATGGAACGGTTTATATTTATGAATAAAAAAATATGTTCTTATTGCCAAGCTGTCAATATTGGGTTTTAAAAGCAAAACTCATCTGAAACAGACCTACGATTATTCCTCACCTGCAGCAGCAAGAGTGGATTTACTGTGAACCAGCGAACTGCTGATTTTCTTTTCCTTATAAAATTTTTGCCAGCTGCCTGAGATCAGGCCAGCTCTGCTACTCGTCGGTGTGACAGGCTGTTCAGGGCACAAGAAGCAAGCAGGAGCTCAACTGGCTCCAGAAGTGCTTAGGGCAGCTCAGCTCGTAAGGATAATCTCTCTTCTTCAGTGTTATCCAGGCAGAACATTTAGACAGAAAAGGAAAAAAAAAAAAAACCAAAACCTCAAGAGGAAGAGCTGACATTAAGCAACCAGATCCTTCATCTGGTGCCTCCATGCCAGCAGTGCGGCTCTGGAACATTGGAACACCAAGAATTTGCTCCATGCAATGCATCCCACCAAAGTCATTCAGTATCCAAGACAGACAGAGCTGTATATGGCTGAAAATGGACATACTGGAAAAAGAACAGACTGGGAAAAGCTGCCAACTCCCTCAGACCAGAGGAAACCAGCAGTTTGTGAATGGCTTCTTCTTGTTCTTCTGTGCTGCAGTGTAGTGTCACAAAGGGAGACAAATTAAAGACCGTCCTCCAGACGACAGCTTGCATCCCCCCCACGATCATCTTGAAATCCCTGTGCTTGGCCCACCAGTTAAAAAGGCTGTGCACCAGAACAACGCTCCAGTCACACTCACGCCTTGGGATGCGGTCCAAAAAAACCAGCACGTGCCAAAGAAGGAAGTTCAAAGCCCTGGGAACTGCAGGCAGCCTTTGATCAACACGTTGCTGTCAGTGCCCCTTCAGAGCAGACAAGGAAACCAGTGGATTCCCACAGGTCTTCCCATGAATGTCTTCGATTCATCAGCAGCACGTGTGTTACAGCTGTCATTGTGCACATGTGTATCACTGCTAAAAGCTACACAAAGACTGCTAAGCTTGGGGAATGAGCAAAATCTCATCTCCACCACAGGTCCTCTAGGACTGGGCTACCTCTTCAAGTTTGATTTCACACACACACACATTCATGGCACACATGATGAATACATCATGTATTAAATACATGATTCGTGCTATTTCGTTCCCCAAATCTTGCCTTATTCACCATCCATAGCAGATGATGCTCAGATAAAGAGCATATTCCCCATCTCTTCAATCAGTTTCTCAAGTCATCTATAGGGTTTCTTATTAAAGAAAAACCAAACCAACCAAAACAACAAAAAAAACCCATGAAGGCAGAGTTATTTTTTTTCTGTTTTCTGGGACAACCATTACTGCACCTCAGAATATCACCACAAGTCAACTTCATGGGACTCCCAGAATAAAGAAGAGATTTAATGACCTCCAGTTTACAGTCAAGGATTACAATCACATCGTGGTCTTGTAACGTTACTAAAAAACTGAGAAGCCCCAGGAGTGACATTATTGAACTGTGCTGGTCCCAGACAGTCACCACCATGTCAGGGTCACAACACACCTCTGGAACTCCAGCAGGGACAGGCAGAGATGGCACTGGGCAATAAAGTAGCCAAAAAAAGGCAAAGATTGCCAAGGACAGCAAAACCGGTGCTCCAGCTGCTGCTCTATTGATGGCAGAGCCTTGGAAAAATGCTGGCCAGGCTGCTGTTGTGTGCAAGGGATTCCTTTTACTCCCTGCCCCTTTGCCTCTCTTGGCTCTTACTTCTCAGTGCTCCAGTTGCTTCCCTCTCCTCAGCATCGTTCCCTCTCCTTTGTGCTTGAAGAGTTTTTGATAAACCTGGAAGAGAAGTGCTGAAATCACAGGCAAGGCACATTCTTTCGGCTTTAATTCAAAAAGAATCTTTGAAGAGTAATTCTGTCAAGCTCTCAGAAGCAAGTGCAAATTTGATTCTTCAGAGGTGTATAATTCAACCATAAGCCTCTGCATGTTCACAGGAATAGTAGAAAGTACCTCCCTGACATCATGACAACATCTTTTTTTCAAATTGCAATTTCTTAGTTCAAAGCCTAGAAATTTGAGAGCATCTCAGAGAAATGAAGGTAAATATATTTTCAACACATTTTTCCCTTGCTCTACATTAGAACAAAGACATTCGTCCACCACTCAAAAAACAAACAAAAAAAACCCAACACAAAAACAAAACAAAAAGAGACAGGTCCAAAAGCCCAGGGCCTGAAAACCTGGGCAGGCAACTTTCCAGTGTACCTGGGTACTGAAGAAGTGTTAAACAAGTCCACGGCTACAAGCTGCACCTTCTGTAAACCATGGATGCTGAAGTCTAAATAAAACTTGAAGAGTGTACCTGATTTTGCAAAGAGACAACATTTGCACCAGCAGACAGGTGACTCCCACCCTCCACAAGCTGAAAGTTCATTTTGGCTCTAGGACTGCACAGTAATTCTGCCAAGCACAGCAAAATTGCAAATCACCATTTAATGTAAACTCCTGGCACACACAGTGGAGGTGCCCAACCTCACAGAGCCACCTCGCTGTGACACAGCTCATGAAATACATTGAATTTAGATTTGCCCAGGGAGAGCAGGTCCCAAAATAGAACGGTAAGTAACTTAAATCTGCATTAAGGTCAGTAACTGCTGGGTATATTTATGGTCTTGTATCCATCCACCCAGACTGCTATTTATATGCTCTTTCAAAATGAATATTTGCTTTTCATTTGCAACACTTTGAAGCTTACTGTAATTAAACATATCTACACCTATTCTGTGTTTCCCACGGTAAGAATAACCTGACTCCTGCACACGATGCCTCTCATTATTTCTTTTCATAAAGGGACCATGTCGTTTATTTGGAAAAGAATATGTGGGGCAGCAGGCATAGAAAAATCATGGAAACCCACAAAAACAAGGCCTTTAAAGGACATCAGGAACCCAGCTTCCAGCTCAATGGCATTTTAAAATTCTATCAGTTAGAGTAGGCATCCCAGTGTACATCCATAGCTCCATTTTTGCTTAACATTTTTGCTTAACACATCTCCTGTCCTTTCCTGGTACAAAAGAGAGACAGAGCTACTGGAGAGCATCCAAAGGGCCATGATTGTGAGTTTGTGAACTATCTGCTGCTGATATCCCTCATTAACCCTAATGATCTGAAAAGTTCAGAAAACATAACCTCCAAAAAAGCCTTCACAACAGTAAGCTAAAACCTCATCCCTCCCTTCCTCCCTCCCTGAAAAACAGACAATCACTAATGCTTTGTACTCACTGAACCCAATGTCCACCAAAAATAAAATAAGAGGAAATATTCATTTGACTTGCTTCCAATAAAGCAATTAGATGAAACAAGGATGTCGAATAAAGTTATTTTACTGGCAAGATGACTAAGAGATCAAGAACATTTATTGATCTACAGTTTTTGACCCTAACAGCTCAAGTCACACCAACTACCTAAGCTCTAAAATTAACTCTGTGCTCTCCCCAGGTTTCAGGGCCACTCAGCCTCTCTCAAAGTACCTTTGTGTGACCTTACTAAACATGACTTAGTCAGCCAAAGACTCTTCTGAGTCTCAAGTTTAAATCTGCCAGTTTATCCAAGAGTTGCTTTTACTGCCTGGTGACCAAAAGTGAGGAACTTTATGGCGCAGCTGAAAAAAACTCCAAGCACAAAAGGCTGAGCTAATGCCAGAAAATCCTGATGCCTCAGGGAACTGCTGTCATTTGGATCCTATAAAATGACAGGCAGAAACCAATCGTTTCACAAAGCCATGCTGGACTTCTGCTACAGCTTCTGTTTCTAAACATATCCTGAACCCCAACAAAGCAGTCATTTATGCACAAATACCTTGTTTTTCACCAAGCTTTTCAGGGTTACAAAGCTTGTGCAAGCACTGCACTTACTGTTTGATATAACTTCTATCTCTCTGCGCAACAGAAGTTAAATGAAACTAATACAGAGAAGTTATCAGAGGGTGAGCCACATCAGACATCAGTTACTGAGATCAGTTACTTCCTGCCCAGATACACACCCTGCTATAAAGGAACTCGAGTGAGTTGATGCTTCAGTGAAACAGGAATGGGCTGACTGCCTTTGCTGAAGAGTGTGGAACAGGAACAGGTACCAGACTGAGTTCACACCCTTGTTTACTCATCAGGCAACACCTGTGGCTTTTCATAACCTGAAGCAGAATTCTGGATGCACAACATTTAGCTATGCAGTCAGGAACCAGGCTTTATCTGAAACAGCTTAGAATAGCTTATACCTCAAGTTAAGAGACAAAATACAACAAATATGCATGACAATCAGAAAAAGAGCTCAGAAAAGAGGAGTACCAGTAAAAAATAAACCTGAAGTCTCTCCTGAGCAGGGTAGAAAACTGTGTATCACATTTTCTAAAGTTCACACATTGAAAATGTATCACATTTTGTTTAAATTCTTCAACACAGTTATTTAAGGCTATCTTCTCCATCACGGATTCCCTCTCTCCACTATTACAGAGTTCTTTGAAACATCATTTTGTGTTACATGAATACACACACAAAACAAGAAAAAGAAGCTTAGACCATCATCTTTTTTATTTTATAACTATAGTGTCAAAGAATTATTAGAACTTCCAAAACTTCCTCTCTGACAAGATCATTTGCCATAAATCCAACCAGACTAAGAGGCCACAGCATGGGGAAAGGGAATGAGCAAGTAAGACCAAATCATCTCAAAGAGGAGATGCTCCTGGGAAGGGAAGAAAACAGCATGCACTCTTGTTCCCATGAAAGACAAACTTTATCAGTGTCCAGACACTGGAGACACTTCACTCAGAGCTTCCCATTCCTCAGGCTACCAAGTTGTTACTCATGAAACACAAATTCGCAGCTTTGCCCACAGTGTTTGTAGAAGTGAAATGTAAATACTCACTTCAAAGACACACTGCTGGGCTGAAAGACCCTGCTTTTACTCTTTTTTTATTTGTAGCATTTCAGGTTGTGAAATAGCCTCCTATTCAGGCTTTATCTGCCTATTGCAGGGATGTCAGATTCTTTATAACTTTTTTTTAATTAGGTTTTTTTTTAATACACTTCTGGTAAAGAAACCAATTCTCCTTTCTAATTAGGTCTAGCAATTAATAATGGAATTGAACTGATGGTGATACAGTTCTGCTAAACAAATAACCAAAGCTGAAATCAGAGTTCCCATAAATTAGCACTGACTTCAACAGCAGTTTATTCTGAACTTTGTGGATAAATTGTGTTAAAAAGAAAAGCCAACAACTAAAAAACTTCAAAAACTTCTCATTTATTTATTTGGCTGCTCCCCACATTCAAAAAAAAACCACAGTCCCTCAAACCACTGACTCTGTCACTCAAGTTGGGACTTATTAAGGAATCAACTGACCTTAGAGGATTTTCTTCTGCTTCTTCTTGTCCAAACCACCACTAGTTTATCTGGCTGCCTGTTGAAGATAAGGAAGAAACAGCTTAATATACAACAAGATCAATATGTAAACAGTTTTTATCAAAACTCTTGCAACACATATTGACATCCTAAGTGGATAACATGCTTTCTTAAAAATAGCTCATCTAAAAACCACTCTCAGCATCAGTCATTTCACAGGAAAAATAATGTGTATTTATAGAGAAAGGTTGTCCTCCAGCCCACACAGTAATGTCATATTGTCCTCCTGCTCTCCTTGCCTGTGGGCAGTTCCCCAGAGCCAGCAGCGCACCTGAGCAGAAACTCTTCCATGGGGCAGAGAACAGGATCCAGACTCTATAAAGACACCTTGCAAACATTCCAGTACCCAGAACAAACGTTAATGCAAATTCCAGCTTGCATTTCTACAAAGATATATTGAAAAGTTACTTCTAAGTAATAAAGAGAGCAGGTAACTTCACTTTTTCTTACACAAAGGATTATTTTTCTACTTGAATAACTGAAAAAACGGGAGATTCAAGTCCTGTATTACTCCTCAAAACCTCCTTGGATGATGACAGGTAAATCAGCGCTTCCTCAACTTATACTCCAAAGGACAAACATACTGAAAATCAGTGTGATTTCCCAAGCAATTGTTTATTTGGTATTTACAATGAATGTAGATGGAAACTCCAATAAACAACCCTCCCAGTACAAATTACCTTCTCTTTAAATTTCTTAGGAGTTGTTTATTGGTTAATAGTTTGCCCTTATTAGTTTTACAGTCGTGTCTGAGTGATTTTTGATACTTAACTTCCAGACTTCCCACCCTCCCCCCATGATACACTTCCCACTGTATGATGACCACACTTCTGGTCCCACTTCCAGACCTGCAACCTTCTTGTGCAGACTCCTGACACCATTCCAGCTTTGTTTTCTGGCTGATGACCTGAATTCCATCGTGAAGCCCAGCTGCAAATCCACCCACAAATGATTTTCAATGAGTTCACATCTCTACTTAAAAGCACTAAACCTGCATTTGCAGCTCTGCCTGGAAAAAAACTGCTACTCAGATTTTTGAGACACCAGTGTAAGAATCCTTGCATTTCTAAAGCCAACAGCAAAATAAGTCATAGGGGGGAAAATGAGTGCAACCAAGAAAAATTCAAGACACAATACATTCAAATAATGATTAAAAGATGCACCCAAAATCCCCCACACAAACATTCTGAGTAAAGGCAGTGTTCCCACTGCTATTTCATCACAGAGAGACTACCTACTTAACAACTGACTTTTCAAATGAAACCCCAACTGGTTTAATAATCATTTTGGGCACTGAAGTGCTGGCCATATTTCCTTTCATACACACTTTTCCATTGAGCTGTTGATCATTTCTGCACATTACAATAAACACAATACCTCACCCATGATTCACATTCAAACCCCACCGGAACTAAAGCTCTCCCAAAAAAAAAAACAAGCTAAAGGCAGATCCTGCAAAGGAAATGAGGACACAAGCTTGTATTTTTTGCCCTTTTTTTTAAATTGAAATTAAATAATCTGCTGTATTTTAAACTGTAAATTCACTCTTGTGGCTTGTTTAGGTGACTTAAATTGCAGGCTGACTCTGCTCACAGCTTCTGCAAAATCTTGCTTGGCAATGAGGTCATTCTATTGGACTTGAAAGCTTTTTGCTCATTTGGTGGTGGGTTCTCATCTTTGGCTTACGCCAGCCCCAGCCCATTCTCTTTGATGGGAACTGTATTTGTGCCACCAGGGAAAAACAACACACCCCAAGCAAAGCAATCCAAACCCACACCAGCAACATTTCCCAGCCCTGAAGAACTCCCTCTGCCAGGAATACACAGAAATGCACCAACATGAAGGAGCCAATTAAAGTTTTAATCAGACTGAGAGGACCAAGCCATGCTGGTGGATGAGCAGGAGCAGCGTTTGCTCCCCTCACTTCTCTCACCGGTATATTTATTTTGCTAAGTACTGAGCTCCTTCAGCTTCAAGTGTGAGAGAAATCCACATCCAGAGGTACTTTACCAAAAGTTAAAAAAAAAAAAACAAAAACAAAAAAACCAAGAAAGGTCATCACAATATGGAGACAGTAAATTTAGCAAAATGGAATGGGAGAAGGGAAGAAAGTATCCCAAAGGACGAGTGTCCCCACTCTGAACACCACATGCTTCACTGAAACCTAACAAAGAGCACAGCAGTTCTTCTAAGGGATTTTCTTCAAGGAAGTCACAAATCCAACAATTCTAAAATGTCCTAAATGTCCTCACAGAACTATCTGACTAACAGTTCAAGAGCAACCTTTCCTATAACAATCTGTTCATTGCTCTCCCATGCCAATATACTTCTAAATGAAAAAGCTCCTATTTTAATCAGCAAATTTGCATTCAAGGTTATTAATGATATCTCAGAGCTAGGAAATGGCCGGTATCACATAATGCACATTGCTAATTGAAAGCATTAGGTAGTATTTCCTACTTCAGACTTCTCCCCTCTTTTAACATCATAAACCTCAGCTGCTCATTAGTCAATAATCAAAGCAAGTAAAATCACCTCTGAAGAGTTAGTCTGGAGACCAGTTTTAGTATCCCTTATAAGTTCACTCACTGAACTTGGATATCATTCCAAATACAAAATCCACAATGATGCAAGATGAACAAATGCTAATGGCCAGCAATAAAAAAAAAAAATTCAAAAAATAAAATCTAAAATTTCTGTGCTGCACAAATGACATTTCTCATTTCTTCAAACCCACCAGCTTTTAGTCAGTCGCTTATTTAGCAAAGTCAGTATGCCTAAAGCAAGGAATAACACACTGCTTAAAAGACATTGGATTTGGAGCAGGGGAAGAGAACTGGGTTTTAGGGGGACACTGCATTTTTGCACTAAATAATTGCATCAATCTATCAATTCAACACCACTGACCATTCAGCAGGAGTGTTTAATGCTGACCTGGAACTGCCACAGCTGCCTTGGTGGTGCTGTGCATTTCCCACAGCACTTCCCTGGCAGGGGGAGCCAAGGGAAGCCATCAGCACTGGGACATCGGGCACTGCACTGGGAAGAGCATGGATCCAGAGGCAGGGGTTGAAGGATCCAGTTTGGATCCAAAAGATGGTATTTTATAAAACTTACCATAAACCTGTATTTGGAATTTACTCATTATTGTGTGGTTCACAAAAAGCTATTCCTGAAGAAAGGCAATTCATAGTAGCAAACTTACTTTATTATTGACAAGTGAAATTTAACAAAGAAGCAGGGAAGATTGATTTCAAAGTCTGTAGCTCAGAAAAAGAGATTCATCTCTGCCCTGCATACTAAACAATTCAAATGGGATCCAAAATATGATTTATAAAACACTTATAATTCACAACTAAGCCTGCTTTTCCTGTCAGATGGATGCCATGATACTGGTACCTTCCATTTTCCCATTGAAACAACCAATAAAAATAAAAAGATAAATAGTGGAACCAAACTTTGCCATATCCACAACTATTAAATAATGTAATAAAAGCATTCTGCACACTGGAAAAAAACTGTCATCTGATCAGCACCTCCTACACTACAAATTTTAGCAACTGAAAGGAGGTTGTGCAAGATTCAAGGTCTTCTGTGGGGTGGTTTGACCATTCTAGGAAGTGTTTGGCACAATATTTTGATTACAGAACTCTCCAAACATCATTTGTAATAAAAGGACATGAAAGGTATCAGTCTCCTGTGAACTCTTGTTTTGTAAACCTTTTAGCAGAAGCTGATAACATTGCCCAGGATATATGTCTCCACTAAACTCACTGTTCAATGACAAAAAGCCGTAGAAGACTTGGTGTTAGAATCTGTTGTTGGAAAGAATTGCAAATGCATTTAACTTTAATTTAACTGAAGCCAATAGCAATTCCAATGATTAACAACCTTTAGGTGAAGGGTGGGAAAGCAGGTAACAGGATTTCTTAGTAGCAAGGTAGCACCACATTTCATAACACTCAATAACTGCTAAATGCCTGAAATGTAGAAGATGCCTTTTTTTGTATGTACCCCACAGGGCACAGCCTTGCATGTTTGTTTTGGCATCAAACTGCCTAAGTGTTGGGTTTTGCCTTCCTCTCTCCTTTTCTTTCTTTTTCAGCTGAGCTGTTTTATTTTTACTATGTTTGATTTAAACTGCATTAATTAGTACAGGCTGCTAGATTACTCTTGTGAAGCAAGCTTAAAAGAGTATAATTAATAAGAGAAGCAGCAGTGTTAGCACAATAGCATGCAGATGCACCTATTGAAGGATAAAAATAATTACTTGAGGACTAATGTCAAAGTACTTCTGATAAGAATTTTTTTAAATAACCTTTTGTCCCTCCTGCATTGTGCATCCCAACATGCCATGCACAATTTCCATTAGGGACCAATCCTCTCCTGCCCCACCAGCACACAGCTTTCTACACGACTGCTGAAACGCCAGCAAGGCTCTCTAACAGTCTCTTAAAAATAAATGTGGTCGGTTCTATAGCACCACTAATTTGAGATGAACGTTGCTTTTCCTCATTTTACAGCTAATTACTCTGAAAAGGACTCTTTGCAGCACAGTCTTCTGCACCAGCTCCTGGACTATTGCTGTGTATTACCATTAGCCAAGCAACTGACCAGGCCACGGCCTTTCACAAGCCTTGTGCTGAGGTTTTTGCCCTCAGAATTTCCTGTTGGTCACGATCAATGAAATTTCACAGCTGCCTACAGCTGCAGGAAGTGCAGTCAAATACTGCCAATGCTTTAACCAGGCCCAGAACCACTGCAGGAATGATGTCATGCATTGATGCTTTTTCCAAATGAGCCCTCTTGCTGAGTGCAGGTACAGCACTGACTGCAAAAGCCAGAGACGTTAAGAGGAGAATAAAATGCAGTGCAGGTAAAACCCCTCTGAGATAATTACAAGATGAAGTGCATTACAAGAGAAAAGTTGTGCATTTCAGGAAGGGGTTTGGGGTCTTCTTCCCTACCTCACCTTAACTTCCATGGTGGAAGTTCAAGTCTCCTGGGTAAGGCCTGTGCCATCCCACAGTTATGTCAGACTATCGGAGCATTCTCTCAATACAACTTATTGTGGACTATGCATCAAGCCCCTAAAATAAGGCAAAGTTTGTTCTTCCATCATTAAAGCCATTCAGTAGTTTTACCAAGCTCAGAAATTTCAAAAGAGAAATTATGAAAAACAGGGAAAGCAAGAGGACACCACAGTTGAGATCCATCCACCCCTACATCTTCACTGTCTAACATAGAAACTTCCTCCATTTCTTCCCACCAGAGGTCTCTACAGATTTTTTCAAGACTACACAAGCCTGTTGAAAGACCAGAACTTCCCTTGTGAACTGAATTTTAGATTTTTTTAATACATCTGCTGCTAAACAGACTACCCTCTACAAGACCCACATCTCAAGATTATGCTTCACTTTTCAAAAGAAGCTCTAGTCTGGCTTTGCTTGGTTTAGACAAATTAGGGAAAAAGCAAGACACTCTGACCTATTTTACGAGTGCAGTCAGACCTACTGGATCTGCACAGCGTCTGTTTGCAAGGCTGAGAGTGGAATGCGTACTATGTACTGCTGATTGCTTGATTTTCTCAAACCAAACACAAATGAAGTACGCAGGATGAGCTGAATTAAACAAAACCCAAGTTCATCTATTATTCAGAGAAAAAAGTGACAAGGGCAGATTTTACTTCATTTTTCAAAGTTATTGCACCAAAAAAAACCTCTGCTGAATTATCTAGCAAAGTCTTGCCTTAAAGCTTTTTGCAACAGAGTATTCTGCAACTGCAGAATACACAAGCTGACCCTAGCCTTCAGGAACTCTGTTCTTTACCATCCTTTTGGCAGTAACACAAAGATGCCTTGACTAGTCTCTCAATTTTGGGTCCCATCCAGCTGCTCTCCATGTGGAAGCTTTCCTTGCCTGGTCCCATTCAGCCCCGCTGTCACCAGGAGGGGTCGAGCACTGCACAGGAAGGGCCGCGTGGGTTCCTTATTTCACTCTTGCATAATCACAGACACTCCCCTTAGGCAGATATTCACCTCCAGTCCATGCGTTTACCCCGCACAGCCTACCGCACCAGAACTCACAAACTCACCCAGAAATCTACGGCAAAGGATGCCTAAAAAAAAACCCCAGGAGCTGCTTCAGGAAAGCTTGTTTGTAATACCAACCTCCCCAGTCGGTTCGGTTCCGGCTGACTGGCAGGGAGGAGCACAGGCTAACAGGGCCAGTCAGACAAACCCCGAATGGAAAGTGTTGCTTTACAGTGGAAAGTTCTCAGGAAGGAGCTGCCATGAGCCAGATCTTTTTCAGAACTCACATTTTCATTTTTATGCTCTTTTGCCATAATATTTAGTCTACATTTTAAAAATAATTTAAAAACCCGCCAATGCTTTTTTTTAAACCAAGAAAGCTTTCTGTTTCAAGTTGTTAGGTTGCTCCTCCTGAGCAGAGCAGGGCAGGAGGAGGAACCACACAAACCTGCCGGCACAGTCCGCCGGGGCCTGACCTGCCGTGAACCCGCTGAACTCACTGCGCTGATCCCCTATAACTAAAATCTGGGGCCCGACAACTGCCACGTGAATAAACACAAAACAGCCAGAAAAAAACCCCGCTATTTCACCTCGGGCTTACCAGCGCATTTCAAAGCTGCTCTGGGAAGGTGAAGTGCTTTGGGCTCCCCTGCTCTGGAGCCCAAAGGCAGTCCCCAATCCCCGGCACATGCCACCCCTCCTCAGCCCGCACCTCTGGTCAGCGACACCGGCCCCTCTCCGGGTTCACGGGGCCAAGGACAACGAAACACATCAGTCGCAAGAATCCAGAAACGGTTTTAGCAAACTGAGCAAGGAGTTTTGAATTCGAATTCCATCTCCTGTCCTCACTGACTGTACAGCATCCAGAAAATTTCAAGACAGACGCTGAGCAATATCAATCCTCCTTTTGATTTTAGTTCCACTCATACCTCTGCCTATCTCGATACAAAAATATACGTGCATTACTGAGGATGCCCAATTAAGTTCAATCCCTTCTTATTTTGAAGCATTGAAGTGTAACTGTTAGGTGCATTCTCATTATAAAAAGTAAAAAAAAATAACTAAAATGAAACTCTTTGACTGACAAATGCTGCCTGAAACATAGTTTCAACCCATCAAAAATGCCCACATAAATGATACCTTTTGTACTAAAAAATATGCAAGAGACTTTTTTGCACACCATTGTCAGTTTTACTCGGACCCTATTCCCTTTTGCATAATTTATTTCTGTGTCAAATAGCATCCAAACAGAAGGCTTTACTGTTTTTCAGTCTGCAAAAACCAGAGATCAGAAATTATTTTTCTGTCATTCCTGCAGATCAGAAAATTGTATCTTGCACCAAAAGCACAGTTTCAGGGACATCAGCTATTCACAACAGACACTTCCTTCTCCAATTGGTCTAAAATATTTAAGAAATTCTGCATAGCCTACCATGAGCAATTAAAGAGAAGGAAGATCTTTGCTGTTCTTACTGCCCGAGCAAGTCTGACATTTACACATAGATACATGAACAAAGGTTTATACTCCTGTTCCACAGAACTTCCAGTGTCCACATCAGGACTTGGACAAAGCACGTTTCAGAAGCCACAGTGCATTTATGTCTCCATCCTCCTCTGCTTGGCCACATCCCAAAGAAGACGACAGTTCTGCAAAAGCAGGAGCAGAAGGGTCTGGCACCATGTGTCTTTTAAAGCTCCCCTCCAAACCAACAGCACCAGGGGCTTGTTTGTTTTTATTACTTAAGAGCACGTTTTAGATTGCACAAAGCAGCTTCTACCATTTGAAGATGCACAGAAATTGTGAACAATCTAAAAGCTGCTGAGTGGGCAGCATGGGTGGAATGATACCAGTTCATAGGGTTTGTCTGGAAGAGAAAATTCCTATCACCATCTCAGGCGCCCAGATTATGGAACTGAGATGGTTATACAAACTAGGAAAAAAAGGCTGATACCTACAAAAACCAAATGAGTGCTAAGACACACAGCAGTCTGCCTCTGACACCTGTAAAGTTGAAAAGCTTGAATAAATAAATGCTTGAAGATATAAAGACAGCACAAACTTTGGAGTTACACAGAACCCCACAGAAGACTGTAGCCTAACACAAGCCTTCAGTAAGCTGAGGGGTAGATTCCTGGCATGCTGTGATACAAACCCATATTTAGTTTTCCAAATGATCACTCTACTGGGCCCTAAATTAATCCATATTTATTTTGAGACATAGGCACTCCTGGCTTATGCAGAGTGAGCTCCCCAATTAAAGCTTCCTCATCTGTCAGCAGCCTCCTTTTGCTTTTGCAAATTAATATCACAAGGAGATTTAAAAAAAAAAAGGGGGAGGTGGTGGAGAGGGCCTAGTGAAACCATGGCATGCTGTGCTAGCTCCTTTCCCCTGTTGCTGCCCAGGAGACCAGACTTTGCAAATATTGCCAGGTGCTCTCAGTCACAGCCACAACAGACACGCTGGCATCAAGCAGTACGAACCCATTTTGGGGAAGGAAGGTGCTGAAGGATGAGATCTTGAATTGCTTTCTGTGCCCTGATTCTGGCATCCCCTTGCCTGTGTGACCAAGCAGGACTGAACCACCTGCTCTCAGCAAAGCACCCAGTTCCTGGGAGGAACACTCCTGGAAAGCAGCACACCTTCCTGCCACCCTCCAGGGGCACAAAACCAGAACATTTTACCAGCTGCAGTAATGCGCCGGCTACTGCAGATCTCTGAAGCAGGCACAGCCTCAAAACACCACAGAGAAACACAAGAACCTTGCACTGAAACTTGGGTCCCAACCAAAGTCACACATTTACACACCCAGCAAAACAAAAAAAAAACCCAGAGCCTCAACTGACCTCGTATTCTCCAAGCTTAGTGAGACTGTCAAAATGTAAAAACTGGGAATGAGCCAACGTGGCAAATTTAGCAGCAGTAAGCTATATGTAGATGGTTGTCAACATCAAAGCTATGATTTTCTTGCATGTTAATGAAAAGAATTACTAGATTTACAAGATTTTTGTATGTGGTTTCCAAGGAACTAGAAACCATTATCAGTTCCCATGAGATGCCCCATATCGTGTTGGTGACCTTTCAAGAGCTGATTCAAGATGGAAGCATGGACATAAGAAGTAAAATTATTCAATCAGTATTTGCAGCTAAATAACTGTTCCAAAGACTGTAGAATTAGAATGATTCTTCCTCTCCTAGCTCAATCTGTTTAATTAAGTTGTTACACTGCTTCCAAGCTGCCTCCTGAAACAAAAGTTGCCACTTCTGATTACAGAAGTCGGTCTCAACAACACAGATTATTTCCATTTACAGCTCAACAGTTTTTTTTGTACATCCAAAGTCTAAAAATTTGTATCATTTTTAGGAAGTTAAAACTGACCAAGACTTTTAATCAATGCCCTCAAAGGAACACCCATGGCTTATATCCAGCAGCAAGTATTGGCTAGGAAAAAAATATTGGCTATGTTTAGATTGGATACTTCAGACAAAACAAAACCTCCTTCCAACATTAGGGGCTTGATATGGTAAAAAATAAACCAAAAATAAAAATGGGGGAAATACCCCAAAAACCAAAACAAAACAAAAAAAAAAACCAAAAAAAACAAACAAACAAAAAAAAAACCAACACCCCAACACTTACATCTTTAAAAACTGGAAAGTTTTTGAAATACAAACTTCATACTTTGCAAATACAATTGATGAAATATTGTAGTTCCGAGATAAAAAAAAAAAACCCTAAGAATAGCAACAATTAAGGACCTAGACAGATTCTGTCAATAACTGCTGCTTGTAAAATGCCTAGCAGCAATTTGAACTGGATTTTCACTATTCATTTCAAGATCAGCTAAACTGGAAAGTAACAGCATATTTGTTCTGACTGCTTTAAGCATGGTTTTCAGATAAAAAAAGCAAACCTACATTACGGCTGAATTTATGCTGATGCTGAAAACACACAAAGAAATATCCCCTTTCAGCCAGACAGATTTTTTTTGTTGGTATTTTTTAAAAATAATCTTCCTATAAAATATTTTTCTTACAACTAGCTTTCACTCAAGTCAGGCACTCCCACCAACAAGGCTGGCAGCCCTTTGTCCCAGCATCCCTACAGAAGGAACTGAGTAGTGTTGCTTCACTTTTGTTCAGTACACCAGGCTGTACCCACTCTGGTTACTAACAACCAAGGAGGACACTCCTGAAGGTTCTTTACATACCCAGAAATGTTGGGATTTAAGCTGCAAAAAAGTAACACTGTCTTGTCCTTACTTACATTCACAATGAAGAAACACAGACACAAATATCAACCCTTCAAAGTCAAATTTTTAACTAAAAAAAAAAATAAAAAGCCATTAAAGCCAGCCACTACCTTGGTTATTGTGTTGCCTTCTCTCCTTGCTGATTTGTCTTGGTTGGCATTTTATCTCAGCTTAAAACAGACAGAACCTGTACCTTTTCCATGCTACTGTGAAATGCCTGCTTGTGTTTTAGTCTCCTGGCTTCTTTACACAGCTGAAGGGCTGTACCTTGGGGTACTTGTAAAGCAACATCTTCAGCCCCAGAAGACACCTGGGTGCTGGCCAGATTTTTCATTACATGGATTTGATATCTGGCAGGCTGGATTCCAGTCTTGTACCACTAAATGAGGCAAAGGGATAAAGAGACGGAGCCACTCTATCCCACAGTGCATACAGCTTAAAAGATTACGTATTTTGTCTCACCCGAGATTTCAATTTTACTCTAATTCAAAAATTTTTTATCTGTAAATACAAATGTGCCTGGTGTGTAAAGCAGTTCTCCTTGGAAGTAGAAGGGTGAATAAGAAGAGAAGCTAGACTGCTTTGTGGAGGAAAATATACTCTTAATCTGGCAAAGAGATGAGAGCCATCCACTGCGAGCAAAAGACAAAGCCTCTCAAACCTACTGCAACACCTTGTTGTGCCAAGTGAGGAACAGTGTCCTCAGTGAAAGGCACACACCTCCTACCAGATTAAGGGCTGCAGAATCCAGTATTAAGTGAGGATAAACAGGAGGAAAAATTTTGATTTCAAGCTTTTAGAAGGGTATTACAGTAAATGAAATTATGATAAGTTGCTGTAAATTATTCTGTTTCAAAGAGGAATTTTAATACGTTTGTCTAGTTAAGGTCAAAAAAGCCAAATGAATAAAATCCACTCTGCAAACTAACCATCAAGGGAATGAGAATCAATTTTAGCTGTGCAGAGTTCACACAGAGCACTGGGGGGGGGGAAACCAGCTATGTGCAGAATCATCAACACGGACAATAGAGATGCGTGGGCACACAAACTCCTTGAATTCTGCAAAATAAGATTTTCCACATATTTCAGCATATTTGATACAAAATGCACTTTTCATCTTTAAAACAAACAAGGCTCAAAAGTTGAAGCCTGCAAAATTTTGACATATTTCCTTCTGGAGCATTCAGATGGAAGGCCAGGCTTGTTAGGGCCAGCACTGCACACACGTGTGCTCACCCCCACTGCAGAGAGAAAGAGAAAGGGCAGGCCCATGGAGCAGCACTCAGGAAAATGAAGGCTACAGTGATGAGCAAATCTCTTGAATTGAGTGTATTCAGCAAGGCTTTATTTATGCACTTCATGCTTTAAGTCAGCTCTCCTTAACTCCTCCACTTTCTGAGCATAGACAAGACCTCACACAGAACATTTATCTGCTAACTCAACCTTGTCCCTCCAGCTCTGACAGACGGGCACTGGCAGAGTGAGCTCCTGCTGCTTCACTCACTACCCCGTGCAGCACCAACACCTTCTCAGCCACTCTGCTTCCCCAAAGCCGCCCATGTGAGGAACCGAAACTCCTGTGCTCAGCGCCGCAGCTTCAGCTGGACCCAACCAAAGGCAGGCAGGAGACCTGGCAGCCCAAAGCCTCCAGCCCCCTCCACTGCAGCAAGGTCGGCAGGTTTATTTCTCCTTGGTCTGGCTGCTCAGCTCATGGTCAGTTTGGACACGTACAGGGTTTGTGTTTGTTTGCTCTGCAGCCAGACGAGCAATATAGCACCAAATGAGGTGTGAATTTACCCACTGGCTTCAATGCAGCCAATGGGCAAAGATGTTTTGGGCCACTGAAACCCTCAAACTTCAAAGCCAATGGAAATACGTGTTTTGGAGAAAATGAAGTCCAAGTGCAAACCAGAGCCAGACATTGGCTTTTGCAACATCACCTCACATTGCTGAAACAATGCACAGAAACCTAACAATGCAAAGAAAAAACAGTTCAGTCAAGAGAAAAAAACTCCAAGAAAATAAAGATGACACATGGCCAGCTTCATCACATTATTAACAGCACCAGACACACAACAAGTACCTATGTTTTCCTTCTGCCTTTGAAGTATTTGATTTCTGTACAATCCTGGTCTTCAAGAATCAGCCACAAACCAGACTGGCAATTCTAAATGGTGATGGGGGTTTGCTTCTCTCGAGAAAGTCAAGAGGCAAAAATATAATCTGTCTCTGACCAAACTCAGAGTCATTCTGGCAGTTCAGCCTCATAAATATTTCAAATGTCTCATGTGCTACCCTGTCTCTTCCTAAAATAAGTCACAGGACAGATATGCTGGAACAACAATCAAGTAAAATAACAGCAACAAACACACTGCATAGATTTCTTGGCATTTTTTTAAGAGTAGGAAACAAAACGTCTCTCCCCCCCACCCCCACGATATTCATATTCTCTCTTCCACAAGCATTACATTTTGGGACCAATTTTACAGATGTGATACGAAAGAAAAAGCTATAATGCAAAGTCCCAGCAGAAAATAAATTACAGAATAAATTTACAGCAATGTAGAGAGGGGAAAAAAAAATATCAGCAATTCTAATCCAGACAGTGTATATACATATTCTTAATTACACATCACTCCCTGGATGTGTAATTTGAAAAGCAAATAGAAAACAAAAAAAAAGCCTTCCCCACAACAAAAATCTTCCAAAAACCAGTAACTGTAGATCAATGATCATTGGTCATCTCTCTCCAGAGTTATCTGTCCCATTTTTCTCACATACTCTGCTTCACTGGTCCTGCTCTATCTCAATACTGTGATCTACAACAGCTTCCAGTCTGACAAGACTTGTAAATAAGCTCATTATTAACATGAATCATATTGAAAAAAGAGAAAGGGAGGGGCCACTCTTTTAAGTTTGTAAAGCATAACTTCAGTTTTTTCTTCAGTTATGCAGCACCTTGCTATCATAAACCTGCACGCATACAATTCCTATCAGTACAGAGAGTTTTTCTTGCACCTTCTGCACAATTTCTCTGTATCTCAGTTTGAGAGACATAAACCAGAGATCATTTTTCTCTATCACACAGCAGTCTTGTAAGAGTGGATTAATAATGGAGTTGTGTGGCTGCAGAATTTCTGCGCAGAGAAATCGTTAGCACTTTATTTCCACACAGCAAAGTGTCATTTTGTAGTTTTACACCATTACCACTGAACAGAGAGCTGCTACCATCTGGCCCTTAACAGGAGATATAAATCCTGCTTATAAGTAACCGTGGATGTAAAATGTAGAAAAGTTGATGAAAGATGATTTGTGCACACAAATTAGGGAGTGACAGAAAAGATGGCTTTTCTGCACAGTTACAAGGGAAGTTGAAAGGAAGCATAGCACAGAACCAAGATTTTCTGACTTTTGTTTCTACCATTAGACCACACTCCAGAAGAAGCAGCAAAGACTTTATTCCACCCTCCAAGTAAAAAATACCTAAATAAAAAAGAAAATGCATGATATCAAGTATGCTCTGAACAAAAGGAGGTACTAAACTGACTGACACAGAACTGTTTACATAAGGAACAAGAATAACTTTTACTACCACTTTTAGTAACTGTAAGCCTGTATAGCTTTGCAAGCTCTTCTAGTTTCAGCATTCTCCAAAATCATTCTGCTGCTTCTGGCTACATCTGAAGAGAGACAGAGAACACTGTCTGCAATTTCTTTGCTGTGACTGGGAACTTGCATTGGGATAGAAAAAAAACTGAACTCCCACAGCACACGTGTATTTTGTGTATGCTGCATTATCCCTCCCCTTTCCACATCAGCCACCTGGAAACTGGAACCTGGCACCACTACGGAAAACCATTTACACAGATACAGTGAAGAAAATACAGTGTGATGACAATAAAAGGATGCATCAGCTTGAAGATATTGAAACATGAATTTGAACTGAGCACACCTGCATGGGGGAAGGCTTGACACATCCTGCAGTTCTATTTGCAAAGCTATAAGGCTTAGAAAATGTTATAAAAAGAATACTCAGAATTTTTTAATATCATATCAATAGCCAGACTTTCTCTACCTGTGCCTTAAAGGTAGAAATATTTAAATAAAGGAGTTTGTTTTCATTCAGCACAGAAAAGAATTCCCAGAACACTTCAAATTTAGATTTCTTAGTTCCCTGTATGATTGTCACTATCACACTCGCTCAAAAAGAGGTGAAATCCTAATTAGCATTCACCAAGAGAAGATGGAACCTCCCTTTTAAAGCAGTTTCTGAAAGAAGTGTGATTATGATGAATTATGAAAGTGAAGCACTCATATCTGTGTGGCAGAGCCACAGGGAAGGACAGGGGCTGTGTGACAGGTATGATTGCTCAGGCACAGTAGAACAGTGGAGCTGCTGCTACAGACAAGGTCCAAGCACACAGATGTACATGCTGCTTGTTCAGCAAAACCAAGTCTGAAAGCTCAACGTGACACAGTGAGTTCCCATTTTAAAGAGGGCACACTTTGTCAGAAGAATTTTCCATGGCCTGGGTCAGCAAACATCTGCCTGAATAAAACACAAAAATCTGATTACAGCTGATTATGGGGATTGTATTCAATGAAAGAACAAAGGCCTGAGGGCCTGCTACAATTTTGAGTGTTTCAGTAACGTAAAAAGCTTCACTATTTCAAAGTTACTTAATTTACCAGCAAGAAGGCTTGAGGTTGTAAGGAAAGTGAGATTTCTGGCCCTGCTCAGCCCATGTGCACCACAGCACACCTGGAAGTCTCCCAGAGTAACCAAGGGTGGAGAAAATTTTTCCCTTACTTTTAACAGCCATTCCTTTGCTGTTCACCATCAGCATGCAGGCTTTCCATCGCCTTAAGATGGTTCCACTACATACATTGATTTTATACATCCACACTGCATCTTAAACTACATATCTGTATTTATTGTGCACAGGTGACACTTCTTTGTCATGTGTTACCAGCTTCCAGAAACATCTCCCCACCTTAACTTCTTTCCTGGAAGGGATGTTCAGCATAAGGAGTTAAGATCCCACCAATAAAACCCAAGCTAATCAGAGACGATGCTGGCAGAAACACAAGAAAGCTCCGTGGCTGCTCTCTGAAATAATTCTTTTTGTTTCACACACCCGTTGCTCATATTTGAGCCTCTGTTTTTGTATCTCCAAACCCATCAGGATCTGCCTTGTTTACCCTGTACACACAGACCAGAAGACATTCAAACAGGGAGACAAGCCTCACGTTCTGCTCCTCACTCCCCTGCCGCCTCCCCACCAGCTCAGATCACCTCAGCCCATCCTGCCCATCTCCAAGCAATGCTGAAACAAGACAGGTGAATAGTCCATGAAAAAGCTGCAAGGCTGACCATTTCAAAAGGCTCCCTAGGGCAGCAAAGAAGAAAATAACCCCACAGAAGGCCAACCAAGACTTCTCTAAGCCCATCTGTGGCACTGCACAGGGGGAGGACGAGGGCAGAACACTCATTCTGTGAGGTTAACAAGGCAGCAGGGTTCTGCTCCTCTATGTCTTAATGGGGCTGTCAGCCATAAGAGGTACTGACAGTTCTCACAGTGAGGTGAACACAAACAAATCAGGATAAATTGCAGTCTTCCTACAGTCAAGAATAGCTCAAGATTATTTTCTTTTCTTTAATTACAGTTCGTTGACTTTACCATTACTTGCAAGTAAGCATCCTCCTTTTAACAGCTGTTGCTAAAAGCAGTAGTATTATTCTTCCCCCTGCAGCACATGATCTAGTTCCCTAAGAACAAGTCTGTCTGAAATGAATTTATTTACTGAAGTCAGCGTTCTTTCTTCCCCGAAGGAAGCGGGCTTTGTGTACTGTAAATGCTTTATTAGGTCCACTCCAGCCAACAGGAGTGAATCTATGAGCAAAAATGTCCATATTCCTGTTTCCAGAAGAGCAACAGGAAAGGAGACAAGGGGCTGCACTGTCCCCTGCCCCTGACCACAATCAGCCTCTACCAGCAATACTGAGGTGACTGCTGATGGGTCAGAGGAACACCCAGCACCAGGAGTGGATAACCCTCACACTGAAAACACAGGTAATGCCTGCCTTTGGCTTTCCCTGCCATTTTCTCTTGCAATACAGCTTCTCCCGAGGCAGCGAGAGCAGGAGGTGGCTCCAGGAACAGATGGGGAGCACAGAAACACAGAAATGCATCTAGCAGCTCCCTGCTCCAAAAATACACTGCACAAATGGCCACGTGGAAGCACAAACTGACACAAACCCTAGTTCCAGGCACAGGGAAAGAGGCTGGGACGCCAGCAGCTTTTGCCCTTGCAGATTTTCCAGTGTCTAAGAAAAGGTGAAGGTGCTGGATTTTTACCTGCAGGTCTGCCCAGGATTCCTCTCCTCTATCCAGAGGCCCTTAGTGACACAACCCATGGAAATAAGAGCTGGAGGTTTCCACCCCTGCAAACCTTAGCTGAAACTGCCTGCTGAAACTTTCCGATGCAACGCTGAATTTGCCGGCCAGACAGAAAACTCAGGCGTTTTTTAACTTTCCCTCTGTGAAGCAAAGCTAAAAATAAGGGAGAGGCCCAAGGTTCAAAACCAACACCACAGCAGAAAGCTTGTCATAACCACTGACAGCACGGAGCCATCAAGCAGAACAGTGCTGCATGCTGGAGAACACAGGTGTCCTGGCTCTCTGGAAGAGCAGCAGCAGGGCTGGGGAGGGGCTGTGGCAGGCTCTGACAGGGCTCTGGGGCACAGGTAGCAGCTGATGTGTCAGGGGCAGTCCCTCACAGCCAGCTCTCCGTAGGGCCCTGCTCAGCACTTTCCTGGCAGCAGCTGCAGACTTTCAGCCTTTCTTCCCAGAAAAGAGAGAAGGATGTGTGGGGGCAGGAAGGCAAATTGCCTTTCCCACCCCCCAGTCGACAGGACAGTGTTACAGTCACAGACTAAAGAAAGCACCATGTCTCAAGCAGTGCACGTTTATAATTCTAGCACTATGGGTGATCACGCACTCTCAATCCTCCAGCAAAATGTCCCTTGATTACATCAGTGGCTACGAGAATTCAGGGTGTTAAGATTAATCTTGGTGAGCCTTCAACTAAAACTTTTTCAAAAATCAAATCTCATTTAGTATAGGAAAAAAAGGAATCTATGGAAAAAGAAACAATTCCTTCACTGCTTTAAGACTGTCTGTCCCTTGACAGTATCTTGAACAGATATGCAGACACTGGAGCTCAGAGTAGCCTTCTATAGGGAAAAAAGGAAACCATTTTAGCAGTAAAGACAAAAAAACCCCACCAACAAATAAAAAAATAAAAGCAGAGCTTACAACCCATGATTCCCATTTTCACATGCACAGATCCCAAAAAGGGGGTGAGGGGATAAGGGGGGGGCAAAAAGGGTGTGAAAACAGCACTGTATTTTTAAAAAATATCTTCCAAAAAGTGTTAACAGTAAACAAAAGCCATCCTAAATATGCCTTAAAATCAAGTAACACTGTTATAAATTCTTCCAATTTTTGTGGTATGAGAGGAAGTGGTAAAAAAATGGGTCAGGCCTTTCTCATTCTTAAAATTTTCCTACATGTCAAAGATGAAGGAATGCAAGGGGAATTCACTCACTCAAGAGACACTCCAAGCACTACATCCAGTTAAGAACTGCTCTTGAAGAGAAAAAGCAGTTTAAAAATCTTGTTCTCTTGAAATTTTTCACACCTTTATACAACTATTGTTCAAGTTACCTTACAGGAAACGACAAACCACTAAATCAGTTTTCCAAGAGACACAACTGATAAAAGGCAGGTACAAGCTAGAAAACACAGCCAAATAGATTTGCCCAGCTGTGAGCATGGCCAGAGCTATAACCATGTCAGGCGTCAAGGTTAAATCCTCTGCTAATAAACCAAAGATAAATCAGCAACAGGTTGGTTTGGAAATGTACAGATCTGAGTTAGATCTTTCCTGGAAATGAGAAGTTTTGACAGCTCTTTTTTGTTCTTTTAAATCTCTTCCTGCATACTGACATAAACAAAGGGATTCAGAGTTTATTCAACCAGCAGACCCTGAAAGTCAAGGAAATTCACAGTACTCGCCGAGTGGCAGAGTACAAGTGCTGCCAAACGGGCTTCAATGATCCAGAATCTCCAGTTACTTCATTCAACACAGCTTTTGGTATGAACAGTACTACCGATGCAAATACTCTTCCCAAGCACAGCTGGGAGGGGAAAGTTTGTTTATGACACCAGATGTAAAGAACAGAGGCATCACTGCATCAGTCTTATCCCTAAAGAAAGGTCAGGAGAGCTATCATCCCAGGGCATCAGGCAGCAACATAGCTATTGGAGGAGCTGACTTAGGGAATGTCTTTTGTCTGCCTGGCCTAGGCAAAAGGTGATGGGGCTTGTCCCAACAGGAGCAGATGAATACACGCTCCCAGCCAAGCTGCACACCCATCAGAACCCACAGCTCCCACCACAGCAGCCAGAGCCACCCATCCACCAGCTCCAGACAGCTCTGACCCGTCCTGCAGCACCGAGGCAGCAAACAGCCCTTCCTGGGGCAGAAAATAAACCATTGAATGAAGGGTGACTGCTCTTTACAGGTGCTTGTGGAGGTGGCACACAGGAAATGAGCAGCAGTAATACAGGAGCCAAAGCTGATGTGGTAGGAGAGAATCTTAAAATACCCTGGATTGCTCTAATTCAGTTGTTCCTGGAACTAGGAATTATTTCGCCCTTGTGATGTTTGGTCAGCACTGAAGTCGTTTTTCCAAACAGATCTGTTAGAAATGAAAGGTCAGAGGTGCCTGTGTGCCGTTCAGCTGATACAGCAGCTCACCCAAAACAAAGCCCACAGAACCACTGCAGGGGCATGCACGTGAAATAAAACCCAAAACCAGTTTGTGCTAAAATAAATACGCAGAGCCACAGAAACTGCAGCTCAGCAGCTGCAGACAGTTACACAGCTGCAGAGCCTGGCCATAGCTTTGGAGTAATCCCCAAGAAAGTCTCCTTAAATAATAATAAATTAGAAACAAGAACCCCCAATAATGTAGTGAGAGAACTCTCTCTCACTACAAAGAGAGCCTCAACAGGCAAACGAGAATTACTTCTGCACTGCTCATCTTTACAGGCAGCTAGAAACTGTAGTTCAGAAGGGCATGCACTTCTGATTCATCTCAAAAGCTTGTGCACTTTGAAGCCCTACAGTGACAGCACAGGGGCACTGACTCAGGATCTGGGTGATTTAGCTGAAGCACTCCAAGATGCTCTTGCCTGCAGCTGTGGCTCATCTCACCGCTCTGGCAGATTTTTCTCCCCATTGCATCAGGGCAGCATAAGGGAGGTGTGCCTGCTCCTCGGCCGCTGCAGCTCACACTCGCCTCACAAATGGGAGCTGAAGTTGATGGCACTTAATACACACCTCACAGCCTCACTGTCACCCTGCTCCTGCTTTGGGGCAGAACACGCCTGCTGCTTGGGGACAGTGACATCCCGCTCCACTCCTGAATCCCAAAAAGCTCGTGAGTCAGAGCCTTAGACAACAGCAATGCTAGTTATGGTTCTGCTAATTTTAGCTCGTGCTTAACCCACAGTTCCCAAATCCCTGCAACGCCTCTCCAGGTGCCAAAAGCCACAGCTACCCTATACCTCGAGTGCCAAAACACACAGCTTCCAGATGAGAGGCTCTGGGGCACTTACAGAAACTGTACACTGCAGAAAGACATTTTTCAAATAAAGACAAGGGGAAGAAAACAAGGACAGCTTTATTTACCCTACTGCTCTGCGCATATTTTAAAATAAGGAACAAAAGTTCATCTGCACAGTTCCTGCGTTTCAGAGTCTACTCCGGGACACACAAGACAGACTTTGTGCGGAGGGCAGCTCAAGGAGTGTCCCACAAGGTAGCAAACAGCCTGCCAGGGCCAGCTTCTACCCCAAGGAGTGAAAGGAGAGAGAAGGGCAAGGGAAACAAACACACACTTCACACGCTCTCCTCAGAGTAAACCGGGAAAGCTTTTAGAAGTAAATAAACACGCACACACACCCGCCCCCATATTCTCAGAAAGCCACCCAAGCAGAATGCTTTTACTACCGTAGCCGAAGGGTTTGTTTTATAAGAAGAGTTTCCTCAGATTTAGTCAACCTTACCAGCCTCCTCCTCCTCCTTCTCTCCTTATTCACACTAAACTGTGAAAGGGACTTCAGCTCTCTCCCACCAATTAAAAACTAATTGAAGCAACAGACTGGTACCATACAGCCGGAGCAGTCTAAAAGATAGCAGACTCAGCTCATATGAGGCCTACACAATGTCATAATATTGCATTTTATTTCACCTCATAGCACAAAGAGCTGAAAAGAATATTCACAAGGATCCAACCCTAAAAAAGAATTTAAATCTTTACTGCAGTTCAAATCCACTGGGTTCAAATGAACAGCACACGTTCTTTACTGCATGTGCGTACCACAGTGCCTGCAGGAACAGAGTAAGGTTTCATTTGTTCCAAAAGCTCCATGAGGAAGTTACAAACACACATACACACAGTTTCTCTCTCAAAAAATAAAGCTATGTTAGAACCTAAGTTTAGTTATGTTAGTGTATTTTATTCATTCAAGGAGACAACTTCACCACTCTAACTGACCATTAAAATGAAATTTGTCTACGCCTGGATATAATCGAACATTTTCTGCTTCTGCAAATTATTTTTGTTACTGCTAGGACAGGAAACAAGGAATTACTGAAAAAAAGTGTGTCTTTCAGAGACAAACAGAATTCAGAACAAGTATTTATGCCAAATTTTTCCACCCTACAGATACTAAACTTTGTACCTGCAACTATCAATGCATTCCTTTAGAATGGACACAGAATCCAACAAGCACTCATAAAACATTGCTGCAAATAGAAAACGGGTATAAATGTGCAGCACTGACAACCTAAAAAGTCATCAGCAAGAAAGACTTCATAAACACCCACACCTTTCCTACTGGAATTTCTTCGCTGCCAATATGCAGCCAGCAACTTTGACGAGAAATCCCTAATTTGTGGTCCAGGAACAGACCTGTAAAAAGGGTTAGGAGAGGAGTTTGGCAAGGCAGGGAAGGAAAGCAGCTGACATTAAAGAGTTGGGATTGGTAGACAACCTCCTGACACAAGTCAAAGTCCATAGGAGCAAATTTAGGTTTGTGCAATGAAGGATTTTCTTTTTGATACAAAGAGAGATGCAAAGTGACAGAGGAGAATTGCTTTTGTGTGTGGACAGTAAATGTGTTTTAACTGACTGCAGGAAGAAAGGGGGAAGGCAGCTGTAAGGCAGCTGGTGGTGATTATTTGGAAAGAGTATGTTTGACACACAATTTAAGTCCTCCAAAAATCCTCAGTCAAAACCAGAAATGAATGGCAAAGAAAATGCTGAAGTGTATTTGTAAATGGAGATTATTTAGAGTGGAATCAGACTCAATAAAAATTACAAGGACAGAGTACAATTTCATTGCACAAGTTACACATGCTACAGTACACCTGTATCATCAACACCCCAATCTGATCAAAAACTCTGCAGAGCAAGCCCATGACACAACAGCACAGAGCACAGCAAAACTAATTCCAAGAGATTCAGTATTATTATCCTTTATAGTCAAATGCACTTAGGTACTCATGAAATCCCCTCTAACAACCGTGCAAAGCAAGAAAATGAATTGAGCAATGTGACAGCCTGACCCCATGCAGGCAAACAGGGATTCCACAGCAACCAGTTCAGCCCAGCTCTTCTGGTGGCCTTCGGCACTGGCGGGTTTGCTGGAAAGCAGCAAGCAGAAGGCAAGCAGATCAGTGTGAACCGTGGAACCTCAAAAAGCCCATTTCTCTCCCATGCACAATGAATGCCAAATCTTAAGATTCCTGCAGCATCCAGTTATGAAACTACAATAGAAGAGGAAAACAGATGGCTAAAGCCTTTCGGGAAAAAAAAAAAAAAAGATCAAGCCTTACTTCATTTCCAAAAGAGAAATATGTGTATTGAAAAGAGAGAACCGACTTCAGACCATACCTAATCGATATAAAAATAGGCAACTTGCCTCATGGACATGAAGCCTGTCTTCAGTTAAAGCTTCTGAACATATGAAAAGTTTAACCCTTTTAAACATCATGACTCAGTGTATTTGTAAGCAGGACTTAAAAGCAAAGCAGTTCATGTAAGAGATGGCAGACATTACAAACACTGTACAAAAACTACATATTTCTTTATCTCTAAAGCAACTCCTGAGCACAAATCCTGTATGAAAGCCTCTGTGTTTACTCTCTTCCAGTTAGCACCTATGTTCAGGTGAGCAGCTTTCCTGCTCATAAAAGCATCTAATAAACAACGAAAAGTTAGGAACTTGGCAACCTCAACTCTCTAAGTTCAGCCATTCTCTGTGCAAACCAGGCAATATTACATTAGAAGCCTCTGTTGAGTCCTTGACTTGTGAGATATCACACAACAATAAGGAAACAAAAAAGCCACCCTAAAGGGCTCACGAGTTCAGCAGTAGATGTTTCAGCAGCTCTATAAAACTGCTATCAGAGTTCCAAGTGCTGGAACTGATCTCCGGTCCAAAGGTGAAGTTTCCTCCTCTGCTGAGCCTGGATCTCAGACAAGCCTTGACTCAGCTGCCTGAACAGAGGCTGGGCAGCCCCAGGGTACACAGGAGATCCATGCCAGGCTGGCAGCTGAAACCAGGATCAACAGGAGACCTGGGCTCCTTCAAACGGGCAGCTGGGACTGGCACTGAACGCAAAGGCATCCCAGACAGAGCCTGACACCAAAGTTTAGGCAGCTGGACTGGGTTCCCTGCACAGGTCACAGCATTCCACCTGCCAGGAATGCCCGGCACACTCCTGCCCCACACAGCCCTGAGAGCACAGAGCAGGAAATGCAGCTGTTTCTGCAGAAGCCTAAGCAAAATGAATGAGACTGATACCTGCTTTTACTCAATGACTCTGCACTGAGGATAAGCACTGAATTAACTCCCTCGTATCACACGTGGTCCTTTCAGGCCAGGGCTGCAGTCCACTGCTGAGGCTGTGTGGAAAATCCTGAGCTGCCCCAGCTTAGCTCAAGGGTAGCTGGAGGATGACACACTCCAGCACTTTCAAGCAAGCCCCTTTCCAAAAAATCACCTGCTTATATGATTAATGCAAAGTACTATGCTTTTGCAGTAGCAGGAGTCACTAATCCATATTAAAGGCCAAGACTACATCTGTTTATTTATTTATTTTTAATGAAAGGTTCTAAATAAACCAACTGTTCAATTTTTCAAAGGTACTGAGCAGCCACAATAATTAGGTCTGGGTCAGTGGGAGCTGCCAAAATGCCACAGAAGTGACTCAGTCCTGTTAATTATCTGAAAAATAAGGGCCAGTGACAAGACTGGACACTCCATCACGACCTATCTCCCCCAAACACACCACCAACAAAAAGCAACCATTTGAGAGTGGCTGTCTATAACCATTAGTAGGGACAAGAATCAGAAATTATAGACAGGAGAAAAAGAAAGGAAAGGTATCAGCCCAATCTGACCAAATGCTGCTGTACCTAGAGATGGTTTTTAAAAAACTGAAGTACAACACCACAGCAGTGGCAAAGTCTCTCAGTGCCAGGAGAATGCCAGGAAAAAAAAAAAAACAAAACAGCAGGAGCTATTTTAAACACTAAGTTTAAAAAAACAAACAAACAAAAAACCTAACTCAACTCCAATCAATGCAAGTCCAGAGGAAACAAAGTATTAAAGCCAACCAGAAATTCACCCAACCTTGCAAACCATCCACAATCAGTACAGAAATATTCTAACACACAAGTCATTTTCTGAAGAGTCAGACAAATGCAAACCTAACAGAAGACAGCAGCTCACAAAGAGGCACACAGCCTGTTTTGGTCATGCACAGTCCTCGCTCACAAACACTTCTCAGTCCCAGTGTGTTTATGACTGTGTTGTCATTTACTTTAAAATATGAATGGCACATTCTTTTCCTCCAGAAACACTGCATTGTTAAAATGCCAGTACATTAAAATAACTTACTGCTTACTACATTTCAATCAAACAAACTACAGACTACAGCACTGACACTTAATATATATTGAGTGCTTTCAGCAGGAACAGCATATGGAGTTCATTTCTTGTGTTTTGTTCTCACATGGGCCAAGACTTACAAACAGATGATGCAGTGATCCAGTCACCATGAACAGAAACTGTATCCTCTCCAGAGTTGGAAACACTTAGTTGAAGGCTCTCAAAATATGGAAATATTTAACCCTTTGTTTCTAGAGGAGTTTGACTTAGCAAGTTTGATTTAGGGCAGAAATAGAATATTTTAGGTTGCATGCTTAAAGAACATTTTTGTTAAGGTTCTCAAAATAACAGGAAGCAGAATCAAAAAGCTTACAGTCACAGGACTTTGTGAGTTATGTTTTTCCCTATTGTGATTTTTCCTAGAATTCATCCACGTTTCACCACCATACTGTTCTTTTGTAATAACCAGCACAAGCGTTGATCTTGTCTATATTTAAACTCAAGAATGTAGAATGAGAAGGTTCAGGAAGAGGACCTTTTTTGCAATAATTTTTTGCATATCTGAGGTTTTGAATGGCTCTCTCATTGCTTCTTACACAGACTTTTTGCTAGGTGGGCACTCTCAGTTATGATCAACCAATAAGCTGCCTGTTTCTAAAATAATAAGATACTTCACAAGAGAACTTTTGTGTGTGACTTTTTCTAAAACCAAGGAAAGGTTAGCTGCAATTCCAATGCAAACATTCCCCTGCAGGATTTATACTTTAGTGCTGAAGCATTCTGCAAATTCTCAGCAACAAGTGAATCAAAATGAAAATGAAACTTAAAACAGCCTAGTTAATTCTAACAGAACTTAATAAGTAATAAACCCAACTGCTGAAATAAACCTGATCAACTAAAATTACAGTGGAAAACTCCTTGGCCTCTTTGGGACAGCAGATCCCATGAGATAATCAGGACAGCCTCTTTCAACTTCTACAATGCTTCCACTTGTACTTTACTCTGTGAAAGCAAGTTCAAGTTCCAGAACAATTCTGTTTCTTAAACATCTTAGGCATGAAGACAACTTGCTAAAAAAATCCAAAACGTTTAACCTGGCAGTGCTCCTTTAAGACAGAGTGCAGCCTTCCAGCATATTTGACAGAGATTTCCTACTCCAAGAGATAGAATTTAAATTTGTAGAGGCAATTACTCATAACCAGTGAAGGCAGCCAATGCAAGTGCCAAACTTGCCAACAAGAAGAAAGGCCAAGTATTAGAAAGGAGGCTGCAGTTTATTACAAGGCAATTTGAACATCTCAGTCCACGAGGTCTGGAAAGTATTTTCTTCATCCCCTGACACTACATGCTCACACTAATGTGAGGAATTATGTCAGTAATATCGATATTCCAAACATATAAAACAGCAGTTAAGTATTTATATAATGGAGATCTTCCCCTGACTATTTAAAAGCTGCTTCTAGTCTTGCCTAGCAGATTTATTTAAGCTCATTTTGCACAGGAAAGATGATGTGCCAGACCCACACCATTAACTGCTGTCTAGTCAGCTCCACAGCCATCCAACTGGACCACCATCACACAGAACTCCCGTCTCACCAAACAAACACCTTAAGGCAATTCCCAAGGACCTGCCTCTTGCCCCTTCCTGTTAAAAGATGGAAAGGAAAAATGGAAGAGAAGGAGGAGACACGTGACCTCCTCAGGTAAGGAAGCCAAAAATCAAAATGGGCATCCAACCCATATGTCCCACGACCACCATGTCCAGGACTGATCTCCACTGCCTCCATCAAACAACACAAGTGTCAGCAGATAATCCTCAGCATCACCAAGTTGAATTGGCAGTTGGAAAAGAGCTCATGGGAAATATTAAATTTTAAAAAAATAAATAATAGCCGAACAAAAAAGCCCCACTAAAACCCCAAAACCAACAACCAAAACCACACCAAGTCACAGATACGAGCTAACAAAAGCACACTCCCGCGCACGGTAAAAACAATGCCAGCCTAGAAAACCAATAGTACAGAACAAATCCAGCAGGTCCAGAGTAACCATGCAGCAAAGCCAGCACTCACTGAGAAAAACAAGCAGCTCATGCAGCTGCTTCTGTAACGGGCTGGCAAGAGAAGGTAAGGGGATGCAAGAGCAATGCACCTACCACACAACACACAGTGAGCAACATCCTTCCTATTTCAGCACCAGCAGCTTACTCCATTTTTTACAGCAACATGATGAGCTGCCTCTTACCATTTTTTGGTGCACTCAACCATCAATTCCTGGTAAGAGGCCACAAACTGGAACTTGGATGCATGTTTCCCAACACGCTGCAGTCTTTTCCAAACTGAAGCCATGATGGTGAGAAATACCAGTCCTCTTACACAGCAGCAACTGCTGTGAATACCAATGTAGGTTTCAAAGAGCGTGTGTGCTTGATACTAGCAGATTTATATACAGACACAGTAAAAAGAGTGTGTGAGAAACTTGACGGGATGTCTACAATTCATATTCCGCCTCTCCCCTCCTCAGGGTAAATCCCAGTCGAGCAGAATGGCTCATCACTGGCCAGGAGCAGCATGCAGTAGCAGTAGGCAGGTAATGGAAAGGAAGTTCTCTCATGGAATCATCATTCTTCATGCAGTAGATGAAGGGAAGACTGCAGGACTGGAAGACAAATAAGGCAGGGAGAGAAAGCATTGGTTAATACTCTTCATACTAAGTGCTGCAATTGCACGTGATCTCGTACCTTTCAAACAACTACAATCAGTCACAAGAACATACCCCCTCTTCCTGCTCTCATCGACAAACCCCCCCCAGCCCCACTTAAATAAATAAATAAAGACACTGCAGCAATTTCAGGAATTCAAACCACAAGACTGTTCGGAAACATATCAACATATCCGATTCTCAGCAGCATCATAATTGGCAACAACAACAAAAAAGGGCAGCTCAGGGCCACACCGAATCCTTGTGGAGCATCTCCGGGAAGCAATGCAAAGTGGCTGAGGTGCTGCCAGTATGCACCCAGAGGGAGGGACACGGGGAGATGAAGTTCTTTGTCTTGATGACAAAAGGTGTAACAGTGGTTTCCTCTAACACACCTCCCGCTTTCATCTCTCTGTCCAAAGAGAAGCATCAGCCAAGACAGAAAGGGAGTATTGCTGCCCGAATGCCTGTGCCAGGGTGAGGAGGAGGAGGATGAGAGAGGAAGGGGCATTTCCCGAGCCCTGGCTACCCAGGATTCCCCATCTTCCTCGCTGCATCATACTGAAATGGAAATGTCTCTCCATCCCGCACTGAGGAATGATCAAAAGGAGGTGAAAAGGGAGAAGAGAAACCCAGGTGGATCTCCTCCCTCGAAAGGAAAGCAGCATCTGCGCTGGGCGCGGGGGAAAAAAGCCTCTTCATTAGGAATACAGGGAAGCACAAACTGGCCGCAGCTGGCGAGAAGTCAGGGCAGGATGGCATCAAAGCTGGCGAGGAGGCTACGTGAAAGCAGAATGGCCCCCGGGAAGGGGGGTCCCCACGGAGCCCCGGGGCGAGGAGCCTCCTCCTCACAGCCCGTGTCACCTCCGCGCCCAGCCCGCCGGGGCAGCGCCCCCCGCCCTTGGCCGGGAGCCGGAGCCGTTTAAAAATTAAAACGCCACCGGCGGGGAGCGAGGAGGGGAGCGGCGGGAGGGGACGGGCGGCTCCCCGTGCGGCACTCACCTGCCGCCGGCTCCTCGCGGGCGGTCCCGCCGGGCGGGCGCGCTGGCACCACACGGCAGGCGAGAGTCAGCGCTGCCGCTGCCCATTACTGCAGCAGCCCCGCCGCCGGCAGCGCCCTGCGGCTGTCCCCGTCCTCCCGCAGCCTCATGGCGAGCACCGCTCCGCCGCCGCTCTCCGCGCCGGCCGGGCAGACAGCGCGGGTCGCAGCGCTCCTCACGCCGCCACCATCGCCCTCCTGCCGGCGATGCGCCGCGCCTCACCCGGCCCGCC
>VXBU01008285.1:3722241-3734709 GCA_013400315.1 Bombycilla garrulus
GAGGCGGTGAGGGAAGAGGAGTTCCAGTCCCCAGCTCTGCTCTGATTAGTCACACCGCCCGAGGAGGCGGGGCTCCTCCTGAGGAGGGGCTTCTCGATAGGCCAGCGCGGCCGTCTGTCAGCGCCAAGGCGCCCTGCGATTGCTTCCTCAGAGCCGCGGGGTGGGCGCGGCGCGGGGAGCGGGCTGTCAGGGGAGGGGAGTGGCGCCGCCGCCGCCGGGACTCGCCACCGCCCCGGGGCCGGGGAGCGGCGCGAAGGGAAGGGAAGGGAAGGGCCGGGGCAGGGACGGAGGGAGCCGGGGAGGGAACCAAAGATGCCTCCCGTGAGGCGGGCGCGGGGCGGCTGAAGGGAGCGAGCGGCCGCGGATCGAGGCGGGGGCAAGGGAGGAGGAACCGCGGCGAGGGACGGTCCCCGCACCGGGCCCGCCTTGAGGAGGGGTCGGTCAGACGCCAGGCCTGACCCAAGTCCTGCAGAGCAGGCCCCGCTCCTTCAGGCTCTCCGGAGTTCGGGTGCGGATGGGAGATTGGTGGGATTTAAATGCCGCAGGCTGGGTGATGCTCCTTTGCTGGTTTAACCTGCGTGCTCACGGAACGGCAGCCAGGCTGCGGGGGTCGGGTGTTGTGCGCAGTTTTGTGTTACAGTCTCCGCAGGGGAGAACGGAGCAGTGAGAGGGGAGATCCCTGTGAATTCCCCGTGGCCACGCTGGTTGAACGCTTCTCCTGCACTGCAGTGCCATGGAGGAGGTGACGGGACCCAGATGCAAGCCCTCGGTGCTGGGTTCCAGTATTAATCTAAAATTAAGCCGTGGCTTGCTCCGGGTTCCCGCTGCTTGTTGCCCACGTGCCCTCTGGACACCGGTACAGGTGTGTTTAAGTTTGGGATCCCATAGTGCCGTTTGCTGTAGGTGAATTCCAGAGTCAGAGTAGCGTGTTTGCGTGATCTCCGGGAGCTAATCCTAAACCTATCAGCCAGGCAAGTCAGAATATAAACTAGCTATCAAGTGGAAGCACGGGGAAATAAGGAAGCTAATGCAGTGGAGCTCTGAGAGCAGCTGTAAAATTTAAGCCCTAGGGGCTTTGCAGTCCTCTGTCTTCTTTCCTATGACAAAGCAAATGGAGTCTGAGCCTGATCCACAGCCTGGGAAACTCCTTATCCCAGAGTTTTCCTCCTTTCCCCTAAGCTGCCTCTCACAGTGCTGGCATTACGCAGCGGCTGCCAGCATGCAGTGGCTGGAGTGAAAGGAGAGAAAGAATGACTGTGTGGATGGCCACAGGCCTAAGCTGAGCTAAGTTACTTTGGAGAGGTTGAATATTTGGGCTATTGAAAAGGTCAGCCCTTTGCTTATAATGTATTACTCTCCAGCCCTTACTCCAGCTGGCAGAGGGTGTACACTTGGAGCTGTCCTGGAAGAGGCAGTAATTCTCCTTTTTTTAAAGTGTTACTCTGAAATGTTGCAGACAGTTGTACTACTCATACAGATTTTCTTGGAAAATCCTTTTTTTTTTTTCCTGAATATTTTTGAAGTAAAAATTTAAAGGTTTTGTCTTAATGTATCTGTCCCAGTTTTGCAGCTGGTCTGTACACACAGAGTAATTCCAGCACACTTGAGGGAGACATCACTGGGCTTTTTAAGTGCAGATCACCTGCTTAGGATTTGGGAAATGAGGCCAGGATTTCCAGAGCACATCAGCCTGAGAACATGCAGTATGGAGCACACAAATGCTTGGTTCTGACTTGGAAAATACCAGATGGAAAACTGGCAGCTGTGAAGTGGATCAAGCAAGGCAATTTAAAATTCCAGTGGCCCTGAGGAGATCCTTGGTTCTTCATACCAGAGAAAAATCAAGTAATCAGTTGTGCTGATTTTATTTCAAAAGTTGTCTTTATTCTGAATATATTACTAAAAGTTAATCTGTGAGCTTCTCTGATTTTTCTCCTGAATAACCTGCAGCACCCAGGCAAATTCCTAAGACATACCTGTGACCAAGATCTTACTTTTCTCAAACTGAGATAGACATTTTCTGTCCAGTGGAATAAACACAGAAGGTCTGGTGGTTTGTTCAGTGACTTGTGTTTCAAACATCATTATTTATTAACATTTTCCATTTCCATCATAGCTTTTGGATTCAAGTTACACCAGGCCTGGGAGGTACACAGCAGAAGGCTGCTTTTGCCTTTGTTGTGTGGGGTGAAATACAACACAGGCAATTATCCTACCAGTTATCTGTTTTACAGTTTTTAAGAGCAGCCGTCCTCATTTCTTGTGATTTTGGGGAAAGCCTTAGGAGATTTCAAAGGGTGTGAGGAGTTACAGTGGGAGGAAGGGCGAGATCTTCAGCTGCAGAGTGGAAGCTAGAGGCCACCACAGCATTCTCAGGTTACTGGACTGAGTCTTACACCAGAGCAACTCAAAAGCTCCTGTGACTTGTGCTGGCAGCTCACAGCTCAGAGGAATCAATAAATGGCAAAAAAGAGTTAGAAAGGGCATAGATGAAGAGCCCCAAAACTCCTCCTGGGTCAGCAAGGAACCCCTGTGTTGACTTCATTTCCATATTGCAAACATCTCTCCTCTGGTCCTGCCTGCCACAAGCCTGGTTTGTGACAATGACCAAGCTCAAACCATAGCTCAGGACCTGAGCCAAGCTTTGGGGAAATGGTCACATTTTTACTTAATCCAATATTATGAGCTTGGAAACAAGCAAAGCTTGTTACACCAAGGTACCCAATGCTCTCTGTTAAGGTCAGTAGCTGAGTGAACAATTCTCCTGCAACTCCCAGAAGGCTCACTCTGATTACAAAACAAATGGTGCTTCATTTTATGTACAGTGTCAAACCTCTTGTGCAAGCAGGAAGAATAGTCATGTGGTGAATAGGTAGGTACTGTTTTATCATTTAATGTGCATGACACATTTTTATATAAACATATTTAAACCATATGCACGTCACATCTGCTGCCTTCCTTGCCTATGGAAGGACAGCTGAGGAAGGGTATTTGTGTATATTTGCATTGTTTGTGTATCATCTGTGTTGTTTGGAAGGGCGTGGGACAGGATGCTGAGAGCTGCTCAAGCTGGGAAAGTTGGTGGGGCTGACCAGGGAGGCCCCAGAACAACCTGAGCCTGCTCTTTGTAAGCAGCTGGTTTCACTGAGGACACCCTTACTACCCAAAAACTCATGCTCTGTGGCTCCTCTTTTCCCCTTGCTCTCTTGACACTCAGACTCCCTCACAATCTCCACAGAAATCCCTGTGTGTTTTCTTTTTTTTCTGGGTTTTGCCTCCTGCTCCCTGGCTTTGACTGATGGTGTAAGAATTCAAGCTTGCTAGCCCAAGTAGAGAGATGCTCTATGCTCTATTTCTGTTATTCCCTATAAAGCTTTAAAGCTCTCCAGCCTCTCCCTTATCCTTCAACGCCTCGTCATCAGCGTGACTAAGGACAGGTTGTTCACCGATCAAGAAACGACCTTTGCTAGGAATAGCTGTCATAAATCTCCATTTCCCTGTCCTTCTGTACACGAGCCTGCAGAAATGTCACTGAGGAAATCAAGGAATTGGATTATGTCAGATTTGCAAGAACATTCCGCTTTCTGAGGCAAAGGTCTGTGTACATGAGGTTACCTACACCTGCCACGTTTTAACCTCTTTGTATTTCTAGATCCCATCAAACCTTTGATCCCCTGTTAATGAAAGTAGTGGAGAATTTGCACTGACCTCAGTAATATCTGTAAAGTACCATCGTCCTGCTACCCAAATGTCCCTAACTGGTGCTTGACACTGTAACATTCTGCTCTGTAAAAAATAACATTACATTGTCTGTTCTTTTTCTTTGTTTCTTCACATCCCAGCAGTAATTTAAACATCCATATATATATATATATATATATATATATATATATATATATATATATATATATATATATATATATATATATATACACAAAACAAATCATAGTATAGATAGAAAAAAAAAAAGAAATTTTTAATCCTTCCTTCTTCATTTGTTTCTTGTTTGTTGCTGATAAAATTCCACTCAGATGTTATTTCACAATGGTCTGGTAACACCAGGCAGTTATTCTGTATTGGAGGGAATAATATTTTAAATATTCCTTCTGCTAAATATCAGTGACAGTTGAAAGGGGTTGTGTGTGTGCTCTCCTGTCACCAGCTGCATTATGCCACCCCAGAGGCACCAAGTACCCCCTGTCCTGCTCCTCTTAACCCCACTGCCCAAAGTCCTGTAGGCAAAGTCAAGCAGGATGGTTCAGAAAAAGAGCAGATGAAAAACATGCTCACCTGTATTTTCTTTATCTCCCCTCTCCTGTCTGGCTGACATTCCTCCCAAACCACTCACACTAAAGGGCACTGATTGCATTTATCTGCAGAGGGGGTCAAGGACAGGAGTGGCATTCCTGAAATGCAGAAGTCACAATGCAATTCAGCCTGCAGAGGCAAGAGCAAAGAGGGGGTGCTGATGGTGGAGACCCCCATGCTACAAAAAGTATTTCCCTGCTCCAGATCAGAACACTCTGGATTAGTGATGCTTTCTCCAAGTTGATAATAAACTCACCTGTCAGTCATCTTGCAATGGTCTGAATGAGTTTTGTCATTACCTTTTGATACCATTAAATTGTTTACACCTTTTAGTAGCCCTTGCTTCTCTCTTCTCAAAAAAAAAAAAAAATCGAATAAATAAAAAAAACAGCCTGTGTTTTGTCCATAAATAGCAACTTTCTATTTTTTTCATGCTCAGTGTCTCCTGTATCCTTTCCAGTTCTTCAATACCCTTCCTGTGTGGTCTCCCCTGGCCTTTTTACAGAGTATAATTATGCTTGTATACGACATCCTGCAGCACTAATGAGGCAAAGACTGCTTTCCTCCCTCTCTTTTTAGAATAAATAGCACATAATGTGGCCAGCAGGACCAGGGCAGTGATCACCCCCTGTACTGAGCACCTGTGAGATCACACCTCGAGTCCTGTATTCAGTTTGAGCCCCCCTGGACAGAAAAGACATTGAGGTGCTAGAGAGTGTCTGGAGAAGGGCAGTGAAGCTGGGGAAGAGTCTGGAGCACAGTTCTGAGGAACTGAGGAGCAGCTGACGGAGCTGGAGTGGCTCAGCCTGGAGTAAAGGAGGTTCAGGAGGGACTTCATCCCTCTCTGCAACTCCCTGACAGGAGGGTGAAGCCAGGTGGAGCTCTTTCTAAGAGCTACTGGAGAAAATAAGAGATGGAGCAAGTTCAGAGGCAGGCTTGTTTCCTGGCTCCTGTGCCCATTTTACATGATCCTGGCTATGACAAATCTCTGATTACCCTGCTATAGATGCTTCATGATGGCACTAAGGAATCTGCAGATTCAGTGGTGGGAAGGTCAAGGAGTGAAGGTTGTACAGCCTCATGCAGTTTTTTCTACTGTGATCCTATTTATCCAAAAATAGGACATGCAATCAGAATAATAAGCTGGAAAAATGTAAAGTATTTTATCTGCATTTCTGTAACTACCAGAGAAATCATAAAATATAACACAATTATCTCTAAAGATTATTCAGGAAACTCCTCTTTGCCAAATACAATATATGTCACCTTTCAAGAGAAGGCCTACTTAGCTTTGGATCTACACCATCAGTCATCCACACAGTTCATCAGTATCAGGGGTACATTTCCTTTGAGTACAGGCATTAGGAATGCACAGGCCATCATAGATCAAATCTGAGGCTTTCTTGGAAGCCAGCGGAGAAGCAATTACCTTACAGATGTGATAAGACAATCCGTTACGCAAAAAGGTGTTCCTACCGCACTAAGGGGGAAAATCTGTAGCTAACAGCTCACACAACCAGAATCACAAACATCACACAATGGGCCATTGGTGCTTGAGGAAAAGGTTCCCAAAGCACAGAGTAAAATATGTATGTGTGGTGTGCCTTCAGCTTGAAAAAAGAGATACAATTATCACAGTTACAGCTAATGAAAATGAACCCCAAGGAGCTGCTCATGTAGGCAAGACATTCAAGTGGACAAGAGTGCAGTAATGGTGTTGGGCAGGGGTGAAATGGTGGAGAGACTCAGCTTTGAGAGGACAAGCAATTAACTGTGTTTTACAAATGCCTGCAAAGTTTCCTGCTCCGACTTTTAATATCTCGGCAGCCACCCAGTTTAGATAAATATCTCTAGTTAATCTCAAAATTAAACTCAATAATCACAGCCAAGTTAGATAATTCCAGGCTCACAAACTGTTCATCATTTTTCCCAGATTAACCCACAGGGATTTAAATGGTGCTGCAAGTTATTTTTATCTGAGTTGTCACTAATCTCCCTCTATACTTTTTATATATTAAAGTCACACTGTCAGAAAACATGGGGACAGTTATCTTCCAAAAATAAAAGAGCTGACAATTGGGATGTAGGACTTATTTTGCCAGATCACAGTCATGTTTTGGCTCCCCCTGTTTCCCTCGCTTCACAATTTTATTTCTATTATTTCTGTTAAATTCCTCTGCAAGAGCTAAGGAGGACATGCAGCCTTAAGGACCATGTATCCCTATGGCAGAGTCCTCAGTGAGTCTTGGGCTGAAGGAGGAGATTAGTCAGTGTAGATATCTTTCATCCACAGTCTTGGGATGGGAAATTGAATTTTTTTTTTCTCTGACTAGTTTTAGGAATCTTACTGACTCTTCACACATGCCTAGAAGGAGTGACTGCTTTGTCAGCCATGTAGAGGGACAATTGAAACAAAAGAAAAAAATCTCTATTTGGGGCTACTTCCTAAGTGGAAATAGGTGACACTCTTGTGCCTGGGGCAACCTCAAATCACTAGCCTGAAGTTAAAGATCTGGAAGTATAAATGGGATTCTCTCCAGTACAAAAAAAAAAANGTCATAATTGCTTGTGTTTGCCTGTAGAAATGGATCTTTATGGAAAAGGTTACCTGAATAGTCCAGGACTGGGTAGGTAGTTTCTCTAGGGAAAAAAACAAAACAAAATCAAAAAACCACCAAACCAAACCAAACAAACAAACAAAAAAAAAACCATCTATACATATCATCCCAAAACCCCAGCAAATTTGCTTCGAGCCCAGGTCAAGTGCTGTGAACAATTCCATTGCTGCACTAAGAGATGCAAGCTAATCAATCACCAAGACACCCTCCTTTCATCCCTAACCAGAGCTCAGCAAAGGACCTGCACAACAACAGCACAAGGCTGGTAGGAGCATCTCAGCATCTCCCTTCCTGGCAGAAATTCCTGTATCAGCCGAGCTCGCAGAATCTGTCTGTTTTGGGAAACAACGGATATATCAAACATTCTGGCAAAGCCCAGGAGAAATGACAGTTCAATGATGTTGAAAAGAAAATTATCAGAGAGAGATTAATTTGTCTGACAGTACGTCTTTATGCTCTCCACCGAGGAAGAACAAGAGTCCTTTCATGCATATTGAATTTACTTCTGGTGTGAGTCAACCTCAGTCAGCAGGGCTGTAAGTGCTGCTGTTTAGGAAAACGGGTGATCGCTGCTACCTGGCACCTGCCCCCTGCACACCCTGGAGCACCAAAGCTCTCCAGCCCCTGCTTCTGCCACCACAATGCTCATTTCACACCATGGTTTGGGGCATAACATTCACAGCATCTCCTGCACTATCCATCCAAACATCTGCCCAGGAGGCAGACAGGACAGCCAAATGCGGGGCTGCAGGCCATGGAAAGCCCAGAGCCTGGTTCTGGAGATGAGAAGAGGTAAGGGAGCAAACGGTGCCTGTTAACAGGAGTGGCAGTCCTGACCCATTTCTCACATGGCTTTGCAGGTGAAGTACCCCGCACCGCTGGCTGCCATCTCTCTGCAGGACACAGCAAAACTTGACCCTGTTTTGCCACAGCCAGCCCTTGACCACTGAGGTGTTGCAGCCTCTGCAGAAGCAATAATCCCTGAACAGGCACAGAATGATGCCTTAGAACAATGAAGACGTAGAACAACGTTCTACTCAGAGTGTCTGCAGCCGATGTGTGTCACACACACACACACCATCCATTCTCCTCCCAAGACATCCGTGAGCTAAAAGCTCAGATACAAAGTAATGCCCAGAAAGTTTAGGTCCTTTTTTCTGATACTTATAAGATGCCAAACAAAATGACAGTGGCATGGATTTTGCCTTATGCTCCTGCTGCTCTGCGCACCATTCTGGCAGCCCAAAGGAGGCAGCAACCCAACTCCTGGGTTGTTTCCCAGGAGCAGTGACACATGCAGCAGCAGGACTGGTGTGTCACTTCCCAGCTGTGTCACAGCTGGGAACAAGGACAGAGTTACTGGGGGACTGGTGTGTCCCAGTATGGCTGGGCAATGGGAGTGCCTCTTGGGGGGCTGCAGCACTGGCATCCCAAAGAGCAATCCCACTGCACCCCGCTGCTGGCCTGCAGATCCAGTGTCCAGTGCAGCAGCAACAGCTCCTATTTGCTCAGGCCAGTGAAGATCACTTCTTCCATCGCAGGATTTTTTTTGCCAGCCTCTTTGTTGCGAGGGCAAACTGCATAGGCAGTAAAACTGAGCAATTTAACATGAGCCTGTTGTTTATTTAAAGCATTGCCCAAACTACTTATTTTCCCTAGCATGAATCTTGGTATTGCTGGAATGAGTTGAGCAAATCTTCCCACCCAAAAGATGAACCAGAAGCTGTCACAAGAGCAGGCATGAAAAGTTTGGCTGAAGTATAAGGAACCAAACAAAGAGGGCCTGGCACCTGGCAGCTTCAGTAACTGCAGATGTCCTTCAGCTTGCTTGACCCACTACATCAGTCCATGCTGACCTCACTGCTCACCACAAAATTGAGATGCATTCCTCAGCCCATGGCAGCATCACCTCAGCAAGACTAAAATAAAACCCACGGAAAGGTTTTATATAATACCAAGGCTACAAGATCTCTAATGTAGTTTTCTTATTGGAGCAAGAGCCAAGTACAGCTTAAATTCATTAGCTAATGGCCTGTGACAATGAAGGACAAAGACAATTATTATGCACATTTCCCAGCTGATTGTTTCTGTGTGAAGAAAATGCAACAAATTATTGTTCTCCTATATTAATGTACCATAAAGGATTACTATCATATCTATTTCAAAAAATCCCTATCCCTTTCAAAATGCAGACAAATGCCAGATAAATTTGATTTTTATAGATGAAAGCTTAGTGGAAAAATCAAGATTTTATTAGGGCCAGGGACAATCACATTACATTTTATATGATATGACAACTTCACTACTGATTCAGGAAATTGATCTCAGGACATTTTTTCTACTGAAGGCTTACCAATTCCCTGAGTATCTCTCATGTATCTCAAACACTTATCTTTGGATATAATAGTTACAGGCATTGTATTTATAGAAAAGTCAGAAAAGAAATAGAACATAACATCATAGACTCGTAGAATCATTGAGATTGGAAAAGACCTCCAAGATCATCAAGTTCAACCTTTGACCAATCACCACTTTGTCAGCCAGACCACAGCACTGAGTGCCTCATCCACTCACTGGTTACTGTGCTCAATAAGGCACTTATTACCTGGTCACAAAAGGAGAATCAGGTTGGCCAGGCAGGACTTGCCTTCCCTAAAACCACCCTGGCTGTCCTTGATCCCCTGGCTGTCCTGTATGTGCCTTGTGACCACGCTCAAGATCTGCTCCATAACCTTCCCAGGCACTGAGGCCAGGCTGACAGGCCTGCAGTTCCCCAGATCCTCCTTCCAAGCCTCCCTGTGGATGGGTGTGACACCAACAAACCCCACCTGGGACCCGTGTGCTCAGCCAGGACTGATGGGGAATGATGGAGAGCGGCTTGGTGAGTCCTTCCAGCAGCTCCCTCAGGACCTTCAGGTGAATCCCATTCTGCCCAACAGACTTGTGAGCATCTAAGTGGTACAGCAGGTCACCACCTACCTTCTCCTAGATCACAGGGGGTCTTTTCTTCTCCCTGTCCCCATCTACCAGCTCAGGGGGCTGAGTGTTGTAAGGATAACATTAAGGATAACATGGAAAGAGTAAATTTCACCACTTCCAGCAAAATGTATGGTAGATCATGCTCCACACTCCTTGTACTTTTTTAATGCTAACAGGTAAAGAAAGCACTGAGGAGAGAATGTGTCACCTCAGTCAGCCAGCTGCTGTAAATTCAGAGGAAGCAGGACTCAGACAGATACCCCACAGTTTCAGGGGCCCATTCTGTGCTCAAGCACATGTGGAGCAGTTTGGCAGCTCTGACAAGAGGCTGCTGTCCTACACTGTGTCAGAAAGGGGAGGACTGACCCATCATCCACCAGCAGCAACGGCTTCCTCTCATTTTCAGTGACAATTTGAGTTTTTCTGAAGCTGTGACTGTTTCCTCATCCCTTGCACCTTTCCCAAAAGGTGCTGGATAACTGTGCCAAAAGACACTTCTCCCAGCATTCGAGTAAATGACCCACAACTTTAGTAGCACCAAGCAAGCTTTGCAGAGGAGACAAAAGGCCTGGGTTTAGGCACAGCATTTTCTGAAGTCACGTATTCTGGTAGGATCCACCCATTGTTCTCAGGGACCATGCAGGACTACTCAGAAGCCCACCTTGGGCAACAACCCATGCTCCTTCTCCTCTCTGCTCACTCCCAGAGTGTCACTCAAGCTGTCCCAGTTCCTCTGGAGTTAACAGGTCATTCACACAGGGCTTGACAAAACCCCAGACTTACTTATCCTCTAGTGACAAGTGTGAGCAGGAGGCCTCCTTCAGCAAGGGCTTCATAATCCATCCTGAAATGAAAAACAGCTGAAGGGGAATTCTGGTGTCCCAGCATGGCCTGGGATCTGCCACTACAGCTGGTGCAAGGGCTTTGGGGTGTGCACTGCGAGGCTTTACCCTCCTGTTCCCCCCCAGTTCCACAACCCCACTTTGGCACACGTTCTCTTTGCAGTTGCAACATAAGACTTTCAATATAAGCCGCTGAGGCTGTAATAAAATGCTCAACACTAGCTATATATATGGAGTGTTACAGATTATGAAATTCAATGGCATTTTTTTAGAAGTCATAAAAACATTATCTGATTCCCAGTAGCCACCAGAGAGACTCAGGAATATGTTTATACACTAAAATGTCAAAATCATAAAGTGCCTGCTTTTGCACTATTTATTTTTCATGGTGGTGAAGTAGTTATAGCATGACATTTCATAAATACAGTGACTCAGAAATAATTAGTGTGCTGAATAACAAGCTTTCCACTCTAATACAGCACCATACATTTCAAACCCCCAATTTTCATGAGACACTCGCACAGTCTAGCTTAGATGCTACAAATAAAAGTGAACTCTGGGGGGAAGAACAATACTGTGTTGAGTTTTGGTTTCTTTTCCTTTCAAGGGAGGTGTACTGATAGTCACGACAGCAGGGTTAGGCAAGGAGCAGCAGAAACTCTCTTTCCCAAAGGGCAGGGACAAAAGAGGCAGCATGTCTCATGCTGTGACACAAGGGAGAGGTTCCAAGAGAGTATCACGTTAGCAAGATTAAAATTAACAAAAACGCTGAACAAAATCCTTCCTTGAAGGAAGGAGATGATTTAAAATTGCTTGTAATTAATACAGGAGAAACAACACTGCACACAGCCCTGCTCTAGCCAATAAGTCTTCCAGATTTTCACTGCTCAGCTTGTAATACTCCTACTTACTATTTTTTTTAAACACACAGTGGATTTTATTGCCTTTTTTAGCTACTAATACACCACCAATTATAAATTGTGAGTTGCAGCACTGGATAATTTCCCTTCAAGAATGCTAAGCAGATTCTGTGCTGTATCAGGCCATGTGACAGCACAGCAACTACCATCCTCTCTGACTTTTTTTTAGCAGCAATTCCTAAACACATGCTCAGCAGGAAAACTGGAGCAAGCCCCATCTTAGGATCTCTTTGTGATGCTGGTTTTTAACTTGCTGGATATTCTGCCTAAAAATAAAAGGCAAATTTAGGATTTAAGTTCTCAGGAGTGGAGATTGAGATGAACAATAAGAAATAACAGTAGTATTTATTACATCTTGGAGATACTTGCCTTGTTTTCTCTCACTGCTGCTGTGCTGGCACCACATTCAAAGCTTCTTCTTGAGGTCCAGCAGAAGAGAGAGCAAATTTTAGGTGCAAGCTTAGAAAAATAGAGGGAAAATAGAGAAGGCAGTGTGAACTTTGATTTCATGCAGACACAATGCACCTCACACAGCAGCACCGTCCCTGTGCTGCAGGAGCCATTGACAGGTCACAGAATGAGCTGAGCTGGAAGGGACCCACCAGGATCATCAAGTCCAACTCCCAGCCTTGCACAGCACCAAACTCAACAGCACCCAGTTGCTGCAGCTTTTGGCTGCAAAAAAGTTCCCTCTTCCTCTTTTTTGTTTTTCTTGGCATAAAGTACTGGCAATAAAACCACTCTCTCACTGAGTAAAGGTGTAATTATTGATCATTAATGATACTCACCTGTGGAAGCAAT
>VXBU01008286.1:3015-27202 GCA_013400315.1 Bombycilla garrulus
CCACCACACCCCAAAACATTTATGCAGTGAAGGCAGAGTAAAAGAATATGACAGATCTAAGGAAAGACTTCCAACAGTATTTTTTAAGTCTTACACGGGGTCCTAAGCTTATGATACCTATTTGCAACATATTTTACACAACAATCAGAAGTACGCTCAGGTTAAGATGAAGGATCATCAATTTTCATCAATTTTATAACCAGTGAGCTACGAAGTAAGCCTGTCCATTTCTTGAGACCTTTCAGCAATCCAGAGTAATGTTAACATGTCAACCAGACCAGCACCAATCTTAAGCCCCTTTCATGTCAAATTGAACAAAAAATACAGTAACAAAACCAACTCAGAAAGACGCTTGTATTCTGTTTATTGACCTTCATATTACAAACCAGCACACTAAACTTATTTTATTAGTTACTAAAGTGCAAGTAGCATATTCTCATTACAGAAAATGGGACTATGCAAAAAGCCCACAGATAATAAGGGTTATATTAAGAAAAAAAAATCCTCTCCAACAAAGTCCTAACTGAAATCAATGTCCCAGCGGATCCACAGGTCTTGAGCAAGCATCACTTCCAGCCCTGACCACCCAAGGGCAAGTTTCCTATGGGGCACATTAACTTTCTATGCATTGTTACCATAGTGTTCACCAGGTACCTGGCAATTAAAAGACCAGCTGATGAAAACCACAGTACAGAAACATTAGTTCATTTAGTGCAGGCAATGTGGGTGTAGCCATCACTAGGCTTTTGTTTTATTAATTTTACTATTTCTACACATATTTGAGAGTATATCTTATTTCCAGGCTCCCAGTAAGCAGATACTCTTCAAATGCATTTGTTGCTCACTATTACAGGAATTCCCATGTGAGAATGTCAAGGATCTGCACTGTCTTGAAGGGGAAAAAATTGGGAGATAAGAAAAGAAACAGCAACAAGAAAACCCAGCAGAGACAGATTTTGACACTAACACGAAATTTTTCATTTCTAGGTGTCATGCTTTTTGTCCAAAGGATCACAATAAAATGGCTGAAAGGCTCATACAACAAAACACATATTTATTTTCTGAACTCAAATGGCAAAACAAATTGAACCAACAGTGTTTCAAAGAGCACAAAAATCTGCTCTTTAGCTTTAGTTAACTGAACTGCCTTTGGGGATTTTAGACAGCTTATGGTAGGAACTTTAAAGGGAAAAGTAGACCACATTCACTGTGGTTGTCGTACCTTGGCTACTTATACTGTAGTGACACTGCCAGATACTATTCAGACCATTTCATGTGAAGGCGTAGGAGCCCTCAGATATTCATAATCACTCCTGATGACTGTGTACTGAGAGCTTAATGGCAACCTTCACAACAAAACAAAACCTTTTATTTCACCACCGGTCTTGATTGTTTTGGCAAAGGTAACACTATTTGCTGTGTGGAGTGGGAGTGGCAATCTTCCAAACCAGGATGACTGGTTTCAAGAGGGACTAGTTACTCTCCTTCCCCTAAAGTGTTGGTCTCAGAAGTAGTTTCTGCTGTTGTACAGAAGCATCAGTTTTAAGTCTCTCAGCATAGCAAAGCAATCCTTGAAAGAAACAGATTTCTTTCACCAGTACTGGCACGCAAAATAAGACCATATGTCTAAGCTATAATATGCAAGATTTTCCAAAGACAGCTTATTTTTCTAGTAGGAAATGTAATTTACATAGACTGAACTTTAGGATTCGTTTGTAAGATTCATGAGAAAAACTGGCTTCTTTATAATATAGAAAAAACATTGCTCACAGGGAGTAAGCTTTCATACTGCAAAGTCACTAGCCTTACTGGGGACACCAACCCAATTTAGTCATGTCAATCTGCCTCTCACAGTGGCCAAGAGAAGTAGCTGACTTTTCTAGAAGAAAATTAAGAACAATGAAAGGCACAATAAGGAGCTGCTGAAAGAGCACAACAGTAAGCAGAGAAAAGCAGACCAAACTGATGTGGCTGAAAGCAATGGGAACAGAGACATTAAGCAGAAGGCCCAAGCAGATGGGGAACGAAGAGCCAGCAAAGCAAGTGAAACAGTAACAGGATTTATTTTCAATAAGAGAGCTAAAAGGTACGAGTCATGGACAAAATAGAGTAAGTCCAACCTGTGTAAGGAACACTAAGATCAGAGAACACACACGAATGCAAATGTGAAGGCTTAAGAAATGCAGCTCAGATGAATACAAGAAGGAAAAAACAGGTGCTGCAAGTAATTGTGCCAGAAGAGCTTTGGACTGCTGCAATCTGCTTCACACACACTGCGCACACAAAGAACCTTACTTTGCTATCTGTTCCTAATTATGCCTGGATGGAAAGCTCAAATCACACTGCAAAAGGCAACATTGCTTTTCCCAGGCAGGGGTGGGCAGCATTATCCCACTGGAAGCTCACAAGGATGAATCCAGAACCCCAGCGGGCTTTCAGCGGGAACTACAAATCACACAGTTTAGAGGGGAATGTGAGGGTCCCTCCAACAAAGCAGGTACCCAAAACATCATCAATGGGGAAAGCATCTCCCAGTCCGGCAAGTTTTTAAAGCTGGAATCTTTAAATTACTGTGTTGAACCAGAACTATTTACTAGTCCTCTGTAAAATGAATGCTTTTGTTTAAGGCTTAAACTAGTCTATTATTAGTAGTACTACAGAAAACATTAAAAATCCCTCTACTACATACTCTTAATTTCTTCCACATGTGAGAGAATGAACTGAGAGGCATTTAGAGATTTGTAACCTTCTATGTTCTAAAGTAGGGACACAGGCTGTGAAAGGTACATAAGCAACTTCAACAAAAATTATTAGAAAAGTCTGAATTTATGTGTACAGAGTCCACATTCATCCTGTTACACATACAGACATATTCTTGACAAACTTGGTAACTACCTCTACAGACTACACCATTTGCCAAAGCAACATCTTCTGGCACAAACAGAAGGAAAACACAATTTTAGAGTAAAAGTAATTAAGTCCCAAAGATTTTAGTTTGGGTTGTTCCTATGATACTATGGTATCTAATGTTAGTCATTTCTCAAGTGTCTGTGATAGCCAAGTTTGTTACCTAAAAGTAGGTCAGGAGAACCTCTTGGCTGCGCTCATGCAGCTCTGCAGATCAGTAGATCTTGTACTAACAACTGTGTCAAGTTTGAATGCCTCCTCATTCTTTGCTATCAGTTACACTGCTAAAGAAATCTGCCTGCTCAAAACCAAAAACCAGTCAACTCACCTCCTTCTAAGAGGAATTTTACATTACAGGAAATTCAGAAACAAAACATTTTTGCTTATCTATTTGTTCCAGACAAAACCTTGAGTGAAAATACACAGTGTTGGCAGAAGTCTGCAATAAAATTCCAGAGATTTCAGCATACCTTCTAACCCATGAATACAAAACTTACCTAGATTATTATGAATGTTTTCACTCACTTTAGACAAATGCACAACAGCATTACAAAAGTCACCATTGCTTATTCTGTTCAAGAAACAACACTTATTTCTTTCTGCTCTTTGCTTTCCATAAGCTTCTGAAGCATTTATACTGATTTTAGATGTATAGTCTGACTTTAGAGGTGGATTATTTAATACAGAAATGGTAACATCAATAAATAATACTGCAGGCAGCTTGAATAAAATCCAAGTAAAAGAAAACACATCATTATGTAAGTCTTCTTCCTCCATCATCACTCCACTAATTCAACCACATGTTGGGCTCTGAAACAGCTGACCAGAAATTGAGACTATCTGCTCAGGTTAGCACTATTTGATGGATAATTATCACTGGAGAGGGAGCAGGTCTAGACTGCTTCCTATTGTTTGATTTTTTTTTTTCTTCTAAAGAGGAAACAACTAAAATATATCCCAAGCTTTCTTCAAAATTAGATAGGAAAAAGTCATGCCAATATCAGATAGGGGCTGCAATTCAGATGCCCTATACAGGCTTGTTTTTAGAGGGAGATATATATCAACTGAAAAAATCCCAAACTTGTTTCCCCCTTGGACAAGAGCACTCAAAAAAACCAGTTTTAGTCATAACTTTGTGGTTGTAATGCACTCACACATCACTAAATATTTTCCTGGCAGCTAAAGTTTCCATTAAAGCAATTATGAACTTTACATCTAAAGTATTTGATTTAGAAAAAAAAAAATTGCCCTTAAGTTGATAGAATGTCCATGAGAGGTATAAACACTTTACACTAGTCCCTGTTGGGTTAAAAATGAAAAACAGAACAACAGATAAGAATTAATGGGATTTCTTGGATTAATTTCCTTTAGTAGCACCTAACCTGCACATATTTGGCACTTTGGCTGAATCAAAGTGAAAAGAGAAATGCTGTTGTTAACCAGATAATTTGCAGTCCCACATAACTCATAAAACCATTGCACACTTAACCAGCTTAACATCCTTACCCATTTAAATTAGCTTTCATTGCCCCCTAGAAGTCTGATGTCAGTATGAATCAATTTGAACAAAATCTTTTTTAAAAATATGGAAAACAGTTAACAACTGGACATAATTTTAAGAGAACAAATGTTTATAATGTAGTTATCCATGCAGTCCAAAGCATAGAGTTCATGACAGCCAGGAATAAAAGAGAATGATGCAGCTTGGAAAGGCCTTAAGGCGGTCCATTGGTCCAGCCCTGCTCAGAGCAGATCCAGCTGGGCCAGGATGCTCAGGGTCATCTCCAGCTGAGTACTGACTCTCTCCAAGGATGGAGATTCCACTTCTGTCTAAGCAGCCCCCCACTGCACTTGACTGTCCTCATTTGTTCCTTCTGCTTTTCCTGAGAACTATTTAAAATTTCCCACACTCAAACTTGTCTTCCTGGCCTCTGACCCTTTCACTGTGTCACCATGTCACCCAGGTCTTCTCCTACAGGCCTTCTTTTCACTTGTTTTCCAGCCCATTCTCTTGCCCAGAGTTATTCTATCCTAATTGCTGGGCTGCTCATCTGCCTCTATCTAAATTCATGACATTCCTGCCGGCCCACTTTTCCATTGTTTCTAGGTCACTCCGAAAAGCAGCGTGCCTTATAACACATGCAGTCCTCAGGCTTGTGATAGTGCAGTCTCCCTCATTACACAGCTTATCCATACAGATGCTAAATTGTTCAGCCCACTATGCTCTAACCACAATATTTCATTATCTGAAATAACAATTTTGTTCTACTTCCCAGTGGAACAGAAATCATAAGTAGAGCATAAAAGCAGTGGTTTGAACTGAGCAGCTCTCGACATTGTTCCAAAGTCTCCTCTCATACAAGTAAAATTCAGAGAGAGCCATATGTAATTTCTGTGATACACATGTGACTTTTAACTTTTTCTTTGAAGGCTTTTCTCATATTGCTGATATATGTTTTCATCCTTATCTTCCCTGGGTGTTGTAGGCCTTCCTTCAACCTCTACTTCCCTGTGATCCTCAACAGGATTATCTGGATCACAGGGTTTGTTTGGGTTTGGACTTACATTCTGTTTTTAATTCAGCTTTTTAGAAATTAAAAGAATAAGTCTGCAATAATTCTTCAAAAATTAGAAAAAAACCACCCAAAAGTTGCAGAAATACTTCTTCAAAGATCATTTTAAGTATTTATTTTCACATTCTCAGTTTAGAAAATGAGTAAGGGTTTCTAAGAAACCTCTTCTAACCTCATCCTTTTCTGGACAGAATATAGCAGTTAATTTGTTTCTCTGTTCAGCGGGTGAATACTCTGTAACAAAAGAAAGCATAATAAAAATCTAATAATTACTAGCAGCTTTACTGTGTTTATTTGAATCCAACTTTTCAATTCTGAGGCAAATTTTTGTGGTATCATCTACTGGTCTTCCATGAGAAACCTGTAGTTGGGATTATGAAAAGTGGGAAAATTAATCTTACCTCATTTCCTCTAATTAACAACATCATGTTATCCATAGTTTTATGTAAATTTATTTAAATTACTAATGGCTGAAAGATAGACATTTCGTGTTCTTTGTATTCTCCTAACCATAATTAATATTGCTTTTAAGCTAGATCATAGAAATATTAATAGCCCCAACATGATTTTTTGTTTCGGCATTGTTCTTAGATAATTAGAGACAGACAATTTTTTCTTTAGAATTTATATTGTGTTTACTTACATTATTTGACACATTAGAAAAAATAAAATCTTATGTCTGGAGGGATTTTTTTAATGTCAATTCTGAACCTTAGAGTTGTAAGTAAAAAAAGAAATAAACAAACAAAAAAGTGAGTGGACTTTAAAAAATTAAAGTACTCTGATTCTGAGAGGATTATCAAACCAACCTATAATGTATTGTTAAACAACTCCAATTATCACAGTCCAACAATAATTACCTACAGTATCTGTTAATGGATTAATATATTTTAGGGTAAAATTCCAGAAGGGATCATTTTCATCTGCATACAGAAAAGTAATTCAGAATACTGTTTTTTTAAACATTACAGATGGTAAGAAGTGTCAGCAAGGGAGAGGGAGATCCCTCTCTCAGGGATGCAGATATGAAGACCTGGCAGAGCTGTGTCTGCTCTTGTCCAACACAGGACCAGCCCACATAAACCAACACAGACGGTGGTGCCAGGCTGGATCGCACGGAGGGAATCACAAATTTCAGCCAAGCAGTTCCATGAGCAACAGCTGGATGTGCCAACAGAAGAATGCTTTTGGAGGATCAGTTCCTGTTATCTAAGCAGGAAAACTATGCTGAGGAAACATTTCCTCCTGCAAGGCAGACATCCCATCTCCATGAGGGAGCTCCACAGACAGCTGCATCGGCAGAGCCTCTCTTCAGCCCTCCACAAAATCACCGCCCATCCCTCCCCAAGAGAGCCTTTTAAGAGCTCTTCACATCACTGCCCTTAAAAAAAAAAAAAAAAAAGAAAAAAGGAAGTCTGGTTAAATAATAAATAATTTTGGTCTGTATCTTGTTTCTGCTCAACAGCTTGTACAAACCACCCTTTAAACACATACACACACGAAAAACCTGCTTCAATCTGGTCACACATTTGCAACCAAATGAAATGGAAACTAATATATAACCCTGGTTAATGCAGTACCATGTCTGAAATTAAGAGTGTTGTTACTCTATTTGCTAAGGGAGGGGCGATAGCGATGTCACACATCATTTTCTGAAGCAGGGAAGGGGAAATGGAACATCAGTCAGAACAGTTTCCCTGTAGAAATCCTTTCCTTATACAACCTGAAATGTTCCAGCTTCTTGAATGAGGTGATTCTTGCATGCAGTTCACCAGATTTCTCTTCTTGAAATACAAGAAGACACCTAACTACTCTGGCAATAAAAATAAACATTCTGGAAACCATTCAGCTTAGAAATGCTGAAGTACACAATTTGTATTCTACCTTGGTTTTCTAAACCCCTATCCAGACCTGCTCTGTATCCTACAAATGAATGTTTTACATTTTGTCAAGGATTAGTGTCTAACTATGAGAAAGACTTATAGAACCATGTTAAAACAATTTTCCAGGTGATTGTTCTAATACAGGACTTTTTTAACTCTGTACATTTTTTCCTAGGTATACACAAGTGAACCAAAATAAAAATCAGAGGAAAAATCACCAATACTACTGAATATAAACACTGTTGTATGTTCTTTCCCACACTTCTCATACTGTAAGAATTCATGGGAAAGCTGAAGTGCAGATGGTCTTACAAGCTATCAGAACATGGTTTATCTAAAAAGCTGGTTCTTTATTCTGCTCTTCAATTCCACATTTTGGCAAAACAAGCTCTAAAATTCCTTTAATCATTTGTTTTATGGGGTTTGTGCCTTGAATGAATATGGAGAAAAATGCATTAATGGAGGAACTACAATTTTTTTTCAAAAACAGCAGAGTGCGGGAATTTAAATGCTGTATGTTCCTGCAAGCATGAGGAGCTGCAAACAGATTAGGACCCTGGCAGCAGGTCAGCAATGGATGAGTAAGGCTGGTAGACCAGCCTTAGCCACCCATTGAACCCTAGATCAGATGCAACTATTTGTATCTGAATTGGCACTAAGCAACAGCAAGACAGATTTTATAACATGATACTACCAGCTTAACAGGATAAAGGCAGTTAGCTATTTAATTCTTTTCAACAGCTCCTATGAAATAGTACTTTATCAAGACATTAGACTGAAAAATAGCAACTGCCATCCAGCAGTGGTAGAGATGGAGGAATCTGAGCACTTGGGTTGATGACTGTCACTACATGCATATGTTACTAGTAATTATGGACACTGGACCCCACCTAATTTTTAAAACTTGAGTTAAAGTAAAAGGAGCAAAAAATATTTTCATCTCTGACTCAGAGAGCCTATCTTATATTTACACAGAGCAAGCACTGCTCCAAAGTGGGGTGGTTTTTGCTATGTATAAGTGGAAAAAAGCAAAAGCACATTGTACATACACAAGTGTACATGTCAGTCTTTTCACTCTTTTATTTTTACACTCTAAGAAATCACATACTTCTCTCAACTACAGCAAACAATCTGTAGGTACCAAGCCAATAGCATTTTAAGTTACCTTTGCCAGTTTGAACAACTCACTCAGCTGGGGCAGATGACAGCTTGGAAGGGAAATGATGGACACTCCCAGGAAAATGCTGCCTGCATTTTGGTGCATGTCAAATCTCACTGATCTTATTATAGGTGAAAGTCTCTCACTTCCTTGTTATGAGAAGGATGGTTGCTCAAGCAGAAACAAACCACAGTATATCAGCACTAACTTTGAGCCCCAGCATCATAAATTGCATCTGATAAAAGTGAAATTTGTATAAAGGCTTTGTTTCCTCTTGCACGGATTTAAACCACAGCATACATCTGTGTACATTTAAAAAATACAATGAAACATTTTTACTGCACTAAAACATGTTGGGGCCTACAGAATTGCCTAAACCCTGACAACTAAAGGCAGTGAATCCTTTATTTCTTAATTATACGTATTAGGTACATGCACATTAGGTATGTTGCTGGAACTGGAGGCAGTCTTTTGAATCAAATTTCCTGGCTGTCACCACTCACTGTATTTCACTCATGTTGTGGAACAGCCTTGGAGCACTTGAAGTGAATTCTTTTTGGATAAAAAGCAATTAGAATATAGATCCCAGGAGTGTCTCTAATAGGCCTGAACTGTAAGCAGACATTCAGTTCATGGGATCAGACTACAGTTAGCTCAAAGGTACAAAAAGAATAAAATAAAAATTAAAAAAAAAAACAAAACCTCCAAACAATAAAAAAAAAACCAACCACAAATATTCTGCTCCCTATCAAAGAAAACAAAAAAAAAAACCAAAAAAAACAAACAACAAAATTATTGGATCAAGCTCCAAGCCTTAAAAATCTCAATAAAAAGTCCCTATCACTGTATATTGTGGATGTCTAACCTAAAGATCTATGCCATTTGCTATTGAAAATACAGGCCATAAACCTCAGCATTTACTACTTGCATATTTGCAAATCTGTACATGTGAGCACATAACTTTAATCAGGATGTAAGAGATTGGTATGGAAACTATTCTAATATGACCACAGGCTATAGCAAGTGTTATGATTTTCTCTCCAACAGAATAAAGAAAAATGTCACATTCTTTTTTATTATGTACTTGTTAGATTTCCACTGACACGTTAACATAAGCAAGAATAATGTGATTAAATTATTCTGAGTTGTGCAGTCATAAGAATTGCACATGACTCAGAACAACTGCAAATTGAAAAAAACAGCCTGTAACTCCAAGAGGAACTACCGCAACAGATTTTGGCTTTCTCCCTGAAAAGGTTCCTGATCAGTGCACACTCTGACCCATGAAGTCCTTCTTGTGCTAAATCTGCACTGATTAGGTCAAGTGTAGCCCCAATATGTCTTCTTTATTTCCAGCCAGACTTTACAGTTTACTCGTATCTCTTGTAAATCCATAGTTAGCAAACCTCTAACAGACAAGGTTCTTCTCTATTCACCAAGATTGCTGAGCCTGTAGAGCTCCAGCTTGTTTGACAGTCTAGAGCACAACTAGGAAGGTGGTCAGCTAGCCAGTACACACCATGGAGGGTGCTTTACACCTTTGAAGTCAACAGCACATTCAGCAACTTTTTAGAACAATGGGACAAGCTTTTTAAGGAACTCAAAGGCAGAAGTATGTAGGCCTCCATCCTTCCTCTAGGCTATAGGTCCAGCTTTCTTAAAGCTGTAAAACAGCTTTAAGACAGGTACTTGGCATGGGAACAGCTGCAAGCTGAAAACAGACAGGAAAAATGGAGAACAAAAGATTCCAAATATCAGAGGCAGAATTCTAGCAAGGCCGATTATCCCCTTTTTCAAGTGAGTGAAATCAGTTATGACAGCAAGACAGACCACACTTCGAGCTCTTAACTACAGCAACCTATCTGTAGGCTGCTAGCCAGGAGAGTTTCAAGTTGTCATTGCTAGCGTTAGTATTACTTTATTTAGTAACAGAGGTAGTAGCTACTTAAATAATTCACTCAACTGGAGCAGAAGACAGCTTGACACAGTTTGTGCGGAGGCTTTTAAAACCCTTCCTTTAAGTCTCCTCAGCACACAGACTGGGGCTTGCAGTTTAATTTCCAAACAACAAAACCTAAATGAGCTGAGGAGAGTAAAAACAACTAGGGTATGCAACATAAAAACCATAAAATCATCACAGCTTAGTTGCTCTGTAGATCCAGCCAGAAGGCTCTCAACCTGTGAAATTAAGTTCTTTAGTGATGATGGGATTGTTCACTTAGTAGTTATTAGCATCATTCCTTGAAATTACTCTGAACCATTTTGCTTCAGAAACAGCCCCAGATAGCCTTATTTCAGGCCAGAAAAGGCAGGATGGGAAGAGAACTAGAGGATTCTGATAGACCTTTCCCTCACAACTACTTACACAAATAGAATGAACAAGTATTTCCCCAGCTTCTCAAGGAGCTGCCGTAATTGCTCTGTATTTCTTTTACAGAAGTGCTGATTTCAAAATCACACACACCCCGCCCCCTTCCCCCCCCCAAAAAAAAGGCACACTTTCAAAATTCCACAAATAGCAGCAGGGGAACCAGAAACAGAATAACTTCTCTTTTCTTACGGTATTCCAAAACTTGTACAATATTGCTAAGAGATTCCTATTTAACAAAATATACAAGTTTGTCATAGAGGTCATGCACATAGGCTATGTGTATGCAAACATTTCTTCCTCCTGCTGCTGTTTTTATAAGAATATAAACGCTTAGCCAAGTAACTGAAATCTCTGACTGCAGCAGGTAGCAGTAACAGTAATCACGTATCAGGCTGACAAACTGTTCTTGTTCCTTGAGTACATACAAGGTAAGTCTCTAGATCACAGTTCCCTCTTCTTCTGATAGTCTTTAATCTCATTCATTTCTTCTAGAAGAACAACATGACATGACACAAATAATCCAGGAGATTACTGGAAAGTGTCAGAGATTCTGGGTGAGCTAGTCAAGGGTGCTGCCAAACCGGATTGGCTTTTCAAAAATTAGGAAGATCTGACTGGGGATACAATAATCAATGCCAGCCTTAGGTGTAATGACCACGGACTAGTACAGTTCAAGATCCCAAGTGAGCAGAAGAAGGCAAGCAGGAAATTACAGACTGGACTTAAGCCAAGGGGTAACTCATCCCTGATAAACCTGATTGCCTTCTACGGTAAAATGACTCCACTTACAGACAAGGAAAACACAATACGTTGTTTACGTCGCTTTAAGCAAGGCCTTGACAACTGGATCTGAAAAAAAATCCATGCACCCAAATTGGGATATTACAGTGTAGATGGGTAAAAGCTGCTGTTGGATGATGGGGCTCAGAAGCAATCAGTCAATGCACCTCCCAGTAGGAGTGCTGCAGGAGTGTAATGGAACCTGTCCTGTTTAACGTCTTTATCAGTGACCTGGAGAGGGCAGTGGAGCACAAAATCACCAGGTGTGCAGGTGACAGCAAACAGGGGCAACTGTGGATATATATAGCCAAGAGCAGGGCAGGAATCCAAAGGGACTTCGCCTGGAGGAATGGGCTAACAGGAACATTACGAAATTCAACAAAAACAAATGCAAAATGCTGCAATCTAGAAAGTAAATAATACAAGCTGCAATGTTTCTGGCTGGCAACAGACTGACTGGCTGGGAAGAAGCAGGTCTGGCGGACAGCAAACTGAGCAGGAGCCACCTGGCAAAGGCAGCCAATAGTATCCTGGGTTCTATCAGCAGCAGTATGGTATGACATGGGCTGAGGGAAATGATCATCCTGCTTACTTGGCACTCACCAGACTGCAGAGTCCAACTCTAAGTCCGTAATATTGGACAGCCATCGATAAACTGGAGCAAGTTCAGTAAACCGCTACCAAGATGATTTGGGGTGAAGCACATCCCCAGTTAAGGAATTAAGCTTTTATAGCCTGGAAAAGAGAATGTTTTGGGAGGAAATTAAAAGCAGCCTTCCAGCACCTATGGCGAGGCTATCCCAAAGAGAGATCCAGGCTCTCTACAGCAGTACACAGCAGAAGGACAAGAGACAACAAACAAAAGATAAAAGAGAGGCTCAGACTAAATATAAGGAAGAAAGAAATTCCTCTTGAGTACAAGCACATACATAAGTTGCCCAGAGAAGCTGTACAGTTTCCATCTTAGGGATTTTCATGACCTGACAGGATACAGCCCTGAGCAACTTGTCCGGTCTCTATATCTGACCCTGCCTTGCGTAGGAGGTTGGACTTCTGAGATCCCTTTTGACAGAAATGACACTATGGTTTTATAATAACATTTCACTCACTTTCCCTATGATATTACAACCTTCTTTCACTAAGCAGCATTCTGACATCAATCTTCACAGAAAAAAAAAGGATCATTTCAAGAAGCATAGTTGTTAGCAATAGAAAATAACTAATTCATGAATCTGGGACAAAGCATTGGAAAGCCTCATTGAGACAGGCCAAGTGCAGTGCAATAAACATACACCAAAAAAAAAAGTTCCCCAAAATTAAACTACCATGCTTTGACAAACTTACGATACAGATAAAATGTCAGAGCACTAACTAAACTGGGTAAGTTAAATCACGGAAAACATTCACAAAAATACTCTCTTTGCCAGGTCCTTAGCAAGAAAAGCTATAGGAGGGGGAGTACTTTTGTTTAGATGGTGCTCTTTAAAAACCAAGATGTGCTGTTGTGGTTACTTCAAATACTGCACTCCCATATGCCACATCTAACAAAACCACTCAATGGTTGAATTGCATTTCTCTTAAACTACTCATTTCATGGCAGAGTCAAACAGCAGCAGCCACGATCTAGAGAGGCTGAGGCTCTCTTCATGCAGTGACTCAAAAGAAGTTTCCAGCCAAAACAGGTTCTTCTCCTGCAAACATTTGTTTTGTGCTGGAAACAGAAATCCATTTGCCTATAACAACATATAATGTGAAGTGAAGAAAGGACAGGACAGGTAGGAAAAATTCCTGTTCGTACCATCCTTAACTCAAGCTGCATTTCTCACAGTGCTAGCACAACACTCACAGCACCAAAATGAGATTAATGAGCATTTTTTTTATTATTATTAGTCAGATTTGCTGAGGGTAACAGATTCAGGGAATGCAGAACAGACTCATCAAAAGAGATCCAGCTTTGGATCCCTACAGCTGTGTGTCTAATACTGCCCTATTGCTCTGTTCTCCACATGGCAGCTTCGCCTATGTAAAGTAATGAAGTGTAAGTAACAGGTCAGTACAAGATAAATGGGGCTTTTATGCATGTGCCACATTTCTTCATGGTAGCTGAAAGATTATTTCTTTGTATTTAAGTAAATAGATGCATGTAAGTATTTTCAGGGACAAAAAAAATGCTTACCATGTATACTTTGAGAGTTGCACTGCTGGCAAGTTGGAGCATGGCCAGACAAGCATTACCTTTCTGTAGCTACTTATATAATTATTTTCAGGATTACAGTCACAGATATTAATTCATCATGTAGGCTTTCTGGTCACTGCTGAAACCCATAACAGAAAAAAGGAATCTACTTAGAATTAAGAAATTATTACAAAAAAGGAGAGGATTAGGATATAATTCTATATTCTGATGTGTAAATAGATTCATTTTGCTAACTGTTAAACCTTCACTGAGTTATCTTCCAAAAAACATCTTCTTTTCCTGGGTATTTACACTACAGAAATGTGATTTCCAAGAATATTGTAAGAATTCATAACTAAAGAAAATGTAGGCAGCTGCTTTCATTTTGAAGACATATACATGTATTTCTTTTAGCATATTTTAGGAAATAAAAAAAAAAATATATCTTTAACAGTAATAGCTCCAGCATAGAAGAATGTTTTTTTCAGCCTTTATACAAAATTTCTGTGTGGGACAACTTCTCTAGGGAATCAACATCAAGATTCTTAAGTTTGCAAAAACAGTGGGTGTCAGATTTGTATCACCTCTGCCTATTCAACAGCTAGCAAAATCGTCAGTCAGGTAAATATATCCTTAGGAAGTCAGCCTTCATTCACATCATGACATGCATTTAAGTCCTGAAGACATGAACTCTAGCTTCTTAAAGAAGTGAAGTTTCACTGACTTAAAAACTACTGAATAGTGCCTAGCTGGAGGTTAAAATACCTTTTCTTGCAGAAAGTATTAGCCTGAGTTTCCCCAGGCATTCAGGTGATAAATACTGAACACTTTCTCACCTCTTCTCTCCATTCAGCTGGAATGGAGGCAACCCTCCAAATGCTGCCCAGGACAAGGAGGCTTAGAGGAGGCAGCCAAGGGTCAGCTACCACTTCATCTAATTGGAACTAATCTGCATGTGGCACAGCCTGGCCTGAAGCCAGGAGCAGGTTTAGCTACACAGATGGATGAGTTTGTCCTGCCTATTCAGATCTTCATTTTCCCCGACAGCATTCAGTACAGACCATGATTTGCAGTCCTGTCTAATGGTATTTCATGGATCTAGGAAACTGTATGTTTAGGAGACTGCATATCCATTAATACCCTCTCTGCTTTAATTGCAATGCACCAGAAGCTAAAAGGACATGGATAAAAATATGTCAGGACTATATAGATTCAACATAGGTCTACTCAGATATGACTTTTAAAGAACTATCAGCTTGCTGACTGATTACTGCAAAAACTAGAAGATGATTCCCAACCACCCAGGAAAGAAACTGTACATAGAAACCAGATTATAGCAGTATAAAAACAGCAATGTAAACATTATTGAAACAGACTAATTATACAACACCAAGCACTTCATACTAGTTTTCATCCTGAACATTTCTCAAATGCTGTTTGCCTATTCAGATGAGAAAACTAAATGACTAAGATTTAATATTTAGTGCATGACCTAGTTTCCAGTCCAGTGCCCAATCTACTACAATATTTTGTCTCTCTTGATGAAGCAGAGCTCACTAATTAAGGGGGGGAATGTGTGTACTCATACGCATTACATGGTTCTGAAGTAAGACAAAGAAAGCTTTTAAAGATTTGTCAAGTGTACCTCAAAGCAAATCAGAAAGGGTGTCTGTCAGCCACACCCCCTGTTTACATTGCTGATGGTACATTAGGACAACTACATGATGCTTTCCTATATTCATTTATTCTTCTTACCTGTGTTTTACCCCCTGCTCCTTACTGTAGAATAGTTAGAGGACTTGGTAACTATAAAACCAAAAGAAAGTTACTTTTTGCCATAAATGACAAAGTTTAGGAAGTTTAGGAAATAATGTTCGTTTTCAGGATGAGTGTCTTTATCCTACAGAAATATTTCCTTCCCCAAGAATTACACCTCAAAAGAAAGCACTCACTTTTTATTTCCTACTTGGAGTTTATCCCTGTACTCCAAAAAGCACAAGAGCTCAGTACCACAAATAACCTGGCAGGGGCTCAGAGGCTCCACTTCCACGCAGACTCCTGACCTGGAAGACTTTTACAGCAAACACACCAGTGGCTACAAGACAGAGCCACACTGGTTATGTTTCCCAGGTAAGACACAAAGTGAGATGCTCTACCTTTTCTGAGCTTAGATAAAGTGTTCCTTTTAAGCAGCTGCTGAGGATGAGTGCTTCAAGCCCTCTTTGTACTGCACTACACAGTAAGGCATCTTTTCTGATACCTCTTTACACACACTCACCCAGATTTATTTATGTGTCCCCACCTACAATAGATGCATTGAGTTCAACCACTGTGTTGTGCTCAATGTAAGAATTTTCATGCTCTATGGGAATTAAAAAACGTAACTGAGAATTAGCAAGCTGTTTTTTACTAGACCCTTGACTGACCAAAAATAAGAGGCAGATGCCAAATCCTCTATTACATGAACAAAAGTAATGCTTTATCCAGAGTTCATTTACAGAAAGCAATGCAACTGATAAGCCTCAACCTTAGAGAATCTTTCATGAACTCTTGTCTTAATAAAAAGCAACAACACAAAATCAGATAAACCACACTGATTTTATGCTCTCCCAAGAGTCATAAATTTGCATCACTGAACTTCAAAACACTCCTGGGATAGAGGCAACTTGAAACATACCAAGATGATGTCTTGGAACTGAAAGGACAACTGTCCCACATGAGCTCCAGACAAAAACAAGGGAAGAATTTCAGAGAAACTTTTGGAATTAACAGTCATCTAAAACATACGATCTGAGGAAGACTGAAAACACTGGACAGAGGTAAGAAAAAACTGCTGTAAGATCTCACTCCTGCAGAAGATCCAAGAGCCTGAATCCCAATTCCCTGAAAGAAAGCTCTTCATTCTTTCTCAGACCTTTCTCCTAGGACATGACTCTTAAAACTGGCTTATACCTGGGCAAAACCAAAGCTATGCAAACCTAAGGACATTAGGGAATTACTCTAATAACCGCTACGACATAAAATCAAAACTTTGACATTTATTTTCACTTTCTTTTTCTATTTTCCTGTAAATAACAGCAGATAAATTTACCTATCAATAGTAGAGATTCAAGTCAAATCAAACCAACATTAAGTGCTTTGGCAAACTCAGTTATTCATTTTAGTAGGACAATACTATGTTCTTCTATTCTGACTTTTATCTGTAATTATTGAACTATTTTTTACTATTTAGGTAAAGAGGCTTTACTGTCTCTTTCATAAATACATCCCACACACATAAATCTGCTTTGTAAAGTCAGGTATCTGGAGGATGAAATCCAGTAAGTCAGGTGGACACCGGTAGTGTAAATGTTACAGCATGCTTCATAATCACCACCATGCACTCCCTTTGAGGACAGATTTAAGGCAAATATTTATTGTTTCTTCTTGGCCATTAAAAAAAACAGAATTATTTTTGCCTTTGTAGAAAAAGGAATTATGGAATTCAAAATAATTCTTATTCTTCTCATGCAGAGCAGTATATCTAAACTCTATACCAAAAGAAAACTTAAAAGGGTATCACTCAAAAGGGACAAGAGAAAGAAAACTAAACTGTGATATCCAATCTCAACTGGATACCAAAATTATTTCATACCTCATAGCACTTACTCTGTTCCAAAGATAAACACAATTCATTCACAAGACAGATGAATCTAAAATACAAACAGAAGACTCAAGACTGCATCTATTTAAGCAAAGTTACATTGAACCAAAGGTGTCTTCAACCTCTGAAATCACTTCTAATGATAAGAGGGATAAGAAGAAGCAAAATAGTGATTTAGTCTTAATATTAGACTTTGTTTTTTGAGGGAAAAAATAAAATCAAAGCCAGAAATGGGTAACAGCTGCTACTCAAACAGTAAAGTAAGTAAAAACCTAAGCATAAACATGCAATGATAAAATTCATGGTTGCTCTACGCCTCATTTATATCTCAGGACTGAAGAAAGTGCTTTCTGAGCTTCCACATCAGACAACTACATCTTGACATGTTTCCACATCTTTGGCTGAAAGTTAGAAGTATTTTCAGATCATAAGAGCTTTTTTTCCTTCAATTCTATGTTGTGTTCTTTATGTATATAAAAAGTGTTTACTCCGCACTTCCTCTACTTCCTCTGTATTGTAAGCAAATTCAAGTCCTGCTCAGAGTATTGTGATTCACACAGGAATAGGCACTAACAGTATTCAAGTAAATTACAAACACTAATTTCAACAGAAGTACACAGTGCCCTGCAAGGAATCACCTCAGGGTGCCCCGTGACCTCCTTCTTCCAAGGCAGGGTTTTTGCTTCCGGAATTATGCAACAAATTACATTAGCAAAGCTTAGGATCAAAACATGTTTCCTTATGCATGCAATGCAGGGATTATTTTTCATTAACTCCTAAAATAAACTATACCAAGGAATATGCATAAGTAATTCTCAGACAAAATCAGAGAGCTGCTTTTAACAGAAACAAATTTAGCTTTCTCCATGGCATTTTTTTCACTGAAATCACCCGAAGATTTGGACTGTTAAAGTCATCTTAATTAAACATAAAATGAGATACTATAATATTCATCACTTTAAACAAATTAGTCAGACTAGCCAAAACCACTTACCTTGCAAACTGTGAATATTTCAACATTTCTTTCTACAGTGGCTGCTAGGAAGCAAACTTTAGAAATCTGCGGAGGTTAAAGGAGCTCAAACTCTCCAAGTGAAAACGGGTTGATTTTTTTTTTTGTTTTTTTTTTAAGGATTAATGCACAATTAATTTCATGGCAGTTTCGCAGCAGCTTCCTCTCTTGAATCCTTCTACCATTCATTTACTCTCAGCTTGCACTACTAAAACTGGTATTAGGATTAGGTTCTTAGATCTTTCCCTAATACCTGGTGCACAAAATTATCGTCCTCATAAAAGCCATGAGATCATTTGTGAGTATGTCCAAACCTTAGGTTTCCTGTAGCTGGGAGATTCTGTCAGTTCCAGCTCCTGGAGCTATCTGTAATGTGTGTCACACTGACAGTCCTTGGAGGCAACCTTGAAATTCCTACTGTCATGCTGCACATCAGAAAATCAAGAAAATTAGTCATAATGATAACCCAACACATAATTACACAGCAATTTTCTTATTTCTCTGGAAGCATATAATTTCGTTCTAGAAAAAAAAATATATATAAATATTTCTAAAATGAAAATTCATGAAGATTCAGTATCAATATGCCTGACAGCAATCATTTACTTCTCAACTAAAGGTATAAATTTGCTACTGAGGGGAAAAAGGGAAAGGTGAAGATAAAAGTGACTGATATAGCAGCTCAATCTATGCAGGCTGCATAGGGTGAACAGGAACAAAAATTATTCAATTTACTTTGACAGTTTCTTAAAGCACCTATTAGATGGCTTTCTCTATCTTTCTTGACTTCCTCCATGACTTCAGTTTTGGTTTTTGATTGTGTTTGTTTTTTTTTTCTGAGATGAACAGACATACAGCCCAATCCACAGAGAGCTTGCAGAGTTGCAATTTCGGAACCACAAGCAACTTCACCGGTTTTGAGAATAGGACACCAATAATAAATAACACTTCTTAATATATCAGTTGGGTAAGGGAGATTTCTCATTCTTCTCCCTGAATGGTATGGCATAACATTCTAGTGTCAAGCCAAATTCATCCTCTGCCTCTGAGTAGAAACCATCAGTATCTTAATTTAAATATTTAGAATTCCTATATCAGGTACAACACTTGGAAGCACCAAAGCCTTTCCCCAGTCTCTTGCAATTTAATGCACAGCCTTGCTACTTCTACCTGTCCATGGGGAAGTTTGTTCCAAGTCCCACCCATCCCAGTTTGCAGGTACATGGTTACTGTGTCATGCTGGTCTGCAGTTTCCTGTACAAAATTTGTCCACCATACATTACAAACTGGTAATGCTACTCAGATTCTATTGCCTTTTTCCTATACCAGATTTAGCTCATTGGTGTTATGTTAAAACAGACAATAGAGATAATTTCTGTAAAACTATTCCCAGTCATGGGCAAGGCCTTATCTGAGCACAAAGTACAGAGAAAGCATCTCCATGAGTGCCAAGAACATTCAAACAAAGCTTAACTAATGGCCTACAATCGACAAACTTTTTTATTGTATAACCAATCTCATATTGGCACACAAACCAATAGTGTTATTTCTGGTTTTTCTGCCCTTCCCATGCTAGTCTTCCAGCCATGATGGGCCATGGAGCACACGGGCAACCTGCATACATTTGCTCCAGCCAGAAGAGCACAAATGACACCTTACAAGAGCTCTTCGGATTTGAGGGAGCACAAACCACTTGCTGCTGTGGCTGAAATTCCAGGATCACATCCTCCACTAAATGTTGCTTTTGAAGCTTCTTTGAAACAGCTGTTCCACTAAAAATTCTCAACTGTAAACTGGAAAAAACTTAATGAAGGACCTAACTTAAGTGTATCAATACTCTCTGTCAGACCTCCAGAGCCTGGAGCAAGGAGACTTTTGGCATAAAACTCTGCATCACTCCCTGCTGTTGGAACCCAGGGGGTTCCTATGNCTTTGGCATAAAACTCTGCATCAATCCCTGCAGGTGTGGGCAACAGCAACCAGAAGCAAGTCATGAATGAAATACACAGCTTAGCTGAGGAGGCAAGCAAGGAAAGCATGACAAAGCAAAAATGGCACATTTTAATCCCTGGTGATTGGTTAATATGAAACATTGCTGTCACATGCAGTTCTCTTCCTCCTCCCCTCCACAAGGCAAGCAGGGCTGGGGGAGAGAACCTTGTGCCTCCTACCCCACAACTTCTATTTTTTCAGCAACAGCTCAATAAAAAACACTGGTTCAGCAGAATTGCATATATAAAGTTCAGAATGCAAAGTAAGAACTTCTATACTCTGAGATACTCTCTGCAGTTTATTTTACCTAGACAGAAGTAAAATTGCTCAGTGAACTCTACTCCTATTTATTGTCAGCATCCATAACTAAGATTAAAAAATCAACACTCAAGTACTCTGGCCAGCAAGTCTACAAAACCTATTGTTGAAAGGCACATTTAACCCAATTTAAATACAGAGACCCTGCTTACAAGGTGCTCTGTGCCAGGATTAATGCTTCTATTCAAACAGCACTTGTAACCAATGGCCATAGGATTCCTCAATCAAAAGTAAAAAGGAAGGTCAATTTTGTATTCAGCTACTGAAGTTCACAGGAAAATTACACAATTGAATAGTTTTTAATGCCTGAAGTATCTTTGCAGCAAAATAGTTCTAGGTTTCAGCTTCCTGTAACAACTTATACCACTATTCAGTTGCTATCACTGCTATTTAACTTACTGTATAACTTCTTATCCTTCATTTTATTTGCTTTTAATTCAAGTCACAGAACTCTGTTCCCAACTTGCTGTCTCAGCACTCTGTTTCATAACTGCAAGCAAAGAACTGGAGACCAACAGGAAGAAAAGAACATAGCACCAACCACAGCAACTTACCTACTAGGTCAGGAGCAAAGTATTGGAGAAAATGGACACTGTGAGCTGTATACATTAAATAGAAGACAGTGATAAAATAACCTGATTTAAACTCCTTGTGCTTTGTCCTTATTAATTGTATGTAGGACAACCTGCCTTAAAATAAGAAAGGGGGGGGAAAAACCCACAGATTTCATTTTTAAAGCCCCTCCATACATACTAAAAATAAAAGCACTCATGCAAAACACATTCAGCATGACTACTCTTCCCTCACACCTCAACAAGGTGTTTACAGGAAGGAGGAATACACTGCCAGTGTGACAGCCTCCTCAGCCAGCCCTCTGGTACCCACCAGTGAGCCAGTGTCAAGCTCACACCATTGCCTAAAACCCAAATTTGCCAGTCAGCAACTTATGCTCCTGACTGTTAAGGAGCAGTTCTTGTATGAGCCAGACTCACACTTGAAGAACCTTCTGGTTTAGGTTGCCCTTCCACAGAACGGCAACTAGTGTTGAAGACCCCAGTAAGAGATGAAAAATGTAATGCTTGTCAAACACATGGGCAAAATTGATAGCAGTTCACTGCTATCAATGCTTCAAATGACCAGATTTATTTGCTTTTTGCACTAGCACAGCCACTATACCACACACTCTTATCAAAGACCTGAAAAATCACATGGTTATCCCTACCAAATTCAGAATTGCTGTGCTATGCGAGGGATAACCAAGAATTATTATTGTTAAAAATGTCAAAGTTTTGAAGGGCAAAAAGTTAAAGGAAGTAGAAGACAGTAAGAGTGATCAGCAACTATACTAAAAAGAACTCCTCAAATCGTACCTTTACTTTCATATGGAGCAGACAATCTTCTCATCTAAAAAACACTCTCATACCTACTACCACTTACAATTAAATAATCCCTTGCAATGTGAAGTAACTTCCAGAAAATGTATCTTACAAATTGATTATGAAGTATAGATAATTCTAATATGCAATTTAAATAAATGTTTCTCTCCTCCATCCCCAATATCATCAGCTTTCTTCCAGAATAGCTATCTACAGATAGGGCAAAGGCAACATTCACTGAGCACTGGCCACTCCAGAGGATCCACCCAAAGCACACACAGGTTTGAGACATGAAAATATGAACGCTACCAATAGTAGGGAAATAGCCTTCTATTGGTTAGTATTTGATAAAGGAATAGATTTATTTAAAGAAAGTTCTTAAATGCTTCTTCTATTTTACCCATCAGAGAGAGAAAATCTCCCTGGAGTACTTCTGACTTTTTGCTTAGGTTTGGATTTTCTGAGACCTCTTACAAGTCAATGTCAAAGTCATAAAACCTTTTTTATATGTCACCCAATCCAATCACAGTTTTATGCTTTCTCAAAATCAAATTTGCTTTTAGAGAGGCAATTAGTTGTATACAGAACAAAATCTATCCGTACTTCACAAGCATTCTCATCCCACTATCTGAAATGTAGAGCAAAATAGGAAGTTCATGAGTCCCTCTAGGAAGTTAACAACTGATTTTTAGTAAATCAGTACACCTGATTGTATATTCATATCAGTGTAAACTGATATGAGAGTTCATATCTTAATGTTCATATCTTAATCCTGAGAGTATCACCCACTCATTCCCTCAGGCTGGAACTGATTATTCACCAGAGGCACTTTCACTCTTCTGCCTCTCCTGAGAGTTCCAGTTGAGCCATTGTTAAAGGTAAGACACTGGGATGACTGGACCTTTGCTCTGTTCCAGTATGATACTTCTACAGTAAATCCCACAGTAAGTCAATGCACTGACAATCAACTCCAGCCAACAACTAATGTCACACGGTGAGAACCTGCTAACGTTCAGGGGCCTCACATCTGGGAGATGCAAGAGTAAAACACCAATGCAATTGCAGGTGGGATGGACACTGAGTGCTCTCAGATATCCAGCAGCCCTATCAGACTGTTTGTTTTGAAATTCTACAGTGCTTTAGTGCAACTTGAATAAAGAGAAAGGAAAAAAAGAGGGAACAACAGTTTACAAGCACATTATACTCAGCAATAACTGCAGTCACTCAGCAGAGGAGTATCTGGGGAGGAGAAAGAGCCCTCCAGCACTTGGATTTAATAGAGTCACTTATTTACTACTTACTGAATTGCTCTGCAAGGATACAAAAGCGGCCTGGAACCAAAGCACTTCTCCAAGGGAAAGTTTCTCAATCACGGAAGAGTTTACACTTGGCAGCTAATAATAGAGGCTATTGGGAAAGTTTTGTATTGAAATGCGTGTTTGTCTATCTTAACGCTAAGATTCAGAAAATAAGCAGCTTATGGGAAAACGTGATTTGCTTAAATTTTGAAAGGTAAAATACAGAAGAAAAAACTGTAGTGTTAAACTGTTTGCATGCTCTAAAATTGTAAACATGTCCACTGAATAAAGAGTAAATGAGATTTACAGTAGGGAAAGACCAAATTACTTCCACACTTCTGTAGCTCATCAGCTTAAAGAGCGTGCAACTCCCAGCCAAATCTATTTCAGTGAAAAGAAGTGAAACTGTGTTTGTTTTCCTTGTAATTGCTATTTACAATGTATTTGGTTGCCTGAGAGGAAAAAGACAGACAATTACCAGAAAGGTTCTAAATACACATTTAAGCATTAACAGCCTAAAATTTCAGACAATAAACAGAATTACAATTACTTCCATAGACTTGGACACACATCCTCAAGTAATTAAATTCAGTCTGTTACATCCTGTTACATCCACTGTTTGCCATGATTTTCGATGTATCACTGCTGCTGAAATGGCACAAACACTCAGGGACACAAAATACTTTACCAGGGGAGGGG
>VXBU01008286.1:30000-64141 GCA_013400315.1 Bombycilla garrulus
GGTGACCGCCCGGCGGGGTGGGATGATCCTCCCGGGGGGGCGGGAGGGAGAGAGGGAGGGGGCAGAGCCGCGGCGAGGCGCCGCCGCCGCGGGAGGGGGTCACCGGGGCGCCGCTGAGTCACCGGCGGCTCCGCGCACACCCGAGCGGCCGCCCAGGTGCGAAGGACGCCGGGGGTGCGGAGCCGCAGCCTTGCCCTGCCCGGGGGTGCGGGCTGCACCCGCCTGCTAGCCCGGCGGAGGCCGCCCGGAGAAGCGGGCCGGCCGGGGATCACCTGCTGCGGGGGCGCAGCCGCGGCTCTGCCTCGTCACGCCGGGCTCGGCACGGGGCCCCAATGCCGAGAGCCCGCGGCCCGGCTGAAACCCTTGGCGCGGCCGCACGCATGAGCCGGGCCTGTGCGCCTGAGTCACGTTCAAGTTTCACTTTCCTTCTGCTATTTAAATGGCCATGAAATCCAATCTTTCCGAAGGGGACGGACTGCATAGCTTCGTACAGTCCGGAGCACATGTTTGATGTTATTAGCTGTGGGTTGGCTTCAGCTGTGCCGGTTGGGGTTATGCCTGGTCCGGATGGAGAGCACTGGGGCAGAACAGGTGTTTAGCTGGTTTGTACCACTAGCCCTGGCATTTGTTTGCAGTATGTTCTGAAATTCTTTGCTTACAACCCATTGTGTACTGTCTCACTATGCCTTTATTCCTCTACATTCATATATGTAAGCAAAAATAATTTCCATATGGATGCTGAAGTCCTGCTGGAGAATTTACACAGCTTTAAGTGTGTGTCTAGAGGATTAATTTAGAAGAGTTTGTTTTTTGTTGTCAAGTAGCAATGAACAGATACGGATTTTGCAGCTCTTTCAAACTTACTTCTTCACATTTAATCAGTAGGCCTTGTATCCATATTACTACCTAATAGTTTATTTAAAAAAATAAAAAATAAAAAAACTGCCACAGAATCTGGCCTTTACCAAATTTCCTATTAAGTAGCTCTGAAAAGTTTGTTTGCAGTCAACTAACAAAGGAAAGTTGGAAGCATTCCAAGTCTCTATTTCTAGAAACGTGACTTGCAAGTCAGCAGAAAATTCAGTAAATGTATTTCTCCCTTGCTCCACCATCTCAGTATTATGGAAAGAGTAAACTAAAATTAAAAGTTTCTTCAAAACGTTAAACCTGGAGTCTTTCTGATCAATTATTCAGCTTTCCTTGGATTTCTTTGGTTAACTAAATACCTTCCTCCGCACCCAAGTTCTGAATATTACCTTTAGTAGATATCAGGGATATGGGGTTTCATTTCAGCTCTTAGTTATAAAATTGAAAGGCAACATAGAAACATCCTTTCTCCTTTCTTTGTGAATGCACTGAAACTATTCTGATAGAATGCTAACCTAGTGCAATACTTTGTTGGAGAGTAATGTGTACTGATGTAATTTTTATCTTCAAGTTGCAACACTGTTTATAAAAAAAAACCCTCTTTGATTTATGTGAAAATCATTTGAGTACCTGCTCAGATGTCTGATACCTGCTAAGCACTTGTCCTGACTCACTTTGCCCAAGTTATAAAAGATATGTAACAAAACAGCTAATTAAAGTCAATTTCATTGGGATATATACGTATTTTTATGTAATCAGAATCCAGTAACCATTTACTACTGTGTTTTAAGTGCTAATTTACTCCTTTCTGTCTTCCTAAAAATACAATTTATTTCCATTTGTTGTGTTCAAACAGTAATAAAAACTAAATCATAACTGTCTGTTGAGATAAATGAGTTATAAGAGTGGCAACAGATCTTTTCAGCTCAAAAGGAAGATGAAAGAAACAAGAAAAAATGGTGTCCTGTCACCTGTAGAAATCTTCTTGAGACCTGGAATGTTTACCATTTAATGAGATTAGTAGGGATTTATTTGTCCAAGTCTGCTGTTAGTGATTACTTTTCTTCCAGACTTTATCCCTTCCTTCAAATTCAGTTGCTCATTTGTGTTGCCTTTACAGAGTATCTTGGATCAAGAGAAATTTTAGAGTGGTTTTTCTAGGACCTAAAATATTTAAACTGTAAAAATAATTAAGAGGTCCAAATGAGTAATGCTCAGCAGTTAACATCTGCAGTCAAAGGTCATTATGCCAGATGAGGACTGCATTGCATAATAATTGCATAATATAGTCCTACTTATAGGACTATAAATAAAGCTTTTGCAAGTGACCAAACTATTTGTAATGACTGTGTACACAATACAGATTTTCTGTAAATGTTAGCTCACATTCAGATTATTAGTGAGCATTTTACACTATTGGTGTGTTTCTGACTGAAAATACAGTGGTTTTGCCCTTCTGGCAGGCACTTAATTCTTTTTTTCAAATGTTTTCTATATGGGACACCTCTAAAACTCTTGCTCATGATTTTTCATAAGTACTTATGATTTCTTCCCACCTTCTGTATTTCTTCTTTCTCTCAAATCTCCCCAGACATACTAAGGATATATGAAAAGCTCCACTTGAAACAGTCCAAGAAAAAAAAAAAAAAAGACTAGAAGAAAGATTGGTGGTGTGATTTAACCCCAGCCAGAAACTAAGCACTATGCAGCTGCTCACTCACTTCCTGAGAGGGGGAGGAGAACTCAAAAAAACGTAAAATATACGGGTTAAGAACAGTGAGATAAACAAAATAAAGTAAAATACAATGTAATAATAGTAAGTAAAAGTGAGGTAACAAAAAAAGAGGAATAATAACCAAGAAAACCAAGTGATGCACAAGACAATTGCTCACCACCTTCTGACCAAACTCCAGCCCATCCCTGAGCAGCAGTTGGCCCCTCATGGCCAAATTCCCTGATTTAATTTAATGAACATGATGGTGTATGGTATGGAATATCCCTTTGTGTCAGCTGTCCTGGCTATGCTCCCTCCAAGCTTCTTTTGTGTCTCCTTGTTGGCAGAGTATGAGAGAATGAAAAGTTCTTGGTGAGGATGAACACTCTTGAACAACAGCTGAAGCATCAGAGTGTTATCAACATGATTCTCCTACTAAATCCAAAATGCAGCACTGTACCAGATATTAGGAAGAAAATTTAACTCTATCTCAGCCAGAAACTTGACAACGTGCTTTGGCAAGCCAGTAGTAAGTACAAATAAGTACAGGAAAAATCTTTTAGGGTGGTACTTGTGTGTGGTGTCTGACTTAGCCCATTGAGATCTGTGCTTGAACTGTTACCAACTGATGGTAACAGTTGGGTGCTCACTGTGGGGTCATGGTACTGCAGGCAAGACCCCATCAGCCCTGAATCAATGGAAAGCTTTGCTTCATATATTTGAACCATGCCAGTGCCCTCCGTACTTGTCAGCACAGTGTTTGCTTTTTTGCAATAGTGCAACAATTTTAACTTCTGGGTTTGTGATCTGGTATAAGCCCTGGTCCTTTTGTGTGGGGATGGAGGCTGGGTGAGTTCATTGGAAGAGACTTTTAAGATCATTGAGTCCAGCTGTTAACCCAGCACTACCAAGTCCAACACTAAACCACAGCCCTAAGTGACATGACTGTGTCACTTTTAATACCTCCAGGGCCAGTGACTAAATAAAGGATGGAGATGCTCCTTTAAGCCTCCTTTTGCTGCTCATGTATCTATGGAAATATTTGTTTCTATTTATTTGTTTACCGAGTTACAAATTTTTATTGAGTTTTAAATTTTTTATTGGGTTGGCAGTACCAAGTCAAATTTGGCAGGGACACAAGATTAGTTTTAAAAAAGATTAATTGTTTCATGATCTACACACAGAATTGAAGTATTTTTAAAGTCTCTATAACATAAACATTTTACAGTAGTGGTACCAATCCTGACTTGTGCTAGGTAACTTGAAAATGGAGTTAAATTTTTCATCATTGGGAGATATGGTTTTAGTTAGGCTGAAGGAGAAGCAAAAATTGAACTGTATAAGCTGTATGAGGTTATTATTTAATAATTTTTTTTATTGTCTAGAAGCGATTTTTATAACACAAAGGTGGCTTTTGAAAAATATTTACTTCAAAGGACATGATGCACTCCTGAAGCAGAGAGCAGAATCTACTAGAAGGTTTGAAATGCCCAAATGCCAGCACTCTGAGCACGGCCAGCCTGCCTGGCCCTGCCCACCCTCCCAGGGCTCCCGCCCACCCTGCCGTGGTTCAATACTCCGTATCAGCTCTCGGAGTCATCGATCGCTGCCCCAGCAGCACCACAGCCCTGCCTGGGCCTGGCCATGGGCCCTGCTGTCCTGGACCCTGACCACCTGTGGGCTGACTTGCCAGCCTGGCCTCCACAGCCACGTCACTAGAGTCACTCAGCAGTCACGAGGCTGTCCCTGGCTACCCTCGCTGGGCTGACCCCGCTTCACATCCTCGGCTCAGCCTCAGGCCAGCCTCAGCAGCGCAGCACACGTGGACAGGGCTGCCCCAGCTGCCCTCCTCCTTCAGTGGGGGAAGAGCCACGGCTGGTGACACCTTGCCTGCCTTGTTGGCCCAAACGAGGACCCCCCTGGCCCTGGCCCGCACTGCACCCTGACCAGGAGACAGGTATGGAGAAGGCAAAGCCAGATGAGGAGTGCAGTGCTAATAGGTGGCAGTAGCAAGATGTATCCAGAGAACATCCAGTTGGGCTTAAGCACAACATTTTGAAGCAGAAGGGTAGTGAGCACTCAAAGCAGGCTACCAAGAGAGGTTGGAGAGTTTCATGCCTGAAGCATTTCAAAACTTGACAAGGCTGTGAACAATCCAGCTCTGAAGTTCATTTTGTTGACAACAGAATGAGTTTCAGACATCCTTTCCAACGTAGACTGTTACGTGATTCTGCAGGTAGTACACTGCTGAGAGTGACAAATTCTCTGAACATGCAGGCATTCTTACAGGAATTTCATGAGAGGCACAGAAGGCCATTCCTCCTCATGAATTCACCAGCTTTCTTTGATCTTGCTCTTCAGTTTCTGACTCCCCTTTTATTAAGGCTTTTTGCCAGTGGGATTTTTACTCAGAACTTGCTTCATACCTCTCACGTTTTATTCCTTTCTGCTAAGGGTTTTATCCTCTATGCATTAAATTTAGTTAAACTGTTGTACTTCAACAACTAGTGGTGAGTATCCTAAAATTCCACAATTTTGGAATCCATTTCTGCATTCATAGTAGTACTAAAACTATTTCAGCCTAACATACATAATATATATATAAAACAATAAAACAGTAAGAATACCTGTTACAGTTTCTGTTAGTCAATATTCCATTGTCCAGGTGTCACAGGAAAAAAGCTGTACCTGGCCCAGGGCATGTTGTTGGAGATGCTGAAGCACTGTGAGAGCATGTCCACATATATGTGGTACCGTTAGGAAGTTCCATCACTTCTCAAGTCAGACGTAAATTAGAAAGAGACATACAGAAGTAGTTGTATGTCTGCATAGCCACTCACTTATGCTTTGTAGTAGGCCTGGAGTAGAATGAGACTTTAATTTTCCCACATCCCTGTGTTAACATTCTCACTGGTAGACCATGTCCTTGTTATTATGGTAAATCTAGCACAAGGCAAATAAAATATCCATGCCACAGTGCAGCATATTCTCAGGAGATATTCTGGCTGTACTTATATTTCGAGAAGATTAAATAATGCTCAAAATAAGCATCCAACCCTTTTCCAAATAGTAGTTTTCTAAGAACTTTTCTATTTCTGCCAAAAAAACCCCAAAACTGTAGAGGCCCAACTGTTCATTTTTTATTCATTCTTCTAATCTCACAAAACTAACATGAGGAGTAATAGATTTCAAAGGTGATTTAAAATGCCAGTATTTTGAATATACAGACACTCTGGAGTGACTTAAATGACCTACATAAAAGCATGAAAACTCACATTCCTTCTCTTCAAACTATTCAAAATCAAGCAAACCTTCCTTGAAATATCCTGTTAAAATTAATTTCCTGAATTGGCTGGGGATAAGGAATGTAAAATATTTCTATATTCCAAAACTTTCTTATCTGAAGGATAGGAATCTTGATAGTGTTATCTTTTCATCACTAATGAAAATGCCTATATTTAACACTGCACATAGTTTTAGAAATGTAGATGTGCACATTTATTTCCATCTCAAGTATTTTAGACTGTTTGGTTAACTGTTTCAGGACAAATTTTTCTTGGCTTCATTTTAGTTGAGCTAACACTGAATTCAGACCTGAAGATTTTTGAATGCCAGAATTAAATTACTGTGACTTTATGGTATGATTTGTACCTTAATGCTGGGAGTTCACTGTCTTGCTTGGAATAATATGATTTGAAGAAAGGCCCCAAACAGCACTTTACTTAAATTGCTGTATCAGTTCTATGTTCCAGCAATAAGAGTGGAAAATCTGCAAGATTCCTTCCATTGTTTAGAAAAAGAGGGTGAATTCTTTTCTCTCTGCTAATCACAGACAAAATTTCAAACAACTTCAGCACCTTTAGGATAATTTTGGAATATTAGCAAATGCACTTTCATTGCTTGCTTCCAGGGTTATGTCTGGCACAGGAATTTTAACAGTTTAGCAACAGACAAAGCATGCTCAGAAATTTTCCTTTTAGCTACTTCATCTCCTATACACAGGAGCCCATGAAGGGCTTTTTCTTTTCCACGTGCTAATTACCATACATATTTTAGAGATTGTTCTACAAACTCTGTTTTGTTTTCCAAATCATTAGCAATGTTAAAAACAAACCTTCTGAGAAAAATGTTGGCAGAAGCTCAAACACAAGTCCTAGTTCATCAAAAGCCCTTATGCAAAGGGAACTATGTAGGGTCCTTTACATGCAGTTCACTTGCCAAAGCCCATGAGCTTCTGCACATGGGATTCCAACCATGCTTAGGTTTTTATGTACAAATCATTTAGAAGACCAATTAAAAGTTAAAATCAGTTGAATCATCAGGGAAAAAGGATGAGGCAATACTTTTTGAGGTAGAGAATTGCCACTCTGCTTTAACAGGAGGCTGTAAAGAGTAGGTAAAGGAATCATAGGCATCAATGGCAGTGATGCTTGTAAAAGGCCTAGACAGCTTCAGCATGAGTACAAAACACAAGGGCAAAAGAAGTAAAATGGAATGGCCTGGGCTGGAAGGGACCTTGAAGATCATCTGGTTTCAACCCTCTGCAATGGCCAGGGACACCTCCCACTAGAACAGGTTGCTCAAAGCCCCATCCAACCTGGCTTTGAACACTTCCAAAGATGGGACATCCACAGCTTCTCTGGGTAACCTGTTCCAGTGCCTCCACACCTTCATAGTGAATAACTTCTTCCTAATATCTAATCTAAACCTGAAGGAGTTCAGTCCAAAGCCATTCCCCCTTGTCCCATCAGTACGTGACCTTGTAGAAAGTCCCTCTTCATCTTCCTTGTAGGCCCCCTTAAGGTACTGGAAGGCTGCTACAAGGTCTTTCCAGAGCCTCCTTTTCTCCAGGTTGAACAATTCCAGCTCTCTCAGCCTGTCTTCATAGTGCAAAGCCCAGGATGTTGTTGCCTGTCTGGTCTGCAAGTAAACTTTTACAGATCATGTAGAGTTTGACCAAAACCCCAAGTCTTTCTTCCCAGGACTGCTCTCAATCCTTTCTCCACCCAGCCTGTAATTGTGCGTGGGATTGTCCTGGCCCAGGTGCAGGATCTTGCACTTGGCCTTATTGAATTTCAGGAGGTTCACATTGGCCTGTCTCTCAAGATTGTTCAGGTCCCTCTGGATGACGTCCCTTCCCACCAGCCTGTCAACCATACCACACAGCTTTATGCCATTGGCACAAATGTTGATGTGCACTGTCGATGGTGCACTCGATCCCACTGTTTATCATTTTAACAAGCTTATCACCTAAAAGAGAGCACTCCAGTGCGGGCTCCTAGTTCACACTTCGCTAGAGCGTAAAGAAGAGCGTTTCTCTCCAGCCACTTTTAAGATGATTCCCACCTCATGGTTACTCAGGTAGTAGCAGTCAATGTCCCATGAACCTATTCACTGATGGATCTGTTCAGCTTCTCATCCAAAGAGTCTTTCTATACAGCTCTATAGAGGCCCTCAAAGGTCTGGAGACTATAGCTTTAATACAGTGGTTCTGCATACCATAAATTCTTAATATGAAGCTAACAAGCATCTAATAAAGATTTCTAAAGAGATAACAATAACTTCCCATACGAAAACCCCAAAAGTATGCAGTATTTCTAAGACAGTATTTTGAGGATGAACTAACCTGGTCATTTTAAAGTTTGACAATGTTTTCCAAATAGCACTATGTCTTTTTACAAAGTTAAGATTATTTCTTCTGACTGTAATTTTTAAACATGTCCAATGTTATTTTCTGTTGTGCAGAAGAGATGAAATATCAGAGACTTTGTTTAAACAGCAGATTTTCTGGTTTCAAGTGGTCATGTACAAGATAATTCACCATTACTGTAGATTTGCAGTTACAGGGCAAGAATGACAGAGTTTCAGAAATAATGTGGCGTTGTTCCTGTGCATAGCAATTAGATGGTGGCCTAGTTCAGATGAGAGTTTCAGTGTCTTATAAAATGTCCAAAGAATAGCTGTCCTAGTTAATATAATTGACTGCAAGGGACAGTTGAAGGGCACGGTTTACTTATTTGAGGAAACATTATCTGAAAATTAAACACATTTGGGCAATAAACAAGCTGTGAGTGAATGAGAAATTTTAGAAGTAGACCAACAAAAATATTACTGCCAGCATTAGATAACTTACCTGGCAAACAATCAGGTGTCTTCTTGCTTAAGTTTGTGAGCTGTTTTATGGATTCATACTTGTGAAAAGAGATTTATTGAGGAAAAACATTACTCAAAATGTGTTTAAGTGGTAAATAAATATGTAAATAAATACCACTTCTTGTTACTCTATCCTACCACTACTGCTTGTACAGTCCTCATAACTCTTCTAATGAATGGTCACACCATAGTTTTCCCTTATGGCTTTACCCAAAACCTCTAAATATCCATTAAAAAGAGAATGTTACTAGTTTTCAGCAAATCCCGCCTCTATACAGCCCTTGCAGTCTGTGCTGTGACATGCCTCGAAAGGAAGGCACTGTTGGGGGAAGTTCAACAGCTACAATGACTCAGAGGCCTCTTTCCTAAGTGGTGCTAAGTAAATTAAAGTAATCCATTGTGTATGTTTAATTTGGATTTAATATAACCTGCCATTTTGTTACTCACTCATTTGCTATTAAAAGGACTTTTGAAACTGCATCTCACTCTGCCTCCCTCCCTGCAGCTGTAAGCATACAGTCAGACTTTCTTTTTCCAAGCTCCATTTGGCAAAGACAAGTTTCATTAGTCAGAAAAGATATGACTTCCTCAAAATCCTGGTATCATCTATCTTTTCTGTATGGAAAAGTTCTTCTCTGAACTTGCCCTGACAGTGAAAAAAATGCTGCAGGTGACATAATTTGTGGTAACTGAACTAACAGTACGAGTATTACTCTTGTTCCCTATGTAGTGCGTGCTCCCAGTTCTCTGAAAGCCAGAGCTTGGTTTACTTCTGATGCCTGTCATCTGTGGCCAAACCAAAGACCCTCCATTACCCCAACAGCTCTAATGCTTGGTTTGCCAACTCTAACCAGACCTGCAGGAGATGGATACGGTGTGCACATAGCTGTACTGTGGAGCACTCCGGCAATCTACTGCTGCACTGCTCAGCTGCTCAGGTGTATGAACCAACTTGTCATTTAAAAGCATAACAGTGATCCTAATGTACTGGGCTAATCCCATGTGTTAGGAGCACTGGTCTGCAGAGAGGCAGTTGTGAATTTATTGTGGCTGACCATGAAGTGTCTTTCATATTCAAGCCCAGTATGCTGCAGCCTCACTAGGTACTTATTCCACCATAAATTTATCAGCAGGAATAGATCACAGCAGCTTACTAGTTGATGCTGGAGCAGAAACTGAAAAGAGCAAGTAGAAAACCAAGCAATAAGGATTTTGACAAATAACTTCAAATACATCTGCATGGAGGATGAGGAGGGGACAGCAGTTTTCTACTAACACAGGCCTGTCCCAAAGCAAGTCCAGTCATTGTGGCAGAGGTGCCATTGGCATAATGTTTAGTATTTATTTATACTTGGTAATGCAGACTGCAGATGGTGGATTTGGACATGAGGGGGAAAAAAAAGGGTTATATGTGGTACTATTAGCCTATGTTAAAGAGAAATGTCAGTATTCTTTATCACATGAAATACTGCTTCTCCATCATAAGGTGACAGATCTTTCTTCATTAAACAGCCACCTAAGGGGGGGTGGACTTTTTCTCCCCTTTTGTTACTAGAATTTAAGAAAAAAAATTACTTGCCTCCGGTTCAAGAGTCCCCAATTTTTTTCTGCTGCATGATGTAAATACAGCATTAACTAGTGAAATATAGGTGGAGTGGAAAAGAGTTTTGCAGGAGCTAATGGTCCACACAATGCTTCCATAAAGTAGGTAACTGACTATGCAGCATCTTTCTGTTATTTTTGTAACAGGCTATAGTCAGTTTCCTTGTAATGAAATTGTACTATATACTTCCTTTTACTTCTCTGATCATGTGTGCCTCAAAACTGAGCTAATTTGATTTCTTTCCTGCTAGAAATTATTTATTCCAACTGAGTCAGAATCCACTGAGTGTTTTAGACCCCAAAGGAATAGTTTGTTCTAAGAATTAGCTACGTGGGATGTGCAGTGAGTCCAGGCTCAGATCCTTGAACAGATTGTTCAGCTGAAGGGGGAGGGTAACTTCCTTGCATTACAAGACATCAATTTTAACTTCTCCTTAAAAAATTATTCAAATGGTATAATGTGGTTGTTCTCAGGGCAGATGTTGGTATTCAGTTTTAGCTATGAGGTCACATGCTATGGTTGGGTCAGGAGCAGAATCCATGAGAAATGTAATCTCCCTCTTAGAAGAGCACCACTGTAATCACTGTGTCCTAACAAGCATGACAGTGCCAAGGTGCACTGAGTATGCTCAATTACACATAGCATTTGCACAACATTTAATCTACAAACTATTTTGTAAAGACCAAGTGAAAAATCTTCATGCCACCTACCTGGAAACGTGTAGTTGCACTTTTTCACTTTCATTTTGCAAAACATTGTGATGGGTGTTGGGTATCCTGAATCTCCTTTGGTTTCCAGAGTAAGCCTTTCTAGAACTGGGCCTTTAAATGATTTAGCAGCATTCAGATACACATAGCTAGTGTATATGTAAGATAGTCCCTTCCCCTCTGAGTTTTAAATCTGAGGTCCTTATCCAGCAAACATTTCTCTGCATATTTTATTTTTATATGTGTGAGAGGTTCACATTAAACTTCCACTGGGAAATATTTACAGAAAGACCACACCTGCTGAGCTTCAGCCTTTTGGCAAGTGCACTATAGAGGCCGAATGGGAATTCATGGAGAAGTAAGATTGGCTGCATTTAAAAAGGGTGTGAGCCCTCCAAGCTCTGAAGCTGTGTGCAAGTTTATATTTAGATAACCTGAAAGCTCTGCCTATAAATTGTCAGGGAGAATTAATGGATAGTGTGTGTGCAGTACATCAAACATTTGGTGTCTCAGCCACTATTTTCATATGCACCAAAGTGCATGCGTGTTCATTACTGATGGCTGTATACAATAAAACGTTTAAAGTTTTAAAAGATGCATTAATTGAATGTATCTGAATGCAGAAACCAGTGACCCACTTTCTTTAATAACTTTTTTGTGTTCAAGCAAGTATTTCTAAAGGGTTTGTGAATCAAGCAGTCCTGAGACAGTTCATGCTAGAATTTAATACTGATGTTTGAAAGAAATAAAATGCGAGTTCTATCTCAGCTATGGCTTCAGTTTCTGATTTTTTTCCCTTGGCCACATTTTTTTCATGGACTCTACTATAATGTGTTTTAAGAAGCTATGTCATGTTTTACAAAAGAAAAACACTATATATGAAGTATATATCCTTCATCTTGCCTGTAGACTCCATGCTACTACTGTAAATCTCACATTTCTTCTTTCTTACTCATCTCTGATGAGAGACAGTATGAAGACAAAGACAGTATGGCTTTGGAATGGTATTAGATATTTATTTATGTCCCAAAGTTGTTAGCAGTTGGTCTTAATAAGACTGATTGCTTGGCAGCTCTTGCCAGCCTTGCAGTAGCTCTCAGTCCCCTTTCCCTTCTCAACCCAAGTAGATCTGTGGTTTCATTTGGGCTTAAGGTGCAACATGTCTCACAGTTCTAGCTCCTGAATCTTCTGCCTTACACGTAGAGATGGAATGCATATAAATTTTTAGCATGATAAGCCTTTCCTGTAATCTCTAAAAATATATTTAGTATCTCAAAGTACTTCCTCTCAAATGGTGATCCAGATTCCTGATCAGCACAGGTTTAATTAAAGATGTTTTAAAAAACTCTGCATGAAGTGAAGAATTTAAATCTGCCTTTATATTTAGCTTCTTTTTTTTCCCCACTGGTAACTGAACCATGTGTTGTAACAGCCTGCTGATTTCTGAAGAGCAGTGATCCTGTTTCCTGCAGAGGATGCATCACTATGAACTCCCTCCTACAAAATTCTGAACACTCTGACTCTCATTCATCCAAGTCTTTAGATACTGAGCTGCTGGACTAAGATCAGTGCATAACACTTTTCAGGATATAGCTTTGTTACAAGAAGGATTGTTCATCGTTTACTCCTGTCAGAGGATGGGTCCTAAATAAAGGAAATAATCTTGTCTTTCTGTTTTGTTTGTCTAATAGAAGAGAGACTATTAACCTAGACCAGAGGACTTTAAAATTGACTCAACTTATAATATTCCATTTACTTTGCTCTATAATGATGTTAAGGTTATAAGCTGTATGTTTCTGTGTAAAAGTTAAATTAATAGCAAAAATAAATTAATACAAAAAATAATCTAACACATTCTAACTTTGTTATTATTTCATCAAGCAATTATGAACTGGGAATTTGGCCAGTATATTAAAAATATACTTAAAAAATCCTACATTCTTCTTGTGGCTCTCTTCCACATCAGCATATTTTGTGATTCTGTGAATTAAGCACTTAGATGTATGTGGACTGCACAGCAAAACAGGGAAATAATTGATTAATGTATGTGATTACTAGTGTACCAATTAAAAACAAACCTTTTCTTGGAAGGCAGGAGGGCAGTGCAACTTTGACTTAGGACTTACACAGTAATTTAGTCTGTGATCTGTTTTTTATGAAAGGAAAAATTTTGGGTCAACTGACTGGCACTCATATATACACTGCACTTTAGTGTGAAAAAGGAGAATAAATTTTAAACGTGGCAGTGTTGCCATCCCAAGTCACCCACTTCTGTATCTATAGCTGTTTGTGGAGGCAACACAGTAAAGCAGATCAGCAACTCAATTTAGTTAAAATTAACTATTTTCCAGTGTTTTTTTGCTAACTGAAGCAATTATCTGCACTCTGTGTGATGCACTAAGAACTGTATACTAGCATGTGGAAGTGATGCAAAAAGGCTGGAGGGGTGGAATGCTAGCAGTAACTTCACTTGGTAGTAGCACTATATACTTGTCCGTGAGGTACCAGTGGATACCAGTAAATTTGTTCTCAGTGTAAATGAAAAACAAGTATCAAAAAGACCCATTCTAAGTAGACAAAAGAGCTTTGTAATTGACTCTGAAAAGACCTTGACCTTCTGCCAGAGACCTTGCCTGTGGACAGGAGGAATCTTGCGATTACTGGCTGTTCCATTTGTCAGCAAATACATTGTTTTAGAGAATGTTGCAAAGGTATGTTTCTTCAGTCTGTAAAGTGTTTGCATGAGAATAGCCAGCCAGGCAAGAAGGGCTATAATAAAAACAGAAACACTCAAAAGGTATTGAAGTTATTAAGGCATAATACACTATGTTATGTATATAATTTTGTTCCTTAGGAAGTGACTTTCAGGTGTTTGCAAATACTATCTACTAAATATTCTGCAGTGGTTGCACTTGCCCTCTAACTAATTTCACTCTTCAGTTTCAGTTTCAGTTTGCATGTGATTTCCCATTTCCCAGGTGCTAAAGCAGAGATTCCCCTGCAGCCCATGGTGCAGATCATGGTGAGGCAGCTGCCTCTCAGTGGAGGTCCACGGTGGAGCAAATACCCATTGTGGAGCAGATCTCCCGTGGAGAACCTCACTCTGAGCAGGGCGATGCCTGAAGGAGGCCATGACTCTGTGGGAAGCCTGTGCTGGAGCAGGCTCCTGGCAGGACCTGTGGCCTCATGGAGTGAGGAATCCAGACTGGAACAGGTTTGCTGGCCCCGTAAGGGGACCCTTAAAGGCTGAACTCTGTGGAAGAGACCCACAATGAAGCGGTTTGTGAAGAACTGTAGCCTGTGGGGAGGATCCATGTTGGAGAAGGTAATGAAGGACTGTCTCCTGTGGGAGAGACCCCATGCTGGAGCAGGGGAAGAGCAGGAGGAGTCCTGCCCTGAAGAGGAAGGACTGGCAGAAGCCAGTGAGGAACTGACTGAAACCCCCATTCACCATCCCCTTATTCTGCTGGAGGTGAGCAGGTGGAGAACTCACAAACGAAGATGAGCCTGAGAAGATGTAGGGGTGGAGGGAAGGTGCATTTTAGATTTGTTCTTATTTCTCATTATACTATGCTGATTTGACAATAAATTTATTTCCCTAGGTTGAGCCTGTTTTGACCATGACAGTAATTGCTGAGTGATCTCACTTGTCCTCAGCTTTACCCAGGAGTCTTTAGTTGTATTTTCTCTCCAATGTCCAGGTGAGGAGAGGAGTGATAGAAAGACTTTGGTGGGCACATAGTGTCCAGCTAGGCTCAACCCACCTCTGTCAGTAAAAAGACATTTTGTAAATCCAATCTTTGGACATGTGACAAGACCGCATTTGTAATGTTATCCAGATAATCTGGAGTGATTTAAAATCCTATTGTAATTTCTGTATCACTAGTTTTATTATTTGATTAAAATCCAGTAGAGCATTAAGGATTAAATTTGTCTGAGGATGAATGATTTACAATTAGTTAGAAAAAATAAAGGTATTAAAGAATATGCTAGGTTAATTTATTTGACAAATGAGTGTAAAGCTACTTACACAAACATTTCAGAACAGAGCAGCACCTGCTAGGTAATAAATTTTGTAGAAGAAATGAAAAACGTAATTAGTTGAGAACTTTAAATACGATGCCAGGAGATATAGCTAGGATCTGCCTCACAAGAATGCAGGGGTTGACTTCCACTGCACCCCACAGTTGTTCTGGGTCCCTGCAGCAGGTGACAGTCTGTGGGCCAAGGCATCCACTGGTAGTGGATGGCAGTTAGGACACAGTGTGGTGATATCCAGCCTGGGATTTGTACAAATTAATTTGTATTACATTATCTGCTAATGCCAAGCTCTTAGTATTCTCCATTATAATGTTAATAATACTACAATAATGTTGACATCTAGCTTTCTAAAACATTTTCTTAATTTGTTGGCAACATTTGTTATTTTACAGTGTAGGAAACATCTAGTGGTGACTGATTTAAGCCACTCACTGTCTGTTTGAATTTGGTCATGATTTTGCTATAACAATAGGATCGACAGCATAATTTGTAGCAAATGTAAAGAAATTGTTCCAAAAAGTCTAACTGTGCACATTTCTGTTGTTACCTTGGGTTGTTGCATTCAATTATTGTGAAGCATTCATATGTTCCATATCCATTACTTCACATAGATATTGTGTTCCATATATTTTGACAGTCCTAAGCATTTCAGTTAAACTTCTAAGCTTTGAAGAAAAAGTATTGCTAGGCTTCTGGGCACACTGAAGTGGGAAGACAAAGAGACAATAACCTAGTACAGCCAATAATATGCAACCATTTCTAGCTTCCATTAAGGACAATGTACTTTTATTTGTTGACTTCTTCAGCATAGAGGCTGTTCTCCCTATATCTGGGGTTTTTTATAAGTATCTTCTTAGCATGTGGGAGGAGCAGATTGTGGGAAAGGCAGTACAAATGGAAAGTGTGTCAATGTTAAAACTGACAAATAAACAAACCATTATTTTACTATAGAAACCACACAGGCTGTCTCTGCACTGTTGTTAGTTTCACTCAGTCTCAGCAGACACAGGGTCTGAATCCCTGCTTCTCTCTGTGGCCTTGGAGCTTGGGGATGGCATTTGTTGTGACTCCCTAAAGAAGATAACACTTCCCTTTGCAGTCATTGATTGTAGTGGGAACTGCATTTCCCTCAAGGAGCAGAAACACCTTTTTTTGTTTAAAGAGCAGTGCCCCAGTATGAACATATCTAGGGAAAAGCCACATAAATTCCCCTGAGAAATGTATATTTTTCCCTAACCTCTGCTTTATAATTCTCATTATTAAAAAAGATAATGATAGAGGACTTCAGCTAATCAAAGGCTCATCATCAAAAGCAGACATGCAGTGAAGAAAGCCAGTGTGACTCCACCCTCCAACACTGAGCTTTTGTCTAAACTTGCAAAAGCTCCCCATTGTACCAGAAAAGGTCACAGGGTAGTTTCTGCCTCTCCCAGAACTGTACCTCTCTGTCCCTGAAAGTGGTCAGGAGAAGTTTGGGAGTTAGCAATGAGCATTGTTCTGCTTGAGTATTCTGAGTCTGGTCATACCCACAGGTTTGGATGCTCCTAAAATGCAATTGTAGATACTCTTTTGAGTGGTGTTAATATTCTCTGTCCACATAATATTCTAGTGGTCACAGTAGCTACCAAGTAATTTGGAACCTTTTGCTCACCTCCCTTCTCAGCCTAGTGTGGCTTGATGGCTCCATGATCTTTCACATCTTCCTCATCTCACAAGACGGGAGGTGCATTTACATTAAAAGCCTGGAATAGATTTTGCTTCTATGAGTTTGTCCAAATCACTTTTGAGTTATGTGAACTTTTAGAATCCACAACATTAGGGAGATTCACAGGTCAATTATGTATGCATGCAAAGGTATTTCTTTTGCGTATTTTGAATCTGTTTTGTATATTTGAATCTGTTACCTGCTTGTTTCTTTTGAAGTTGCTTCTATTGAAAAAGACAGTGAAAAATTATACCCTATTTCCTATCTCCATTCTACACAGCTGTTTAGCCATGAGGTGGTATTTTCATAGAAGTATCTGTTTATACGGCATGATTTCAGACCATAATGATAATTATATAATCTGGGTATACCACTGCATATGTTAAGCTGAAATTGTTTCTTCCCATATATGTATCACTTTATGGTAATCTCTACTCAATTTTATCTGCCATTTTGTTACCTGGACACTTAGTAAGTATCAATCACGTAATGCCAAATATTTTTGCAGCTCTTCACACTGGCCACCAATCACTAAGTATACCTGCAAATATTATCTGTGGTACCTACTTGTTCCTGGATGGCCTTCCTTGGATTTAGCTTATCTAGTAAGAGTTTGAGAGAAGAGATCTTCTGCTGAGAAAAGAAATCTTCAAGAAATGCATGCTCATGGAGGAAAATGTTCATCTTCTTCCACACTGGTGTGTAATTACTTTTAGAAACAGAAGACCTCACAAGACTCAAAGGGGATGCTCAGGTACTAGTGGTACCTTTCTCATGTCTTCCCTACATAATTGGATGTCTTTTGCAGTTAGAGAGACCTAATACATCAGCCTTCATATGTCATCTCCATGAGCTCAATTGCCAGAAAGGTTTATTATCTAGCTTCAGAAAAATTCCCTAGGAAATCAAACCGTTTTCCCAGATGCCTAGACTTGAGAATGCAGAATGCCATATTGGGAGTAGGTGGCAAAAGCTAAAGGCTAAGGTTGTATATTAAAACCTGCTCTTAGTAAATTTAAAGGGAGTTTGGCTGTTTCCTTTAACAAATTAAAAATGCAGTGGTCAGGCTTGGTAATGATGCTCTCTCCCAAGCAGGCACAAGGATGCTGCAGTGCTGTCTTTCTCAACCAGCATCCAGGTTCCCTGACTCCTCACTTACTCTTTGGATCAGCCTTCTCAGTCTGCTTCCCTTCTCACACAGAATTAGTGCTGACGTTGCACAGAAAAGCTGAGTCCTCATTCGTCTCCTTCCCTTATCCATCCACAACTAACCCGAAACACTATGCCAAAGATTTCTAGCACTATAAGTCCTCTTTCCTTTGGGGGCAGGAGCCCAGGGGGTATTTCCTGCCTCTTCATCTCAAGCAGGCGTGGATTCTTATTTACTAAAGCTGTCCATGTCCTCAGGCACATATTCCCAGATTCCTGAGTTTTCTCTGACTCACTTCTGCCAAGCCCGCTGCATTCAGTGATTGATCTTGTATCTCATTTCACTAGTCACGGTTTTCCTTGGCAAAACTCTAAAGGATCTTAATTTGCTGATGTCATTTGTCTAGTTAATTATTGGGTTGGGGTTTTCTTTCATATGATTGATATCTCTGCCAGAATTGCAATAGCTATTAACAGAATTGTGGTTATTTCATTAAAATACGAAATGTTGAAATACATTATGATATTCTGCTTTTGCCCTTAATTACTAAATATTTTATATACTTTCATGTCATTTATTATTATGAGAAGGAGTTTGACAGGCAGATACAATAAAAATGTGAAGGTATTTTAAAATGAGATCAAAACCTAATGCTGTTTTAATTTGAAACCTGAAATCACATGTCTAAGTTTGACAAGAAAAACTTACTCACATAGGTGGCTGTAGGAACAGTGTAAAACATTTATGTAATTATACCAGCTCATGAAATTCCCTGTACTTACTAATTTTGTGTTTTGTTTTCAGCTGTATGTGTTATAGCACAAATATTTGACAAGATATGAGCAAGTCTTCATATGATGACGGATAAAAAAAGAGTGCTTTTGCATGGGTAGAATCCTAAGTAGGATATATTGCAGATTTCTTTATTACACTGTTCATTTATGTAAGAGCAGGTCAAACATGAATGACATTTATGTGGAGTTTTTGGAGTCTCCAAAATCATGAAGTGACAGGATAGGTCTATAAACTGAAGATTGCTGCTTAATTGTCTTTCTTTTAGCAGCTGGAGGTTATTATAATTCTGAAGTTTATATAGATGTGTCATAATTTTTTTGCATAGGATTGTCTTGTATAGGATTTCTAGATCAGTGGAAAACAAGGAAGAAAAGGAAATACAAAACTATCGTGAGAAATACTGGATAAATAGAGATAAAGGAAAAGAAAGTGAGGAAGAAAGAAAAGAAAGAAAAGAAAAGAAAAGAAAAGAAAGAAAGAAAGAAAGAAAGAAAGAAAGAAAGAAAGAAAGAAAGAAAGAAAGAAAGAAAGAAAGAAAGAAAGAAAGAAAGAAAGAAAGAAAGAAAGAAAGAAAGAAAGAAAGAAAGAAAGAAAGAAAGAAAAAGAAAGAAAAAATCTGCCATTTCTGCTAAGTTAGCAAATAAAACAGCTCAAAACTCAATGTTCTGGCAAGTAATTTGGGTGCATGGTTTGATAAGGAGTATGACAGTACAGAACACTGTCATCTTTTCTTTGTAATTGATATAGTGGAGAAAGGAATTTGTGTGAACAACTACCGCTCAAGTACTGGGATTTTTCGCTTCTTAATCTGTTTTTTCTTGCTGAGAAGTGTAAAGCAGTGGCATGGGAAGATAGAATGATAAAATTTTAAGTATATTTATTGTCAGATATTTAGTTTCAAGACACAATCTCTGATATGTATTTTTGAAAGTGGTAGAACAGTGTGGATCCAATCTTCCCACAAAAGACAAAACTCTTGAAATTTTGGAGAGACACATTCTACTTTAAATAAAGATCTGGATTTACAAAAATATTCCATTATTAAAGTATCCTAAAAAAATTACAAAGGAAGCATTAGGACCACAAACCACAAGCTTTCAGACTTTATTCTAAAAATCTTTGGACTTTATTGGTTTAATTAAGGATTCATAGTTATTTCCCTACAAGAACATAAGTATTACTTGGAGGATCTATAATCTAAAATATTGTTGTTACCTTGCTGTTTGTGTTTATTTTTTTTTTAAATTGATCAAAATAATTTTTTTCTTTAATGAATCTTCTAAATCTGAAATGTTGATAGTTTTTTTAAGAAATTACATTTCAAAATTATCTTTAATTATACTTGCTCACAACCGAAATCCAGAACAAAAAAAAGTATTCTTCTCTAATTTTCATTGTAGGAGACAGTTGCAATAAAGTAGCTCATGATTAATTGCACCACAGTCAGAATGTGATTTATCTCATCTAAGTTTAGCCACCTAAGAGTTTGGCAGCTGTGAAGTATTCCGAAAAGGTAACTTTAGCCATTCAAGCTAATCTTTCTAGGCTCTCTTTATAGTTTTTGGCAGATTCCGAGCCAAAAAATCCTAACTGCTCTGCACTGAGCCTTGAAAACCTAAGTAAATGATCCTCCTTTGTTTGACATGCCTTCTAGCCCTCCTCTACTCCACTCTAAAATAAAATTTCCTTTGGTAGCTCCTAGAAACAAAAAAGCATCTCACCTTAAAACAGATGGAGTGGACAAAGGTACAGAATATTGTCAGCTTGTAGACTGATTGTTTTTTCCCTTCCATTGCTAAATACAGTGTCTGGAGAAAAAGAAGAGAAAGACAACTTAGTGAAAGATACAGACATTTTGAGTCAGAGCTAGTGACAGCTTTGAAGTAACTTACATCTAAGTCTCTCAGAAAGAAATCCAAATTGCATACCTGGAACACACAGAAGAAAATAATTTGCAATTACTCTTACCCTGGTACTGTCTTAGCTGAAATCAATAAACAAATGGACACGTATCAGGTTTAAGGTTGATCTGAAGGTTTAGTTTAACCAAATAGTTGACTTAGAACAATGACCAGAATGAACACTAACAACAGTGAGGCATCTCATTCTTAGCACTTATTCCATTACACTGATATTGATATCAGTGAATGCATTAAAGTGTTATGAAAACAATCAACAAAATGAGGCAAGATAGGTCTCACAATTCTTTTATTACATTATTTTTTAAGAATCTCATTATGGTAGTATTGGTTCAGTTGTTTTAATATTTTAATGCAGTTTATTACTTACTAGCTATATGAATCCTGTGGGCTCGAATTTTATGTAGCTGATACTAGCATGATGTCAATCTGTGTGCAATTTAATTTTTAAAGAATGTACTGGAAAAAAATGATAGCTATGATAACAATGGGCTGTGAGAGAAATAGCTCAAATGGCAATTTTTCCTTGGCATATGCTTTAATGGGTTTATGCCGTGTGAAGCTTAGGTCAATTAAATGTAAAAGCAGATCTTTGCTATTATTTCTTTTTTATTGAATGGCTATAAGTCATACCCAGTGTAAAAATTAATAAAGCTTCATATACTCTCCCTTGGCAACTATGCCTGGTGCTATAATAGGGCTGCTGATTGTGGGTTTGTTCAGCTGATTTCCAGCATGTTCAGGAAACACAGGATGCTTTGATGTGAAGGAAAGTCTTAACAATGAGGCTTGCAGCTGTTTCTGTGAGCTTGTGAATGCCCAAACTGGGAAATAATACCCAGAGTAAACCATATGGCTATCACCTATTTATTTAAAATAAGCATCCTTTTCTTTTCTGTAAAGGTAACCCTAGACTCTGTTTTTCACCTTTTCTACCATATGACTGCAGTTGTGACTGTCCCACAAAAGTCATCTTCTACAGGACTTTTTCTAACTACTGTCCTAACTTCGGGAGAAAAGACGATCTCTGTCTGATCTTTATGAAATCATTCTGCCCACAGATAAGGACCTGATCACTCTATCAATCAGCAACACCCAAAACCTGCTGACATTTCATCAAACACAATAAGAGATTCATCAATTAAAATTCTTGAGAAATATAAGAGGGGCCAGTGGTGAGGGAGGCTGAAAGCCTGGTGGGCTCCACTGTGGGGTCTCCATCCTGTGAGATGTATTGGATTGACTGCACAAATACAAAGCTTAATTTTGCAATTCTGTAATAGCACTGCATATGAAATCTAGGAAGCTATTTAAGACTAGCTAAATTGATTTTAGAATTTTAGCTGATAACTGTAACTAGGGACTAAAATCTACATGGGTAGAAAGGTCTCTGCCAGCTGAGTCAATCTCACTGTTGTGTGCTGGAAATGAAAAAAGAATAAGAAGGTTTTGACTAAACCAATTTAATTTTCTATTAACAGGTTAATAAATAAATAAATTCTTCTTCTTTTAACTGCTGTGATTTGATTACCACCTTTTTGAGTTGGGTGATTTGGACAAATGATTTTAGTATTTTTAGCCCACTGATGCTTTGAGTCTATATTAGTTAAAACCTTGATTTTAAAATTATCTTAATTTCTACATAGACAACTGATATTTTTAGAACTTCAACTCTAAGCAATAATTTCAGTTTTGTAATATTTACTTGTTGCAAAACAATGGAATTTGACTTGTGCAAATATTAGCAGAACTGATTTGTTCTTTGGATAGCAGAATTGAAAAATAAAATGTACATAAATCAACAGAGGTACGTAAGCTTGGCCCACTCTACAAATTAAAACCTTTATCCAGTAGTATTTCACACTTTTAGTAATTCACAATGCTAATTAATAATCGTATCTTTTTAGAATTATGTCTTAGAGGTAAAAAAAAAAATCCTTTGTTCAAGGAAGATACGAATATTTCATATAGAGAGAAATTTTCCTGGAGTCATCTCAAAAAAGACTCATTCTATAATTAATAAATGAGATTAACCAGTTGTGATTCTGTATGTTTTATAAGTAAGAGCTGATTCAGTAGAACTGAGTGCAGTGTTTCCAATTCTTTCTGGCAAGTGGAAGAATAAAGAAGTAAAGAATGAAGTCAGGATCATACCAGGGGAATACCATCATATTTTTCTAATTAATTACATTCAAGAAAACTTTAATTGAATATTTTAGAGTTAAGATAATAATGCTGCTAAGCAGCAATGCAATTTGCTGAAGTCAACAAAGCATGACTGTGATAATGTAAAGAAAAATTCAAAGACAGTGAATTTTCCCATTAGTCATATCTTATTCCCTTAGGATTTTATTTTCTGTACTTTAGTTTTTAACCTCGGAGTCATATTCATGTATTATTAAATCACTAACAACTGTTGTTTAAAAATCTTGGCTTCCTGAGCCCAGTTAATAATCCAGATGAGCAGTCTACCTCCCTAAGGGAATTTTCCTATGTGGAAGCCAGTATGACCTCCACTCAACCAGTTTGCACACATAATTATATTTTTGATGGGCTCTACTTGTACACATAATTTGAAAATAATTTTGCCTGGAAATTTGACCCATTACTTTTGCTTCTTTACTTTAACATCCCCTATTTTAATAAGTAAATAATAGTTGTTTTTTTTTTTTTGCCATGGGATACTCAAATTAATCAAATAACTATTGAGTTATGCACTTGACAGCCTTACAGATAGTATATGCCTGCATTATTTGGCAGAAAGCAAAAGTACACATATGTATTGTGAGCAACACATCATACTTTACGTTTATGAATAGTTAGGCTAAGAGAACAGTGGCTAGGCTGTTCTAGGCCTGTGTAACCACATATTTTAGAATGCTTGAATGAATTGCTGAATGAACTTCAGTGGCAATTACTTTTATGACATTTACAGAGGGCGCATGCCCCTTTTTTAAATATTTATAGCTGCCACATCCCCATTCAGACCTTTAGCAGATTCCAGGAAGCAATGAAAACTAGTCCTAAAGTAAACAGTATTCATTGGTTGAAAATTTTGACATCTAGAAATCCCTGGTCATGTGCAAAATCCCAAGCCAGCCCAACTGGGGCTTTCCCCCAGTGGTTTGACAGACCTTGCAAGAAAAGTAAAGAGTCGATGGAGTCACTGACAACTCTATAACTTTGCTCAGCCATTCTGAGGTTCAGTCCACCATGGGCTGGAGTAAATGTGTACACATTGTAAAACCTTCCTGGGTTTGAGAAAAAGGGGTAAATAACTGGAACAAGGAATTACAAATGAGCTTGAAGAGGTTCTAAGCAACTTAGAATTTCTGTTCCCTGGAAGAGTTTTACATTATCCTAGAGATCTCCCTTTTATTGTGCTGTTAGCAACTGGGAAGCCTTTCTGCTGGCTGGATGCTTATTTAACTTGGAAGGCCAAAGCTGTTTGGTTCTGTAGTCAGTGTTTAAATCAGGCGCATAGTCTTCAGCATCTATTTCCAAAGGAAATCAGGGGACCAGATATTTCCATGTATTTCTGGCACTCTACAGTTATTTTTCTAATCCATGTGACTACAAATGGTGGCTTCCTACTTTTACTCAGTACTGACTGTCAAAGCATAAGGAAATACAAAGCTGATACATGGTAAATGAACTATCTTTTTTTTAAAGTTCAGAGATAATTGAAATACAAAACAATAACATCACAGTCACTTCTGAACATGGGAAAACAATGCTTTCTGGAACAAAGGTATCTTTTGTGCTCTGAGATAAAGCTGCTGAACTGACTAAATATGCTTAAACAGGAACTGCTTGAAGACTGTAGCTTGAATGCCAATTTTCAAATGAGGATATATTTTTAGATGCAGTTCATGAATTGCTAAACCCAGGATTTTCAAGTGGAAGTGCAGAGTTGTTGCTGCAACTGTGTGCTAACAGTAATTGTGATTAAAACAAAAGAAGTAATGGCACGAGCAGAGCAACTACATATATTTAGATTTCTTTCAAAACCTGTATTGTGACAACTGAAATAATACATGTGCCCAGGTATTTCATCCTATGCTGCAAAAATTAATTTATTATTCATGCTATAATTGCTTGTATAATCTCCATCTCAAACCAGGACTCTACAGTCATATGCTGATATATATTGTAAATGGCATACAGACAGAGAGTACAAAGAGATAATAAAATAATAATGGTTTGAGTGCTTGGTTTTGTTTGGTTTCTGCTCATCAATGCCTAAGTGTGATAAGTATTCTTTGTGTGTCACAGAAAGAGAAACCTTTAAAGAAACATTTGAAGGGGCCTTACGAAGTAAAAGAGAAGCTCTTTTTGAAGTGAAATGGAGAGAGCCAACAGCAGAAACAGGTGAACCATGATGGCGTTTGCTCCAACACAGTGTGTGGAAAGCACTGGATGATGTTACAGACAGTCAGAGGAGCTGGCATCAAAATTACAAGCAGCACCGTAATGAAGATAAAATGGGGAACCATAAGCCACAGGTGAAGACACTGAGCTTATGCTTGCTGTGATGGGGAAGGATTATACATGGAACAGTCCCACAATTTCTGGTGATAATCTGAATGTGTATAAATGTTTGTCTCTGCTGTAAGCAAGGTGAGGTTTGTAGAAACACAAGAAGCAGGAAAACCCCTTCTTCGGGAGTTTCGATAAAATATACAGCTAAGGAGGGTTTACTAACGGAGTCACATGTAGTTTTTAGTTTAAAAATTCTTGGCTGAACAGAAGTATGTGGATGGGTGATAATTCTGATGAGTATCAGTTTTCCATTACAAGTTGGGGCTATAACTTTTCATTTATTTTAACTTGCATGAAATTCATTCTAAAGTCAATCTTCTCACATCTGTTTTGTTTTAATATTGTTACGCTCTGCAAGGAGACTGTGGTTTAGAGAGTTAATCAGAAGCAAAAATTGTAATGGGTAGAGGAGGAGAATCTATGTGGTTATTGAATCCCCACCATTGTTTTTCTCTCTTGAGACCTGCTACAAAGTGAAGTGAAAAAGAACCCCTTTCACTATCTTACTTTGAGCTTTGGGGTTGTGTCCCTTACCTTATTAGTTGTACCATCAAGCAGATCAAATAAATTAATAGGAATGAATATGATACTGGTATCAAAATATCCACAGAATTGTTGCAGATGCCGCCGAAGATGCACTCATTCATTTCATTCAAAAGGCCATTCAAAATAAGAAGTGCAAGTATTCTGGGATAATAAATGAACCAATATGCTACTTTTGATTTGTTGATACCTCTGAAAGTATTGGTCTGATTTAAACTGCTTCCAGGTTCTAGTGGTGTCCTGCTCTGCACTGCTTGCATTGCATGTTCTCAATGTTATAGCTGAGACAATCTACTAGAGAATTGTAAGGCAGGAATGAACACAAGCAGAACGTTTTTCCCAAAAAACGTCAGCTTATACTATGGTTAATTTAGGTCTTGTTTTTCCAATTACCCTCCAGATTTATGCTCAAATTGACAGTTTTCCCAAGTAACATCAGAAAAGGAAAACTATAACATGTTTTCCAATTTCTGTCATCTCTCCTTTTTTTAATTTGTAAGAGAAGTTAACATATTTTGCTAATTTGCCTGCCACAGGGGAAAAAAAAATCCATGCTATATCTTCCTTCTTCTGTCTTTCCTTTGTCAAAATACTGCTCTTCTGAGAGAGACCACAGTGAGTCTTTTTGTGACTGCATAAGGATGCACCTTTCCTGAACCTGGGCGTGTCATGAATGACAATGAAGGGTTGTTAGACAGTCTTAGGACATGGCTTTACTAAGATAAAATTCAAATTTAGGTCAGACTTTATTAGAAAAAAAAGGTGAAATCATCCCTCAATAGATATTCCTGTTTATCTATTGGTTGCCTTTGAGGGTACTTCTGCCTATAACCTCTTGAGAATGTTGCTAAATCTACAGAAATCCTTAGGGCACTAGCACAGTTGGAATAACAGTCAGGAGACGTGTTTCTCTTCAAACTGCAGAAATCCACACTGAGAAAGTGTGAAGTGGTGTCTGATGAGGGCGAGGCATTTCTGCTTTCCCTCTCGGTGCTGAGCTATTTACTGGGTTGTTAGCATGTGGAAATGATTCCAGCAGCAAACTGAAAACCTACAGAAGGCTTTAAAACTATCTGAAATATGCAGAGGCTTTGTGATCCAAGAGGGATGGTTATGAGTGATGACTTCCATCTCCTGTATCACCCACAAGAAACATCCCCCAATTCTTTAGCTGCAGCTGCACTTTCCCAGTTACCAACGTAACCCAGTCCTGCCTAAGACTGAGGGGTTCACAGGTGAGCATAAGTGAACAAGAAAAAATAGGAGACAACTATATGAGGTGCAAAAACAGAAGGAGGAAGACTGCATTAAAAGCGTGTCCTGGGTGTTGTTTGTTCTTTGTTTTCCATGCCAGTGTCAGAGTCACAAAGGTGATGTGCACTTAACTGGGTGGCAACAAGGCATGCTTAGCAACCCTGATACCATATTCACCATGGATTTTGGCAATCAATATGATGTTGTTTTCCTAATAGTAAATATGGCTCTGAGAGGTATAAAATGCCTGTGTTCATTCCAGCGGAATACTAAGTTTAAAGTCTAAAGTGAAACCTTAAAATTTCCACCATTATTAGTAATTACACAGTTAATAATTTTTGCAGGAACATTCAGCTATTTCAAGCTTGTTAATGGAATTTTTGAACAGTGTCACCAGGTTTTCTTCTGATCTGACTTGATATCTACAGTTTACTAAGAATTAAAAAAAAAATGTTTACCTTGTGTTGGAATAACATTCTGGAATATGGTTTAGTAAAGGGTCCTTTTAAAGTGTGTTTTTTCCTCTCAGGTTTGTATTAATTTTCAATTAATGCCGCTATAGTTGAAAAATGAACTTTGTATTCTCCTGGGCATGTTTACAATGGCAATATGTGGTTTATGGTCACCTTCAGTTAACACTGACAATAAAGACTATATTCAGTAATACCCATGAATTAAGGCAAATATCCCCTTTTTAATTTTTTTTAAATGCAATTTCTGTTACACTACATTTCCCTACTTTGTTCATACTTCTAGAGGAATACTGCTTCAGTATTCTGTTTGGAAGTTCCACAGGAACTCAGGTTTATGCTGAAAGTCACGTTTTTTCCAGTAACATGCTGCTGTTAATTCCTCTGATTTCTCAGAATTTTTAAGATATGCATTTCACTGCCACTCACCCTCTGCTGGTTTGAACAGTGAGATTAGGTGCCATGTCCCTTGTCAGTTCATCTTTCCCTGGATTCTCTTTCCCTTCTCTTGGGTCAATCATGCTGAAGGTAGCTGAAATCTAATTTTATCTAACATGTCAATGTCACTCTATTAACTTTCCTCTGTAGTATGCTCTTTCCATTATAGGAGTTTAGAGGCTTGGGGAGGGATGAATATCCAGCTTTAGCCAGACAAATTTGGGGTTTCTTCCAAACCTTCTCAGAGAATCTGTTCATGCACTTCTTTTCTCCTCACATCAATATGTCATTTATCCATATCATGGTATGCTGCATTAGCATCTGTAATTCACTGGTTTTCCAGCAAAGCTGCTGATGGGCTGTGCAATGGGAATGCCAGTTAGAGGAAACTATTTTCTTCAAAGTAATATGCTCACAGAAATGGTGTGGGTTGGATTGTTTTTCCTTAACAGTACCTGCTTGCAACTTGCCAACACATTGCATGCATGAAAATATTTGCCATCTGACACATCTCCAGAAGTACCTCTTGTGGAAATTTTCCTTGAGGAAAATGTTCACTTTACATATGTGCACATATCTATATAACTTCCAGGATTATACACATCAGGTAAGAACTGTAGGTTTTGTTTGTTTAGTGATGATGAGTGGACAATCGACTTTGCTTTTCTACTAAGTGCAAAAATGTTAGAACAGTGAGCCTGGCCAGCTTCATGTTCAACTGCTGCTCTAGAGGGAAATAAAAATGTGCTAAAAGGCAGGAGCTGGGTGGTGACTGGGCTATTAACTAACTTTCTGCACAGTCAGAAGAGCTTCTCTCCTGTGGGTCATATACTGAGGCAGAGCCACATTTATTTTTGCTTGCTGCCTCACTGAAGGAAAAATTGTAGACCCATAGAACGGCCTGGGTTGAAAGGGACCTTAAAAATTATCTCGTTCCCACCACACTGCAATGGGCAGGACAGCTTTCACTAGACCAGGTGGCTCAGAGCTCCATGTGTCCACTTGATTTGATGACAAATTTGACACAGTTTTAACTCAGAAATGGCACTTCATCTGTTTGCGCTGCTACAAACTGAGGCTGTTTTCATGTCTATTACTTACCCACATATCTAGTTCCTAAACCCATATTGTGAAAATCAGGCCACAGTTAGACATCTCAACCTTCACATCCCTCCTCTTTGTCATCTGTAAGTTCCTGTGTTGACGACATCCCTGTGTCTGGCACCACAGTACTTTTTACACCCAGTCCTAAGTGGATACCTTGCCAGGCTGTACTACGATAGTTCATTGGCCTATGCAGAATTCTCCTGAATTCTAGCATTTCAGGAGAGCTAGCAATGCTGTTTGTCACCCTTTCTGTCCCCATTGTGTGCGCTGCTAAACAATTACGCAATCTATTGCAGTTTTTTCGTCTTTTTCAAGTCCTCAAAGGCAGGGTCTCTAACAGAGGCCTGTTTCATTCAGGGTTTTAGTCTAACCGGTCAGCACTGTGTCACAGGCACCTCTGAACAGCACAATAACCAACCCCACTGGTCCACAAAACAAAAGGCCCTCTGTGGCAACAAGCTGCCACAGAAGAGACACTACCATGGAGACTATTCGTGATCCTGTAAGAAATATCCATTGTATTTCCCATCCCTTTGTTCTGAAAGCAGTAGGAAATACCTCACGTCCATTCATCACAAGCCAATGAGTTATCCTAAGTTTAGAGTTTGGGAACTAGAAAAGTGTTAAAACTCACCAAAAATACTCTGCCTGGGATAAGAAAAATAGAAAGGAACTGAAACATATATCAGCTGAGCTGGAAGAATATGCACAAGTACTCGAGCTTCAACCTGAGAATTAAAGTATGAAGAAAAGGGAGTTACCTGCACTGTCCAAGTAATAATTTGTTTTGGAATAAAGCATGTGGATGCATGTATGCATAGGTAGAAGAAGAACTGAAGAGAAAAAAAGGAAGATATTAAAGCTGACTTCTTGTGGGTAATACAATAGCTTTTAATTTGGTTATAGGCATTTGCATTCTTTTTTACATCCATGAACCTTGCTTCAGTTTTCCTGAGTTGCACTGCCTGTCTTCCCTTAATTCACATGTGAAAGAATATTTTTTGGGTAGGTGCACTACAAGGAATACAATTCAGAGGTTGCAGACAGGGTATGTTGTTGCTGTGATCAAACATTTTTTGCATGTGTGCAAGACTCAGTTGTTCATCCAGCACTGTAAAGCCAAATGACATTCCAGGAGCAGCTTCCCAGGCACTACATCCACATTCAGGGAAAGCTGAAGCTCCTATCTTAAATTCCTACCTGAAAAAAAAAAAAAAAGTGAGAATCTGATTTGGAAACATTTTGTAACCCATTTTGGGCATTATTTATCCCAATATAAGAATACAAAAATTCTGTGAATTCATTCAAATCCAGGGTACAAGTCTGATAGTAAAAACTTGGAGTTTTTACTTTATATTCTCTGTGGATCATGACACAGAAAATTGATAGAAATAAGTGCATTCTTGATGTTAACACAGATTTGGGTTTATTTTTTTCTCTGACTTTCAGATTCTTTTTTTTTAGGTATCAGTCTTTCAAAGTTCCAAGTGAACATCTCTCAGTTAGTATATGATTTCAAACTTATTTTTGGAACATGTAAAAATACCAAAAGGGTTCACTAATCTTTTGATGAGATAAAATTACTTCTGAAGGATAAAATTAGCATGCTGGAAATTTTCCAACAATTATATTTTTACAGCCTTACCCTGTACATTACACAGTGTATTTTTAAAGAAACAGTACTCTGAAATATAGATTACTTACGTCTTCTGCAAGCTATATTTTGAAGAAAATTTTAATGTGATAATTATTTTTTTTAAATCTCTCATTATTTATGAAGAATTGTCCGTATTTTATATTCTTGTTATTACAAGAAACAAAATATTAATTAAATGGGTATCATGGTTTTGGCTAGGATAGAGATAATTTTCTTCCTAGTTGCTGGTTCACTGCTGTGTTTTGGATTTGGTATGAGAACAATGTTGGTAACACACTGATGTTTTAGTTGTGGCTCAGCAGTGCTTACCCCAAGTCAAGGACTTTCAGTGTCTCATGCTCTGCCTGTGAGGAGAGGCACAAGAAACCAGGAGGGAGCCTGGCCAGGACAGCTGACCTGAGGTGGCCAAAGGGATATGCCATACCATAGAATGTCATGCCCAGTGTATAAACTGGGGTGGGGAGCTGGACTGGAGACACAGATCACTGTTTAGGCCTGGGCTGGGCTTCAGTCAGTGGATGGTGAACAATTGTATTGTGCATCACTTGTCTTTCTGGAGGTTTATTCCTCTTTTCTTTTTTAATTTTTGTTTAGTTTTGTTTTTTTACCTCAATTTTTCTTACTATGAATATTATTATGGTTATTGTTCCTTTAGTGTCCTACTTTATTTCAATTATTAAACTGTTCTTATTTCAATTATTAAACTGTTCTTATTTCAACCTATGGGGTTTTAACTTTTTCTGATTCTCTTTCCTATCCCATTGTGGTGGGGAGAGTGAGTGAGAACCTGTGAGGGGGTTAGTTGCTGGCTGGGGTTAAACCATGACACAGAACTTTAAAAAAAATGGTTTAAAATAATTTAAATTTGAAATTTAGATTCCAAAATCAGGAGGCAGGGGACTGATAGGTCAAAAGCACACTGATCCCATCACCCAGAGTTCAAGAAACAGAAATGAACCTGCACCATCCATATTTTCTGAAAAACACGAAAGAAATATAGGACAAGGGGATCAGCTTTCTAGGGATGATAGGTTACCAATAACAACCTGCTTTGTGCTGCACTATTCAGTGTATTCATAAATGGTCTGGAAAAGAGATGAGTAGTCAGGTGACAAGGCCTGAGGAGGCTATCAAATTATTTAGGTTAATAAAGATGTGACAACCTTGATTATGTGCAGGAAAGTTTATGGGAGTGACCAAGCAATAAAATGGCACCAGAGTTCAGTGTAGATAAATGCAAAGTGCTGCACAAGAGGAAAAGTGTCCTTACTTCAAGTATGAAATGGCAGGATCTGATCTGGTCATTACTTTTCTGGAAAGAAAGTCCTGGAATTATGAAAATGGCCCTATAGGAACATTGGCCTGGTGAGTGTTAAGAAATCAGCCAAGAATAAAACAAATAATATATTTTGCTGCCACAAAAAAAACATATTTTGCTTTCATCTTCTGTGTAGGTGAAGGATTGTAGAAATATTGGTTGAGAGGGACCTCTGCAGGTCACCCGGCCCAACCTTCCCCTTGAAGCAGGACTACTGCCAAAACTAGATCAGATCAGCTGCGGCTTTGTTTATCTGAGTGTTGGAAACCACCAAGGATGGTGATTCCACAACCTGCCTGGGTAATTTGTTCCAGTCTTGCATGTTCCTTTTGATGCAGAAATTTTTCCTCATGACCAGTTTGATCCTCCCTAGTTGCAGTTGTAGCTCAGCACAGCTGCCCAATGCAAGTAGCTGTTGCTCCTTGTTTTCTACTTGCCACTGCCAAGAAGTGTTTGGCTGCACCTTCCTCCCAATGCTTTTCTGGTCCCTGAAGTTCAGCCATGGGATGGAAAACAGGAATGTTTTTGATGTAAAGCACAGCTAACTTAAATAGGATTTTTCGGGGTGGGGGAGGAAATACAAAGTATATGATAGAGAACTAGTGGGCATCAAATGAAGATAGCAGTAGCTGGGTTGAAAAGATGCTGAAAGAAGCAAGATTTTGCATAATATATGTTTGACCTGGAGAACATGTTACCAGACCAAGTTGTAGATGTTACAGATCCATGTAGGTTAAAGGGAAGATGGGGAAGTACCTGACAGAGAAATCCAGGGAACAAAATCTCTGAGTCTGAAATATTGGTGGCAGTGAAAGGGCTGGAGGGAATCACTGCCTTCAGTAATGGAACCCAACATTGGTTTAGCAAAGCCCTTGGTCTCACCCAGCGTGAAAGCTCTTATGTTCAATAAATTGTTCATAAAACTTAACTACTTTATCTGCATTTCTGTCTTGCCTTGTTAATTACATTGGTAATTCTTCAGCTCATTTTCTCCAGCACATGAATTATTATATTATTATTACTATTTCACTTTGATTTTAAGTTGTGTGCACAAACAACACCAAAACCAGAACTACAAATGAAATGTACATTTTGAAGAAATAAGCCTCAGTCTTCAAAATGAAAATGCAGGCTGCAGTTTGCTGGCCAAAACCTTATTTCCAACCTGTTTACAAGTTTGGTTCCACTAAGTTTCTGAAGTTAAGACTTTTAAAGGAAGGCTATGCCTGTGATTAAAACAATGAAGCAGCACTCTGGAGATCTCACTCTAATCTCTAGCAATGCCACGATTTTCCTGCCGGTTTTGGCAAATCAATGGGCCTTCATTTAGCATGGAATGAGTTTTCAGCAGACGAATTCGGTGGAAGTGCTTGGGTTAAGCACTTGCAGAACTGCCTAATGAGGGTACTTTTCACCCTGTGCACCTGTGAGGCAGTGGAAAGCTTTAGGGGGGGCCCTGATATAGGTGCCGAGGAGACCTCCACACAAAGCTTTCTGTCTTGCGATGGAGACCACAGGGACACCGTGGGAAAGAAGGAAGGCAAAGAGGACCAAAGAGTGATGAGGAAAGGAGGAAAGTGCTTCTCACCTGGCCTCTGCGGCCCAGAAGCGCGGGGATGGTCCAGAGGAGGGGGCAGGGAGGGTCCCTGAGGAGTGAGTCGCTCCAGAGGAGCGGGGCTGGGAGCCAGGGGCTAGAGCAGGGAGGAGCGGACAGGCCAGGGTCCGTGGGAACGCCGTTCCCCGCTCTTCGCCGGAATTCCCCAGGAGCGCTCCGGCGGGGCAGGGGGAGCGGCCCTCCCCGCTGTCGCCGCTCGGTCCCGCCACCCGCGCAGGTGGAGCGGTGGGAACGGTGCGAGCCCCACTGCCCTTCCCTTGGGACGGGGTCCCTCCGCCTCCCCGCTTGTCCCCGCCTCGCCACCCCGGCCCGGCAGCGGCTCCCGCCCCGTCCCTGTGCGGATCACCCCGGCCCCGCTCCCGGCGCTCAGAGGAAACCGCCGCCGAGGCGATGCGCCACCCCGCCTCGCAGGCAGAGCCCCTTCTTCTCTTCCCTTCCCATCCGAGGAGACACCGGGATCTGCCTCCCCTCCCCTCGGCCCTCCCCCTCGGCTTCCTCCCTCTCGCCTTCTTTTTCTTTTTTTTTCTTTTTCTTTCTTTTTTT
>VXBU01008286.1:74296-118436 GCA_013400315.1 Bombycilla garrulus
AAAAAAAACCAACTCATCCACATGTGGAGGAGAGAAGCAGCTGAGGAGTTCTTTCTATTCTGCTGATAAGGGATGGCCTGGCAGCAAACAGCAAATAAAACAGAAGGAAAGAACAAGTAAATGGTGTGGAAGACCAGGAAGATGGAGATGGTGTGCAAAGTAACAGATGAAATGGCTGCAAGGTAGCAGAGGCCCCTACTGTGAGAAAGAATAAGCAGATGGTAGACGACAGTATGAATTAAGATGTGAAATTCAAAAGTTTCACGAACAATGTTTCACTGTTAAAAATAAGGCTTTTCTTCCCAGCCAACAACCAGAAGGAAAGGGCTGTCAGAGGACTCAGGCTGTGGTAGGGGTTTTGACCCTGATCTACAATCCATGCCTGAATTCACAGGGATTATGCTTCTGTTCATTCAGGGTCCTTGGAAAGCAGCAGATCCATGTTCTAACCAAAAGGCTTGGCAGTAAGATCCTCTCAGCACACTGGATCACCAAGAGTATAGTGAGTAAGGGGAGTTTCTCAAACCTGACCTTTTGTTGGGATTCCTGTAAAGGCTGTTCTCCACTGGGGAAAAAAAAGTCAGACAAAAAAATCTCAAACATCAGGCATTTAAACATTGTCTCCATTTTTTGCATGTATCTAGAAATTCTAGGCAATAAATTTTTTTCACGTGTCTTCTGTTTGTATTTGGCATCTGTAGAAATTTAATCAACTGCTTCTAATTTTAAAGCACAGATTACTGCAGATAGTGCCATCTACAAATTCCTGGATTAAAGAATGACTGGAGGAAAAAAGAATGATATTAAATTGAAAGCTTAAAATCTCAGAGGATTTGGAAGTATATTTGGGTCCCATTTGCACCAGCCTTTTGCTCCAAGTGTCAGAGTATTTAGGTTAAAAACCTCCAGAAGTAACTTTGAGGATTCTTTCACATTCTTTGTTTTTTTAAGACTGACAGAGTTTATGCATAAAGGCATAACAAACCAAAATGAAAAGCCATTTGAGAAAATAAATGCAAACCTTTGCTCTGTTAAGATATTATATGATGCACTTATTATGTCAATAAATATTTTCTGCTGTTTTTCTTTTCCTATGTCATGATGCAGTTTGTTAGCTGTGGTTGTGTTACACAAACTTCATTCTCTACGTGCCTGTAATGATTTATCAGTGAATCATCTGGGACTCAGTCTTACAAGATATTAATGTCTCTTTAAACTTGTTCTGGGAAAAAAAAACCCTCCCTGTCTTCAAGATAATTACTCCATGAGCAAATTTGATGAGTAAAAAAATTTAGTTCCAGCAATGAAATGACTCAGTCTATGCTGCAAGTTATGAATTCTAAAATAAGTAATTAGTTCTGTTTCTGCTATTTGCTATAGTTACACTTTCTGCCTTGGAGAGCTGTTGAACCAGGCCAAATTAGAAGTATGAAAAATATTGTAATCTTGGTTCTTAGAATTATCTTAACTCTACGTCCTTGAAACTGGTGCTGATTTTATCTCTGAGGGTAAAAGGAGAGATTTTTGGCTATGTCAAGAGCTGCTGGAAATATTTAATGGAAAGTTAAGAAATTATTACAGCTGTGATTAACAGTGTGTCTAATACAAGCAATATTTACCAGAGGTCTGGCAAGAGCTTTCCCACCAGCTCTTATATGGATTCTCACATGGGAGATAAGGAAATGTCACAGGGAAATAAATAGGATTGAAAGATTTTTGACCTGGAAAAAAGTCCTTTTGGGGATGGTAACAGGATCTAAGGCTTTTCATTGTTTAAATGTACTTTTTGCCATGATCTGGGAGAATGTCTTGGTGCCTGAGAAACATTTCTCCGTTTAGGGAACATAAACAGCGAAACAGGGGTGACAGCTGTGTCCTCTGCAAGCCATTCCCAAGCCACTGGCACGGATGTGGTTTCTTTGGTGGAAGATATGTTCCAGAACATTATGGATCACACACTCCCATGGGGCTGGGGGGCTTGAACTGGAATCTTATCCAAATGTCTGTTCAGCCCGAGAATGTTCCCATACAACCCAGATCCTTGTGCAGGTATTTTCCAGTTGTACTCCCATTTCCCTTAGTCTTTAACAAATGCTCAAAATGCCTTCCCCAAATAACAGACACTCAAATCCTCCAAAGAGGTGGAACCTTATGCTATTTATTATACAGGTATTCCTGATGAATCACACGTTCCTTCTGCTTCAATAATGTCTTTAGATCTTGATAATGGCTAACCCTTCAGCTGTTATTGCTAAGAAAAAGAGATCAGATATACTGGAAAAGCCACACAAATATTTACTTGTGTTCCTTGGTAATTATGTACACACCATACTTATTGCAGTTGCTATGACTCTACTTCTTTTCCATGTGAAAGAGCTTGAAAGCTTTGGATAAAACCAAATTGGGCTGGTTTTCAGACAAATTACTCAGCTGCCCCTTGGCTGCAGCTGCAGCACTCTCCCACATTTCCCCTCCAGTTTAATTTCCAAATTTATGGATTAAATGCTGTTTAAAGCTTTGCTTATTCAAGGATGAAAGCACCAGGAGACAGCACACAGCAATGGACCCTTTCTGGCTGGATCTCTCTGTGGACAGTTTGAAGCAGGGAGAAGAAGAGGACAAGAGAAGGCAAAGGTGAAGCCCATGAACAACAGCTAAAAAGCTCAGTGCCTTACTGAGTGGAAGAAAATGTGATTTCTATTTTTTCCTACTGTCAAAGGCAACACTAGTTTTTGCAGTTGCAATTCCTTTGCGTTTTCTTGAATGATTCATCAGCTAAATATTTTTGGCTCTGTACAGGAATGAACCAGCAGTAGAGGGGATACAACATGGCCTTGAACACCAGCAGGGGCTTCCCCTCCTCAAAACACACACGCTAAAAAGAGAATGCTAAATTACCCCAAAGGGAATTACCAGCAATACAAAGAGGGGACAAAAGTCACCTGTGAGAAAAGCACGAATGGGATATTTGGGGAAAAAAGTTTATGCATAAAGGCAATGGAGACTTTATAGCTACACGTGGTTCATAGTTTTTTCTGATATGGTTGTCTGTGCAGGACATTGATGCATTCCAGAGCTGTGGTGAGTTACATGGTGAAAAAAAAAAATCCACCTGCTGGTTGTCTATCCCACCACCACCCCACAGCAACAGGGGCCTATTGTGCTACCAAACTCTCACTGCTCATTGTGAGCTTGAGCTCAGACCTGGCCTTCATAAATGGTGGGTGTGAGCAGAGGCTTCCTAGGATGTGGCCACTGACATCTTAGGTTTTATACATTTTGCTCTGCATCTAAATGGAGGATATATGAAGCCATTTTAAATAACAGTGAATTGAAGCAGTAAGCTCTTGTAAACAAGCCACATTCTCCTTTCATCTACAATGCTCAGTCTTGATGAGAAATTTGACCCATCACATAGTATATCTATTTACTTGTTGTAGAACATTATACACTAGCCATTTGTGACCTGTAAATTTCTTTCAGAAATAAATAAAAAGGAAGCCAATACTCAAAAGGGAAAGTAGCTTTGTCAGTGTTCAATTTACTGCTCAATTTACTTCCTTGCTTGCCAATGAACCTGGTACAACGGTGATCTGTGATCCAGTAATGTTGCTCATTCAATTGATGAGTCCTTCACTGATTTTTCCATACCAGTTCACACTTGATAAAATCAGGCATCTGTGTGAAAACAGTGTTCATGAGCTTAAAAAACCCCAGAAAAACAGCTGCCACTAATTGTATTTCATTATTTCAGGTCAGTTTCCAACTTAATTTCATTCTTTCCTGCCTATTTTTGATTCTCTCTAAGTGCGAGAGAATTCCACTTTTTAATTTTTTTAACTGTGCCTATTTTGGATTTTCACCTCATTTTCTACTGTAACACCAAACACCTAAAATGAAAATAAATGAAACAATGCCCAAGCATTGCTGTATAATGAGGAGCTTGGGTTATTGTTTAAGAGAAGCCACTTCAAGTTGCTATTAAGGTAACAGCTGCAAAATAGAATGAAAGGTAAAATCACTGAAAGCAAACCAGTGTTCATAGCTCTAAGACAACACATCAAATCCAGAGCTAGCCTTGGGAAATGCTTTTGTAAGCTTTGAGTTAACGTAAACACAGGCTGCCAGCTGAAGGAACAATCTTGTGCCATCCTTACAAAACAGCTCTGGGAAGCCCTGGCAGTTCCGCATGCCACAGATGCTGATGGAGGGAGAAGCCACTGGCTCTAGACCCCAGCAGCAAGCACAGGGTTTAATCTCCTAGGCACATCCTACTCTCCAGAGGAAACTGATTTAATTTCACTGGTTTAAAGGACTGCAAAAATAGCAATGATTTGATGCTATTAATCAAGTTATACCAACTGGGCTGCAAATGGCTCCTATCAAAAGATCCACTGTAATGGCAGTATCAAATAAAATGTGAATGATCCCTGACACAGAGATCTGCCTGTGTGGGAGCCACATCTGCTCAACACCTGCAGAAATTTGGCAGAAACTTTTTTGGTAGCTGTCTGTGAGTGAGATTTTACATCACTTGAGATATTACACCAGTTATTTGAGCCTACTGCTAAGGTACTGTCTTGTTGCAGCAGCACTAGGGTTAATCCAAGGACAAAGCCTGGAAAAGGGCCATTGTAGACGTTTCAGACAGGTCTTGCAGCATTTTGTTACATTTCATTGTGAAAGAGAACATCACAACTCTACAGAAAGGGCAGAATCTTCATACTCCAGCACAACGCACCTGCCTTCCCTCCCCCTCTCCCCATGGTGATTAAACAGCATAAATTAAAAGCACTGTAAGTATTGGAAAGAACATAGGAAGTGCCATGTTTCATTATATCCCTATTCCAGCCCTTTAATACTCCAGGGGGAGCCAGGGCTGTAAGCACAGCCTGTTTGCCAAACTCATGCTGGCCCTCATGTGCTCATCTCCTGCCCCAGCTCTCAGAGCTCCCACACAGAGCCAAAATTACACAGTCCTGGGACAGAGGGGTGAAGCCACCTACTTTTCAAGGGCACAATGTAATTTTCTTTTTTAATTTTGCAAAGACTAGGCTTTCAGGTAAGTATTTCTGGACACATAAGAAGTCCCATTTCTAAATTGAGAGGCCAGCTCCCTCTTCCTAATTTGAATGCAAAATTTTTTGTAAATTTTTAGGCTTCTCTGGCAACATCACAGTGGAACCAGCTCCTGGTTGTAACATGATAGAGCTCAGAGATACAAGATTGGTGGGAAACAAAGTTACCTATGAAGTAGATAATTGCTAAAATAAAATGAAGCAACAGCCATTCTTAAAAGATTTGACAGGATTTTTTCCTACCACCTATTGACTATGCGGACGGAAAAATTTTGTTTTGGTTTGTTTTTATATTTTAGTGAGATTCCAATGCGTCTTTTAGCAGAGAGCTTTTTAAGCAGCTCCACCAATCACAGTATTAGGATTTCAGCAGATAGTGTTACATGCCCTGAGGCAATCCAAAGGCAGTAGGGATGGTGATGATGATCAACCTACTGATGAGACTGGTTTTTGAAAAGAAACCCCCAAAAACAAAAAAACCCCCACAAACAAACAAACAAACCACCAAAAACAATCAAACAAACAAAAAACCCAAACAAAACAAAAAAACCAATTCAGATATTATTGCCATTAATACCCACAAAACTTTCCACGAGAGTAGAGCAGTTCAAACCTGTGTCCTGCCTCTCACTATTGTCCCTTCCACATTCTCAGCTGTGGTGGTTTGGAATAGCTTGGTTTTTGATGAGGAAGGTTCTTTTCCTTGCACAGGCTTCTTGCCCTTGCTACCTGTGTCACATACTCATGCCATGAATCAGTGCAAGTAGCAAGGAAAGGAAACCTGTGCTCTCAACCTGTCAATGCTACCACCATCCTTATCTGAGAGGCATCTAAAACATGTCGTGTTCTATTCTCTTTCCTCACCTCTCCCATCATCCTCCAGAGACCTGCAGCTGCTTCTTGTTTCTGCCTCTCCAGCCAGGTGCATGAGCAAGTCACGTGCAGGAGAAACAGAGTTTGAGGATCCTGCATTTGAGGGTCTGAAGAGGATGGAGAGTCCTCCAGAACCCCTCTGCCCTGACATCTTTGCAGTGTGCTGAGTTCTCCCAGGACAATTCCTGATGGACAAAGGAATACAACCACATGAAAAGCAAGATGTGGAGAGACATTCAGCCCACATTTTCCCTCTTCCTTCCCAAATTTCTTCTTAGTTTGTAAAGATTCAACAGTGTGCTGAATGTCACGAAGAGTCCAACATTAATGCTCTATACTGATATTATTCAAACAGTCAAATTTCTCCCTTTTAAAGCTTTTTAAAATTACTCCCTTTTAGAATTTTTATTTCTGTTCTTCTTCCTCCTTTGCTTTGATCTCCAAAATGGCTACACGCTATGAACCAATGTATCCTGAAGGGCAATTGCTTAAACTACAGCTCTTCAGGAAGGTCTCTAACAGCACAGAGTAGCATAGGCTGACCACAGCCCAAGAGTGCAATCCTGCTGGGGAAGGCACAGGTGCCAGAGTTCAACAGAGTGCAGAGAATACCAAGATTACTTGGAAAACTTGATTGGCAAGGAAAGTTTGAAGACAAAGGGCATAAGCCAAATGCATGGCCATGGTAATTATCCAAATACCATCACTGCTACTGCGAAGAACAAAGAGGGTATCCCTGTGAACAGAAGAAATAACAGTTGAATATGCGGCAAGGAACGGTCAGGTAATGCAGCAAGAAAAAACCCCCAGCAGCTCCTTCAGGGTGAAGGTGATGATGTTCTTCAGTGGTGTTTGGAAAGGCTGTAGAATGATGGAGGTCTTCTAGAAAAATCTACTTTGTATTACCCAGTTTTGGTTTTAGAGCAGGGAACTACAGTAGATATATGTGATTTCTATCTTATCACCTGCCTAGCAGTCTTAAAGTGGAAATTTCATGTGCCCTGAACACATCACCTTTTCTGTGGAATGCAGAAAGTCTTGTTTATCTGGAGCAGAAAGCCAAATTTTAAGTGAAACAGTATGCACAATTATACTGATCTTTTATATTGGCAATAAAATGCTTTGCCTAAGAGAAAAATATTATATTTCACACCAGAGTCCGTCCCAGGAATGCATAGATTTGATCAGCTTAGATTTTTAGTTTGGCTGGGGAAGAATTATTTCATTTCAGTTGCATCTCTCCTCCATCTCTAACAGATCTATCAAAGTACTGGATTTACCAGTTCAAGTTTCTAGCCACTGTAGGTTTAGTTTCGAATGAAAAAGCATGGCTGGCATGCAGAACTCTGCTCCTAGAAAAATAACATTCTCAAAGCCTGCCATCTATTTTAAAGGTCATTAAATGACAGAAGCACATCCATGACAAGCTTTTCATGAAAACTGTGCCAAACTGGGTTGTAATTCATACATGAGACCAGCCACTTCATTTTAAGATTTCCAGAACAACCACTTTCACTACTGCAGTGGTTACTAAAGTTAAATCAGTTCACATGTAAGTTAAGGATGATTCCTACATTAGCCTCAAAGGGGTAAAGGTACAGCAAAGACAGCATTGCTGGTTTGAGATGGGGGATTTTTGTTGCTAATGACAGAAGCATGGGATACAGCCTGGCTTAGGTGTTACTGCTTCCAGGGCCTGCAATTCTTTTGCAGCTCTCTGTTTCTCTGAAAGATGCAGTTGAATGGAATATAGATGATTTGCCCATTTCTCAGTACACACTCCTCATCTAAATAGAGATGGAGGTTGTTAGTGACATGTTTGCAAATTTTTGGAGGTGTTTCTAAAATCTGTTAAAATCACAAAGCACCCAAATCCAGCCTTCAATATTTGTTGGGGGGGGGGGAGAAACAAGCTGTCTGAAAAATCCACAAGCCAGGCTAAATGACATAATAAGATCAGAGTCAGTTTTGATGATCAGTCATGAAGCCAAATATTTAAAGAAAGAAAATATTTTAACAGATACATAAACCATGTTATTACAATAAATAATTTCCAGGATTCTAAAATCCCAGGGAAATCAATGCTAGATACAAAATACTATATTTTGGGTGGACAAAACAGTGTAACAGCTCTAAATTACATTTTTCTTCACTGAATGCATATGTGCAAGATATACTATCAAGATTGTAATCTGTCAGGCTATGCTTTAAAACCTCCAGAAAACAACTCTCCACTTAGGAACCACAAGGTGCACTTTTTTGAGATAACTGAAAGTACTGGAGAAACCAGGTAAGCATGGACACAAGTATTACCTGTCCTCCAGCAACATGGTTAAAGAGCTGCTCAGGAGAACTAGGTTTACTTGGTATCTCAGACTTAAGAGTGTGCAGAGCATTAGAGAACTGTACACACACACTTGCTAGTTTTATAATTGCTACTTACAATCTTAAAAAATAGCTAAGCATTTAAATAGAAAAATCTCTTGACTGTCACTACGTAATCTTTTTATGTTATTTTGGGAAAAACCCAGTATTTTTTTGTATGGTCTCTGTTAATCAATGGGAATCAACTCTCTTGTCCGTACAAGGACTATGGTAACAAGGAGTCTTCACCTGCATATTTTGGATTTTAAAATACAAATTCTAAAAGAGGGAAAAAATTATGAAAATAAGTAGCCTCATTTAATTTCACAAAAATTTAGGAAGATGCTTAAAAACTGTCCATGCACGAACCCAGATGCGCTGCTGGGTGATGTTTATACGACTGGAATTAATGGAAATTTTATGTGAATTCAAAATTAGGTTCAGTGTGTTGAATGCTGCCTTGCCTCTCTCCCTGTCTGGGCCTCAACCATGCCTTAGAGAGTAGAACATTTCAGCCATCCTACAGGAATCACAGGCAGTCAAATATTTTGGGAGACAAGCACATTTCCAGTACGATTTGCCTTGGAGCCAAAGGTTCTTTAGGCAAATTCTACACACTCAAATCTTGAAGAAAACAAAAAGAGGCAAGCAGCTGGATTTCCATCAATACCATTTCTGAAATGAGAGTGATGGGAATGTAATTCCAGTGCAACATTGCAACCTTTCACAAAGAGAGCTGCAATACTTGGGACTCAGGCAGCAAGGAAAAGTAACCAGCTACCTGCAATCTTAAATGTATTTAATTATCTACATTTATTTGTATATTTAAATATATATTCAAAGTCAGGACAGCTCATGTCCCACAAAACACAGAGCTGGGAAAGCTCAGTGTGTCTGCTCACCCCTGATTAGCAGGGATGCCAGACAGGGGCTGGGTACTGCCATGATGGGATGGAGGTGAGCTGGGAAGTGGGGATTTCAATACACTGCTGGAAAGCTCTCTTTTCAAGCACAAAAGGCATGATGCGCTCTATCTCCCAAAGGCATGCTCACAGAAATAGATCCTAAACCAAAATCTCAAAAGGGCTGTGAACCTCTGTGCAAAGGCAGATTCAAAGATGCTGTATTACCTAAACCAGAATTTGTATAGTAAGACAATCTTATTTATGCAGCATGCTGGTCTCAGTGTTACTATTTTCCCCCCACTCTTTCCTCCTTTGTTAAAAACTTAGTTTTTCCATGTTTCAAAAAAGAAGTGATATATTTTCTGTCTTGATGTTTTTCAAAACAAATTCAATACTGCTCTTTCAGTTGGCTGGAGACAGTGTGGGATTATTAGAGAAAGGAAGAATCACTAAAAACCCTCTTGACTGATCGACCCAGACTGACAGGGTGTAATTACAGACACATCGTAGACACATAAGGCATAATCTTAAAATTAACTACAGAATTTAACTTTTCCTACGCTTGCATCTCAGTAGCATTTAAAAAAATCCCTTTTATTTCTATGCAGACACACAGAGTATGAAAGGCTTTTACTTTTAATGCTCGGTGTCTGCTTGCAGCTGTAAATTGTTCTTGTACACAAAATCTTTTTGCTGACATTTATCACCCACATTGCAGGCCTGCATCAGCTTGCAAGGCTGAGGGCACAGAGCTTCCAACAGAGTGGGAGAGTATTTTTGCAGGACCTGCAGGACCTCTTAAAAAGATGGGCTACTTTAGAATTTTAGGATACTGAGGTAAATGGAGAAATCTCTTCCATCATAATAAACTATATTTTGAATATGGCTCAAACTTGGCCATGTTCAACCATGAAATTTAAAGTAGGTGCTTTACAGTGCAATGCAAGGTGGACATTCACCAACACTTCCACACCATTGGTTGGTTCTTCAACATCATCAGAGAACAGATTTGCTCTCTTTAGTCCTCTCAGTGGATCGCACACCCAGACCCACATTTCTTCACTTTTTTCAGTTTCTGGTCTTTGCTAACTAACTAACAATACTGCTTTTGCTAACTCCCAAAGGCTACTGTTCTTACACCTCTAATTGCAGGCAGAGATGTCTTGGGCAATGAAACAAGCACTGGGCTTCTGCTGCCCAAATCACTTGCAGAGTTCAATTACAGGAAAGGGAAGAGATGGTGAAGCTTTAGGAGCCAAGATCTGGAGCAGAAAAAATAGCAGTGCTATCTGCTTTAAATATGTATAGCCTCTCTCCTCATGTAGTCTCATCTCTGAAATTCTTATTTCAACCCCTCATTACCACTCAGTGTCTGCCACTTCCCACACTGCTCACAGCACTAGCAGTATATAACACATGGAAAAAAGGATTTTCTATTTTAATAAAATTTCTGATATATTTCAGATCCTGGAAGATCTGAATCACTAACCCAGTGTGTTATCTTTGTGTCACTGCCACTACTCCTACCACAGCAAGTTTCACTTGGCTTGTCTGGGCATTAAGAGTTATTGGGATTTTTTTCCTTCCCTACACAGAGTAGGGACACAAAGCTCTTATTCTGGGACAAGAGATGGGGAAGGAGGAGCAGGAGCAAATGTTCCTGTCACAAAGACAAAACAACATCAGCTGTGGCTACTGGACATTTAATGAACTAGATGCTGTAAGCAGTAGCCCAGCAAATAGTACCTCATATCGAAGAAAATCATAAGCAAATCTTCCTTTCTTCCCCTCTCTTTTCCCCCTACTCCAGAACAGCTTTTGCTCTTGACTTTCCTGCTGTTTTTTAGGGCAGGTCACTAGCTTTTGCAGCTGCCTTACTAAATCCTAAGATGGCTAAGGTGGTCCCCAGGACCTTAGAAGACAACTTAGAGATTTTAGTTCTCACCATCTTTGATCTGTGGAAACACCAACATCAATCCAGAAGCCACCAACTCAAGCTACACTACATTTACAACTAAAATTCTCAAATAAAGCCAATTAAAATGAATGAACAAAAAAACAAAGAAGAGGAGTAGGAGGAGGCAATGCTAACTCCAAACGTTCAAAAAACATGAGTCTGTTCTGCAGAATGAGTTGGGTTTTTTCTCAAACCTCTGCAGTAGGCTGAATTCAGGCACTCCAGGTGTTTACCACTCCTTAAGGCACTCATAGCTTAAGGGGCAGCTACAAAAGCCTCATGTGGCCAGAGGTGCCAGCTTTTAAAGAAGCCAACACACAGGTCAGCAAGAGGATAAGGGACATATCAGCTATCTGAAATCTGTCCTCCCCTCATGAAAAATGCAGGGGAAGGAGACAGTTTCTTCTTTCCACAGATGGGAGCACTCCTTTCCACCCACTCTTCCCTACAGCTTGTATTGAAAAGTGGTTAGTCATAGCAGGACACAGACACATTCGTGCCTGGATGATGAAACTCAGATGATAACAAGAACATGTTCTTGTCTACAGGCCAGGAGAAAACCATGTGGTTTCCTTGCAAGCCAGATTTTATAATTCCTTTGTGCCAGGGAGAGCAAGTCATTTTTGTTTAGCCTTAGTCAGCATTTGGGGAAATACACTGGTTTTACTTCCCACTGTGGACAAACTTCTAGATGCTCTTCCACCAAGCTTCCTTTTTGTCCAGGCTTCTATTTACTCACAGGATAACAAATTACACACAAACATACACACAATGCTGTTGGCCATGACATCTACAGAAAACTAACCAAAATCAGGACCAAGGGCTATGGACATGGAAGCTAAAGCAGAAAGTCAATTAATCTGAGGCAGGGGCATGTACCTGGCAAGGAGAAAACCTTCACCCTGAGGTCTGTCCCCTTGAAACATGTGACATTGTAAACATTCATTTGCAATTCAGTGAGTAGTAGCAGCTCATCATCTCAATTTGAGTAAGACACTAATGAACTGGTCTAAATATATTTACTTGTTTGGTTATGATTCTCCTCCGAAAACGCTGTCCTCATTTGGAGAAGACATGCACAACACAGTGGCAAGAAGTTGAGCATTCCCTGCATCTGGCAAGACAGCACACAGGCAGGGTAGGAAAAGCCATGGTGAGCACTTCTGGGGGTGCATTACTGACCTTGCTCAGGTCTTCATGCTCAAATAGCGAGGAAACACAGCTGAGCCTTACCCATTTTAATCCAGCAAATTGGGATGCAACTAAGAGCTCATCATAAGCTGAGACATAAAATCAATGCCCCCTTTATATCCTGCCCTGGGGCACTGTGAATGCTGCAGTGCAGTGTTGGCACTGTGACGTGGGGGTTTTGGGGTCCCAGAATTGCAGCCCTGCCCCCCAACACCCTTCCAAGGGAGGCCTTTATGGTCCTGGGGCAGTCCCTGTGCCCAGGATGCCCAGGGGGCTGTTCCTTCCTGTGGTTGCCATAAACTGGGCACGGCCGAAAACACCTGGGAATGGTAGGAAGATGAAATTACTGATGGGGTTATTCAGATACATAAAAGAAACTATAAAAAACAATCCTCCAGCACACACTTGGTAATTAATTGGTTGCAAAGTTGGTGCAATGAGTGCAGAAAGCTGCAGATGTGGCACTTAGGGATATGGATGAGCGGTGGAGGTGGCAGTGTTAGGCTAACAGTTGGACTCTGTGATCTAAGACGTCTTTTCCACTCTAAATGGTTCTATGATTCTATAAAAGTCATTCCCATGTGCAGCAGACTCATCAATCAGTGCCAGGACCTAATCACATTTTTTCCCTCTTGAAGTATATTATTGTGCTCAACATCTTAATGAGTATGAAACTGGCAACAAGATATTTACTTTGATCAAGGTGTTTATTGCATCTCAGAGGGCACACATGCACTGGGGTTTTTTTGTTTTTTGGGGTTTTTTTTTGTTTGCTTGTTTGGGATTCTTTTAAACTGAAATACAAAGAAAAGCCATTTTGAAATGAACTTTTTATAGAACTTTCCCATTACAGTGTATGTTATCCCCCACAGCAAATTCAGATACAACCACTTTTAATGGTACCATACATTGATTAAATAGTTCATTTGAAAGACTTTAGGTGAATATCTTTCCAACCCAATATGCTTTTACAGAGAACTGCCAAGCCACTTGTAACACTGATCAACAGTGACCGCATTGAAGAGTCAAGATCTTACACCAAGCCATCAGCAGAAACAGTATGAGAACAAATAAAAATTAAAGAAACACAGTATGTACAGTAAAGGGCATGGATCTCTGGATCAGAATTCAATCTAATCACCAATAGTACAAAAGCTACTCACAGCGCATTCAGGGCAATGAGAAAACACTATCCTAAGGCATACACAGGTAAGCACTAAATTAAGAGATGTACTGGAAGAGATGAACTAAACAGAGATGAGTAACATCACTCGTAATGTTTTGACTACAGATATACCAAAAAGTGCCCTTGTATGTGAAATCCCTTAGTGCCAGCACAACTATGGTTGCTTTTTCCCAATTGCATGGAGAGAAACTGACCCTTTACTTATTTTCAGTGCATTTAGCAAGAACTGATAAATATGCCAATTATCAACGCAAAAACGTAGACAATTAAAATAGATTAAAAAATAAAAACAGCAATAAATATGGTATTCTTCAGATATGATTTTTCATTCTTGGTAAATAATTGAAAAAGTATTTGTCATGGAAGTTTTCCTTTATAGTACTTTAAATTATTTTAACATATACAGTGCCACAAAAATAAAACATTTTTTTCACGACAATTGAGATTCCTGTGACTGGGGAAATAAAAAGTATTCTGCACAATTTCGTAAGTATTTTCTTTACTATCTGATATTGTCACGCTATGTTTTGTAACAGATAAAGGAGAAACTGAGTCCTAGGGAAACTTTGGGTGTCCTCAAAAAGTTATATACATTAAAACCTTCAAAAACCACAGACATTGCTCCAAATGGCTCACCAAACAACAGCTGCATAATCTGCCCCTGTGGGATAGGTTCAGAAAAGCACTAGAAGGCATCAGAAACATACATCCATTGTTTAAATTGTAAAACACAAATAACCCAAGTACACAAATTTCGAGAGTAGGGGTAACAGCTAAGGTAGTACACATTCCTAATGTTCACTTTCACAGCTGTGCTACACGTTTCAGGAGGAAGAGAAAGTCTGAGTAAGCACTGGGTTTGGTACTGGTGGCTCACTGAGAAACTCTGAGCATCCATTTGCAGACTCCAAACTCACATTTTTAGCATCCAGTCAGAAAAACCGCAGCTGTGAATATAGAAAAGTATTAGATGAAAACTGATACTTAATGAGTTAGTAAAGCATGTTCTACAAAGAGCACCAAATCTGCTCATCTATTCACACCTCAAAGGATTTGCCATCACATTCTAGTGAAGCAGCAGTCTCCCCACAGCCAGTTATGAACCTGTGTATTATAAATCCAAGCTGAAAGCACCGAGTCCCAGCAGTGAAGGTGTATCTCCACTCCTGGCTGTCTCTGCCAAGTGCCACGGACACCTCCTTGGGGCTGGAATCTGGAGAAGGGTGAAGTGGGACTGGGAGATGCCTGCTAAGAGCAGCCTGAATCACTGCTGCCAGCTCCAGAGCATAGTGGGCTCAGAATAAATTTTAGAATTAAGCTCTAGGAAGAAAAATGACTCATGAAGAAGGCTTTAAAGTTACGTAATGATTGTCCTCTCCTCACCTTATTCTAGCCCAAATTAGAAAATGCATACATTAATTCTGCATTATTATTTTTAATTGACTTATGTGTTTAATTAAATTTTATATTCCTTCTTGGCCCTCCAGAACCATGAATAAGGTTTTGGCCATTATTTCCTTCCATTGTGCAGTATTGTTTTTTTGCTTCTCCTCTATTTTTCTTTGCATTTACTCCCCTGTTCTTCCCCATTGTTGCTCTACACAGTGCTGCTCAGGACCTCACAGCCTCAGCATTCAGAAATGCAATGCCTTGAAAAATTGTATGGCAGAGGAGAACATTAGATGGCAGCAGCAAAGAGCTGCAAACAACTTTCCCTTGATGACAAGAATAGGTAAGTTTTTCCCCTTTTGCTAGTTTCACACCCATGATACCAAATCTGTTTCAACACCCACAAGACTGGAACAAGCCTCTTTGGCACCATTTCCCGCCCCCAGTATTTGCACCCTGTGTTTCAGTACTAATTTCTGCGTTTCTATGTGTTTCAGTAATAGTTTCAAGAAAAAAAACAAACATGAATGCTTGGACTGAATGGAAACAAGGTAAAAATGGAAGTTATGCATTGAAGATGCAACTGTCAGAAAAAGTTATCTGTGAGTCAAGCTTTCAGGCTAAAATTAAGAGTGTGGACATAGAATTTGTTTTTTGCTACAGTGCGTGTTACTAGCTCTGCAGCTGCGATTTTATCTGTCATGTTCAACCTAAACAACATCTGTGTGCCAGACATGTACCACAGTGTGACATGCTCGAGCAGGCAGCCACTGAGTACCTTATCGTTTACAAGAAATCCTTGATGTTAAGATCCGCTAATGGGTCCTTTGTTGGAGGTTTCTTGGGGCTCTGAGTAGCAGGAGTTGGGCTTGGAGAAAGCTGACAGACGCCAGCCGGGAAGGCAGGAAAAAAACACAAAGCAGACAAGAATACACAAGCATTAGATAGACATAGGCAGTCTGCACACAAGCACATCACAAGCATACAAAGTTCTCATTTGTCTGCAAGTTCAGCGTGGTGCCGTTTTGCTCAAGCATTGTTTGGATTCCATCCTTACTGCAGGGTTAACAATGTTTGGCAGGTTTAATGCATAGGGCTACAGACACTGCAGACTCTAATTAGCATAGCTTGAGATCACTCCCTCCCTGTAGGACAGAATGGCGTTAGATCTTCAGCCCAGACAGAAGACAGACGATTGTTAGCTGTTAAAAATCAAGGTGCAGAGTAAGCAGAGTGCATCCTGCAGGGTGCAACTGAAAATCCCTGTGACTGGCAGTTAAATACAAATTATTTGACACTGCCAGTTAAGTACAAATTATTTGACACTGCTAATGTAAATAAGAGTCCAAAACCAACTGGAAACAAGACTACATTATACTAGGTTCCTCCTTTGATAGGTATAAAAATCAACAGATATTCCACAGAAAATGTCAGTTTTGAAGCTCCATGCAACACTTCTGACTAAGGTGGTCAAATGGTTCTCCCATTCTGCCATTATTCCTCTGTATTCCTACCTCAACTCAGGGCACAAGAGGTATTTTATATGTAGCCCTGGCACCTTGCTGACCACTCCTAGAAAAAATCTTCTGTGTCCCATAATAATATTCTCAGTAAGTGCAGAGATAGTTTAAGGTGGGAGGAAAAGCAAGACTAAGTATATTCTTACTTAGAGCAGTTTCAAGTTCTTTCCATTTCTACACAGAAAACCTTGACAAGATTCATCTGGAATGTAGTTCCCTACTTAAAAAGTGTGGTTTGCTGTATGTTGATTGCTAAGTATTTGCAAAGCAAGGGAGGTAGCCTGGTTTCCAGGGTTACCAATGAGATTTTACAGCTGCAGCCACCAACTTCCATCTCTCTCCTTACTTGAAAGGCTCGATGTACTTCTGACTCACAGAAAGCAAAATACTACAGCTAAATATTTTCCTGCCTCTCCTCTGGAAAGGTCCTTCCTTTTCAGTGTTATTACAAATGAAACTCTATTTGAAGTAATAGCCTGGGACAGGTGTTACAGCTCATGCTGCATCACTTGCTGAGTGTAGTTATAGTAAATTTTGGTAAGCTGTGAACAGAATAGCTATGCCTCAGAGATCCACTTGGAGCTTTATTCAAATATCCTCCAAAACCAGATCTTGGATGTAGTTAGCTGTAGGAGGCTTTTCAAATCTGTTCCATTGGTCTCATACAAAGCAACTGAAAAAAAAAATAATCAAGGTGGTTCATGTGATTTGCTGCAAGGCAGGCAGCTGATCCTTTACATCTCATTTACCAACCTAGAGCTAGAGTTGAGCTGGGCTAATGTACACACACAAGCTACTTTCCAGAGGCATGGAGAGCAATTAAATATTTGTGTAGCAGCAAAGCTCACCTGTACACCAGGGCCAGCGGCGGCTCCAAACGGGGGCCTCATCATAGGCTGCCCGTACATCACCGGCTGCTGGGGCATCATGGGCACCCCTGCACCTGCTGGGGGCTGCAAACCAACACTGAGTCAGCAGGGGCTGGCTGAGGGAAGCAGAGAGGGGTAGCAAAAGAAACTCACCATCCCAAATGCTGCTCCTGGCTGCGGGACAGGTGGAGTACTTCCTGCGGCAGGAACAGCACTTGCTGGAGGCACAGCTCCCGCCTAAAAGATAAATTAAAAAAGAAAAAGGCAAAAAGAAAGAGCAAAAATCTAACAGCAACCATCTGGAAACTACATGGAGTCTCCAGCATTCTCAAAGCTGTTCTGGAAAGTAGGACTGTTATGCAGCACATATGCAGCCTCAAAACCACAATGCTTCAAAGAATGAGAGAGCTGAATGAGTCCTTATGTGTTTCTTCATAATAAAGCAATGGTGACAGACTTCATTCCCTTCATGAACAGAGTCCATTTACTGACTACAACTCAAAATAGGTCAGAGAAAACACACAGTTTCCTTCCCCTTCTACATGAGTAAGAAAGCATCCCCATTTCATAACAGCTAACACACTATGGCACTTATTGTAGCACTGTATTTTAGTAAAGCTTAAGTAGACTGTAAAGCTGAAGGAAATAGCTGCTAAAATTAGTTTACAGTGAAGAAAAAAAAATTACACACTAAGATTCATTGAAGTTAAAGGGTAAGTTCACACACTTAAACGACAATCAGAACCATTATATACTTTACTAAAGGACAGTTTAGCTGATATTGCTATGATTTTCATTCAAATAATAAAAGGAAAAAGAAGGTTATCTTCCACCAGAATTCAGGAAGAGAGAACTGTTAATTTAGTAGTCTGACTGAATATACAGTACAAGAGCACCTTTAAAACGCCACCCCACCTTAACTAGCACTGCCTACACATCATCCCTTTTGGCTCCCTTCTCTGCAACTTCCCATGCAGAATCTCCTTATAGCCTTGAAGGCATCCAGACCTTTCCTTTTCACAGATATACATCTACAATCCAAATTATTAACAACTCTGAAGAGAGGCAGAAAGCATTCAAGTAAGAGATATAAAAATGGCAGCAGGATTTCATACTGCTCTTGCATGGCCTAAGCAGACTGGCACAATTTCTCAAGCTATTGCAGAAGCTGCGTGGTTGTGCCTGTGCCTCCACATCCTTACCACCCACCTTGAGTCAGGAGCATCCCACAACACTTGGAGAGCACTTACAGAACACTTAAGAGTTCAAAGTAGAGCTTGTCTCTGGAGATACACTGGAATTACTCACTGCACAGTCCACTTCTCTGACTGCTGCATTTAGTGCCCTTGGTTGATCCTTCCTTCCAGACAAAAACATGCCAGTTTCTTAGGAAGCTGGAGACAAGTCAAGATAACCTGTCCCAGACTCATTATTCAAAACCACTGCATTTCTGGCTAAGAATTTATGAACTCTATTCCAGTCTGAAAGATTTCTGGGCAGCATTTCAGTTAAAAACTGTACTGTGCTAGCAGAGCCCCCAAACTAAAATCAAGATCTGGACACTCAAGTATAAAAAGCAAGAAGTTAAACCACACAGGTTAATGACATCAGATCCAGTGATCTGACTGCTCTTATAGGAACACATTGTAGCTCAACATCCAGCTAGGCAGATGCCAAGAAAACGGCCATACAAACTGAATCTGTTTTGCCTCTAAGCATGAGGTCACTTGAGGGAATGGGATGTGATTCTGCTGATTTTAATCCTGGAATTGAAAAGTCACAAGAAAGGGAAGAACTGACCAAAACTTAAGTGGTTCAACGCTGACATGAAGAAAAAGTTCATTTTTGTCTTCATATTTATTTTACCTGCAGACCAGAGTTTCTTCGGATTCAAAAAGTACCTAAGTGCATGATTTTTAAAAGAAATATATACAACACATACATTTCATTAAATGCTTTCAAAACTACCCAGCTTCCCAGAAAGACTAGTTACTCATCAGATGGTAAAATCGCTACAAGATCAGGCTGATGCTGCAGAAGCTTGAAATTTCAGGCAGTACAAGTCATCAAGTAGTTCACGTCCAAGTAAAGCAGTAAAGAGATAATTTTCAAGCTTACAGCACAAAAATGGTTATCACTACTGCCATATTCAACCCATTGGCTGAGAATTATCTGGTGGACAGACAGTTTAAGAGGAGCCATGTTAGAAGCCTCTAGGTAGTTTTAAGCCAGCAGTAGTAACTGTAGTGCAGGTGAGGTGCTGTTAGTATCTTCATGTTTAGTAAGTGCAGTAAGAGATTAAAAAAAAAATTCACTTACACTGTACAGTATTGCCCAGCCTTTCTATTAAGAAAAAAAATTGATGTTATAACTAACACATTAAGTGAAGTACAGAGAATTATTGTATCTCCCATAAGGTTATGGAACATGCCCAAAGTCCTGTTAACACCTGGCTGTGGCAGCAAGGAACTGAACTGGACATGGTCCCCCCTCAGAGCTCTTTCTTTCCTTTGCCAACCCAACCTTGTTCAAATGGAGGCCGTTTTAAGCCTCGTGAGATGTTTTATGAGATGAGGTACTACCCCTCTTCAGATCACTTTTGTAGATTACTCACGATCAAGTTGCTCATGTGCCAATTTTAGATTTTTTAGCTCAATTTGATCCTCTTCTCTCAAAATTAGTCCCTTCTGATACTTTTTACAGGGTAATTTTACATTTTTCAACTGTTTTACCCTGCTAAATAAGCTACACACTCCTGATCAACATCAGTATGAATACTGTGTAGTCTTTTGATCTACTTCATTCAGTAAAACTTGAGGAAAACCTATACATTTTCTCTCCTTATAGTACATTAGCTTTGGATCAACAGTGTTTTATTTTAGGCACTTGATCTGGGCCTGATCCTAGCCAGACCTACATGGCCAATCACACACTTGGAAATGCCCGCAGGTATTAATGTATACATTAACAGAGCAAGATCTTGATACATACTTTTCATTTACTACTCAATGGTTACCACCTGTAAATCTGTCCTTAAAAAATGTGACTTGAAACACTCGTGTTATTTACACAGAAGCAAACTCTTTAGCCTCAGCAGACTGGAGCAGTGCCTACACATATGCTTCCACAATCTCATCAAATACTCGAAGTCCAAAACCAGTGTTATCCATGGATTAACCACCTACCAATGGACCACCTGGGACACCACCAGTTGACCATGTTGCAGGTGCTACTTTTGGCTGCCAGTTTGCTCCTCCTGTTAACTTCTTCTCTCCAGCATTCCACTGAAGGTCTCCCCTAACAGAGAGGGAGAGAGGCAGGCTATTATTTGCATACTTCCATGGTGAAAATGAAAACCAGTTGCAGCATACATTAGCATTAGACGTGCAGCTACATTAGCTCATGGTGTATGCAGTTATTAACAGAAAGATATATTTTTAGTGACACTCTGTTTCAAGGGTTGTTAGCAATAGACACCAGAACACTCTAAGCTGAAGTCAGTTACATGGTTATGGCCTTTGGGGTGAGAATTAAAGGAAGTTTTACTTAGTATTGACTGAAGGTAACAGATCACATATACCCTTGCAAAGTAGGAAGAGGGACTGCTACTGCCTATTCTACTGGGGCCAGGCAGGAGAGCTGCCTGCTAGATGTCTTTGAAAGGCCATTTCAGTGCTGGAAATCTTGCTCAGACAGCTGAAGAAGGAAAGCATTCAGTTCTGCAAAAAGTTGACAGATACAAGAGAAACAAATCATTCATAGAATAAAAGGGCAGTCGCAAAACCAGGTATTTCAGAGGCTGCTCTACCACTTGAACAAAGTAGATTGAAGGAAGCTACATTTTGGAGCTAAACCTCGTGTTGTGTTTGTACATATCCCTCCTGTCATCTCCACAAAGGCACAGAACATTTTGAAGTCTTGCTTACAGAGGAAGGCTCAGGGCAGAAGCAAGCAGTCAGGTTAGAAAGATAAAAAAATAAATGCAATGTTTTAGGTATTTCTTTTTGTGAAAAGAAGCTTATCACTCCATGGAATGAACCTCTTTTCTATTTTGGAAATATTTCAATGCCTACACAATGAGTATATCCAGCATCTGTGAAAATATAACAAAACGATTACATATTAGCATAGATTACTGAGGGGAGGTGTACAGTTTATTATCTGGATCATTTGTTCATTATAAGCTGTTTGGAAATCAGCTATATAGCACAAAGATAGTAATTTACAGGAAAAAAATATTTCTGACACTCAGATTAAAGACAGCAAGTTTATAAACTTATCAGGAACATTGAACCTTAGTTATTCAGGGAGCCTGTACAGAACAGAATGCTTGCTTCTGAATTTTTCTGGACTGGGAGGTTGGGGCATATAACCAATTCATTGTTTCTTAATAAATACTGAAATAGATGTAGGGCTATTCAGCAGAGTAGAAAACTTCCTTTTATCTTTAAGCACAGTTGAACTTACTTTTTAGAAGTAGTACCAGAAATTCCAAGATCTGAAAATCGTAAGAAAAAAAAGGAAATGAAAAAGAAACCACATGTTTAGTAACTTGAAGCATGTCAAAGTAAGAGCTTACATTTCATTGCACCTGGGCTTATCAAGAGAAAAAAAGTTTTGGCTGTCTTCAATTAGACAGCATCAGAGGACTGGCCTATTCTTTAACAAACTAAGTTGAGAAACTCTGCAGATATTCTGCACTTGAGAAAGTAATTTTTGCTTCATAAGCAAATCAAAGTAACTATATTTAGGTCTACAAAATGTTAAGTTATTTAAGTGCACCAAACTATTTACCACGAATGACAATACTAGTTTCTGTTCCTCATTACACATACGGAAATAAAAAGCTGTATTCCACATACACATAAATGTACTGCCTATAAGTTTTGCACTGTTTTATCTGCTCTGTCGTACATGGAAACTCCAAATAGTTTCCTTAATTATCCTTTGGAAGAAGTCTTAAGTTAAATTTTAAAGAGTACTCTTCTCACAGAACCAGTATAAGAGCTGGAAGTCATAAATTGCTGTCTGATTTTCTCCTCCAAACTTGGACATACCAGATGACTTGTAGAAGACATTTCAAGGGATTAAGAATCTTTCTAACTTCTAAGCACAGTATTTTCCCCACACCTAACAGCCATGTCTGCATCACATAACTTTGTTGTGGTGTGTTTGCATATACTAAGGGAGTATTCCTTTTTCTATAGCCTCCAAAATACAACTTCAGCAGGATTACATCTTAGCCTAGGTGGGCTTCTGTTAGGTTTTTTGGGTGGTTGCAGCTACTGATCTCTAATTACAAAGGCTCTAGCCCTTTTTCCTACTACAGGAAAGTACATATTTAAGTTTAGCGTTTCAAGAACAAGTTTGAAAAGTTCTCTGCCTGACAGAAGGCCTGTTCTTGAGTGCACTCATCACCCCACTGCTACTCTTCCTCTCATTAAACATGAAGTCAGCTATTTGTGTCCACCAGCTTTGCTACTTAAACGCCAGAAAGCCATCATACACTTTGGACAATTTTCACCTTTCCATCTATTACAGAGGGGCACATCCATTAAGAGTCTGATGTGCCTCTGGAATGTGCCTGGGGCAGTCACATATTACAAATCATACCTACCAAACAAATGCCATTATTTGACTCAGATCTTGGCTCCAAAAAGGACAAACCCAGACTAAGTGACTCAGCTATCTGAACCAAGCCTTACTTCTGCTGACAGCTTCCCCATTTCCTCAGTGGAACAGCAGGATACTAAAGCAAGCTAAAACAGACAGGCATTTGGCTACATGGAAAAGCAACATGCATGGCACGCCACTTAAAACCAAAATTTGTCACTTACTGCCTACTAAGTTTGCAAGAGACGAATCAAGATCACTTCCAAGGCCTTTGCTTGCTGCTGCAGCAGGGACTGTTGCTGTGGCTGTAGGTGCTACAGGTTGACCAGAAGGAACCATGGTTGGCATAAGAAGATCACCTAAGCCATCAAACACTGGAAGTGAAAGGAAAGTGCGTTAGAAGTGCAGCTGTGATCAGAAAAGCACTGTCTGCTGTTGCTCAACAAATACAGCACAGACAACCACATCACAAGTCTTACCAAAACACCATTTGACATTAAAAGTAATGCCAACAAGGGCATGCATGTCATTTTACTAGACATTGAATGTACAGTAATCCTCAAAAAGCTATACCAATGAAAACTAATATGAGAAGACATGCCTAAAAGGGATTTAATTGGAGCATTGAATCTACATAGATACAGCACCACTTCCACATGACACTATTTTTCCTACAACCATCCTTACAGAGATGTCAGATACATACACATTTGTCAGGAGATATTCATTTAAAGGCTTTTAAAATGAACATCTTGCTGCAAACACCAGTGAGAATTATTACTGTGGCAAAGGCGGTCTTATACCTTGACATCTCACAGCAACAGGATTGGCAGTCTCAAGATGTTACTATTCACTTGCAAGCAGCAGGGAATTGGGAAAACCTACTAACATCTTATGAGATCAGAAGGAACCAGAACCATCCACACAGACAGTGCTATTCTCCTCAATTCAGTCATCTAACTCAGAATTTCATTTTTTAGATCCCTTGAAGTCAAACTGCTTGGTCCATCTCATGCCTGAGTTCTATCTTCTGATCTGTATTCGAGGTACATGCTAATGTTAAGTCAACAGGGAGGGGGAGCATGAGCACTGGCAAGCAACCAAATAACCAAGCAGCAGGACTATTTCCATCTTGTTTTTTCTTGTACAGTTGTAGAACTCACCAATTTTAAGTTTGTAGCAAGGACCCAGCATGAAAAATATAGAATGGAAGAGATGCAAACAAAATGATAGCAGTGATAGAAGTTTAAGCTTATAGTCAGGCAAAGAACTCTAGGCCGGTTTTTGTTGTGAGTACCCTCAGGTGCCATGCAGGCTCCAGAGCACCACCAGCAGCAGTGGCAAGATGACTTGCCTGTATGCTTGATTTACAGAGTGCTTTTTTTCTTGTTTGTGTAATTCCTGATTCATGCCATCAAGCACATGCAAGGATGATGTATATGCTAGATTGTTTTTTACTGATGTGGTAGAATAAAAAATGGGTACAGAGAGCTCTTGGGCACACACCAGCCTTATCAGCACCCTGAGGTTCTTCCAGTAAGAAAGAAAAAGGAGATCACTGATATTGCTTGTACTCAGAGTCTAAAAATTGTGTCATTATCTCATCTACCACAAAAAACACATTAGAAAATTCGCAGGAAAAAACCCTGTGGCTCACCTGATGCATCAAATGAACTGCCAGTTGTTGGAGCTGTTGTCCCAAAAGCTGCATCAAAGTTAGGCTGTAGTAATCCAGTTTGAGCTGGAGTGACTGGGGATGGTGATGGAGAGGGAGCAATAAAAGAACCTCCAAAGCCTTTAAAAAACACATAAGAGAGGCAAGGACATTAGAGTCGGCCTTGCTAGACTGTGTTTGCTAAAACCTCAGACTACAGAGGGCAGAATGATAAAGACAATTTTCACTAGACCATTTTAAAATAAAGAACATTTCAGCAGCCGAAGTGAGTTTCCTTATGTTTATTAGGCCTACTTCAGTATAATGGAACCAAGAAGTCCTCACAACGCAAATCCTAGCCCACAGCAAGTCTCAGGCTCACAGTTGCTAACCCTGAATATGGAAAAACGCACTGGGATCAGAGGTCTGCCACAGTCTGTTCTTGACATGAGTTCATGATGGAATAATGGAGTTTGGAAGGGATCTCTGGAAGTCAGCCAGCCACACACCCTGTTTAAAGTCAGTCTAATCAAATCAGGTTGCCCAGACATTTGCCTTGGCACCTGCAAGAGGAGATTTTACTGGCTCTCTGGGTGGCCTGTTGTCATTTCAGATCACTGCAGTATTTAATGTGTTTTCCCACACACACTGTCTTTCTTTACTATCTTTGTGCACCTCCAAGAAGAACTTGGCTAGCCTCCTCTAAACTATTCCTGTGAGTTTAGAGATTCCCTTTGGCCTTCCCAACGCTCAATGAGCCCAGTTCAGCCTCTCTGCATATGCCATATGCAAAAGTCACCATCATCCCTGTGGCTCTCCACTGAACTCACTCTGGTATGCCTTAATCCACACATCATAAAGAGATTCTCTAATACATTCCAGACTACCCATGCCCAGCTGCATTCGCTATCTCCCTTCCAGCACATACTGTGGTGGTTCCAGTTGCCCTAGTGCCAAAGTTTGTGATAGTAATGATTTCTCCAGCTGCCTAAAAAAGGCTTCCTCCACTTGCCTCTTCTTGAGGAGGTGGTCTGCAGCAGATGCCTGCTAAAACATGACTGATGCTAGATCATCATCTGCCCAGGGCAAGGCTCCATGCATTCAACCACCTGCACAAAAGTACTAATCTCCACGGAATCAGACCAGAAGGAGGTTGACCAGACCCAGGGATGACAAAGACAGTTCTCTGCATCAATTCCTACAGAGCCTGTCTTTAAAGAGCCTGTCTTTCCACTTCCTGANTCCAGGGATGACAAAGGCAGTTCTCTGCAGCAATTCCTACAGAGCCTGTCTTTCCACTTCCTGAGTGACAACACAGAACCTGGCAGAAAGGTGTGATCCAGTATCCACAGTAAGATTCTATTTAGAAAATTCTGTAAGTTTTTGCAAAGTCCCGTAAAGTGTCTGTTTTTCCAGCTACAGAAGAGAGGACTCCCAAGTTCCTGGTGAAAATTTCTGTGATGACTGATCTTAATTCCATAGCTTTTAGGCTTGCACAGTTTAAGAGGAATACCAGGCACAGAAGCCCTAACAATTCTTTAACAAACTAAGTTCCTAGTTGTCTAGAGATTGCACAAGACAGCAAGAAAATCTGCAGAAACAGCAGCAACTGAATCAGATGTGTTGTCTGGACACCCCCAAGTGCCTGATTTTGAGGTTGCTTTTACACAGTCAAGTAAGATTTCATATAAGAAAATGGTCTTAGAATACATACTGGGACACGCATCCACACAGTTTAACTGGATAGAAAGATCTAGAAGGGAAAATGGCTAGACTGTTTTATTTATCAGCACAGTTCTGATTTGTCTGCTGAAAGGCTTAGAATAGGAAAACATTTCCTCCAAATTTCCTAAGCAAGCCAAGGAGGGGCAGAAACTTATTTGACAGCAGAACACTTAAGACAATTATGAATAGGAAGTATACTCATAATATTATACATATAAACACTTAGGTACAACCAAACACTCATAAACCACGAAGGACAAGCCTTCAGCCATGATATGAACTCCACACACTCTTAAATTTAAAACTGGATTACACTGCAGGCTATACATCTGCCATTATCTAGAGTGAACAAATGCTTAGCAATATGCTGCAATGTTTACAGACTCCCTCTGTCTGCCAGAAAAACCCAACTCAAATCTACTTAGAGCCCTTTGGAATGTATATTCAAGGCATAAATATAATAATTTTTTAAAAATCATCTATTCACTCCAACTGCTTCAGGTCTGCTTGATTATTTAGACTTAGAACATCCCTTTTATGATTTAGGCTTTGATTTAATGCAACTCATCAGATTCAGAAAGCACATTGCTAAAGTTTAAAGCCATCTGGAGTAAAATTCCTACTTGCATTTGATAATGACATAAAATATTTTGTACTGTAATGTTTGCATAAGCAGAATTAGCATCTGTCCAACAACCTCATTGCACCCAGTTTCCTGATAACACATGTAAATGCGAAAGACTGTCATGTTCCAGAATCTATTAGTTAAAAGTTGATCTATGGCCTTAAGCCATCTATAAACTAATACAAAGACCTATTGAAACAATATGAGAAAAGGTAGTCTTCTACCTGAAAATCTGAAGCAGTCTGCCCTAAAGCTTTAGCATGCATTTACACATTATGTCCCTATTTAAGGATCTGGCTTGCTGACTGAGAATGGACGTATGCTTATTGTTATCTAGACAACTTCTTCCTTCCTGTAGCACTACTAAACAGTGTTCCCTCTTAGAGCAGGTACTTGAAATTGTCGTGATAACCTACCCACCAATTCTACAAATTGTGCTGGTTTTGGCTGGGGTAGTGTTAATTTAAATCATGACACAAACTTCCCTTTCAGAAACACGGGTGAATTTAAGACAAGTCTTCTACAAACCGGAAGTGCATGTTGGGATTTTGCTCTCTACAAACTTCAAACTGGGACGGGGACAAGTCCCAGCTGTTTAGCTCCATCACTGTAGCCACTACAATACATAGTCTAGCACGAATTTTGGAGAATAGTACACACTGAATTCAGCTGAGGCTGCTTATCTCTAGGGTGCAGACTAAAATAATACAGTCATCCAGCCTTTGCTATAGGGTGTGGCAGTGATGGCACATTCAGTACAAGCAGAGACCTCATGTCATGCTGTATAAGGAGAGGGTTGCTATCATTTCAATGCCCTTGTGCTCAGAAAAGCATGATCTCATCATCCCACTCTCCTTGGCTAAACACAAAACTGCTACGAAGTCAGTCATTCAAGCTACTGGCATTTAGGTGTTCAACACAATTAAAGAAACCAAACTGAATAAACTCAAAGTTTAATTAGCAGTAAGGAAAAAGAAGCATAGCCTGAAACACTGCTTAACTTTAGTACTGCTACAGAAAGCCAAAGAAATTTTATGGAGACATTCATACTCGGTGAACGGTATAGAAAAATAAGGTGGTGTGGGAGGTAGCAAAACAAAGAACATGGAAAGAAGATAATCTAGGAAGTTAGCTTGTAATTCAGTATATTGACTCCATTATAAATCCATTATAAGTCTAGTTTTAATTAAAACATCTAAAGTACTAAGAAATCTCGTGAACAAGTATTTTATTCCACTATCTACATCCAAGGAACGTAAAAGATTTCAAACACCATTTCTTAGTATTGCTCTAAAGTAGTAAGTTTTTAGTTCTTTATTACCAGCAAGTAGGTCTGCAGAAGCTGAGGAACTAGAAGCAGCCTGGGTTGTGGGCTGGGGTTCAGAAGCACTACTTCCAAAAGCATCTAAAGGGAATTCCAGAAAGCATCAAGAAAAAGTGAGGCATTCAATATTAAATACATCAATTCATCACTTATCAAAAGATGACAAAAGACTAGCCACTTCATAGATCAGAAGAAGAAAATGAAACTGCTTGGCCAACCTTATTGCAGAGCAGTACCACGGATGCAAAGTTCAGGTGGAAAAAAGGATGTACAACAAACCAGCACTTGAAAGAAATCTCTTCTCTTTTATTTGGATCTCTTCTCAGATACAAATCACAGCATTCCAGACAACAGGGCTTTGGAGATGAATGCATTGGTTGAAAGTTTGGAGTAATTCCAGACAGAAGCCAGTAGCTCACATGAAATCTTTTTAGAGGAATATCTCACTACAGTTTGAAATCCACTGCTTCTAAGCACCACTTCTGTTCTTCAACATGCCTAGAGTTGGTTGTGCCCATCCTAATTTCCACCTTGTAAAATCTTGTGATTCAGATCCACCCAGTTTGAGACAAGTCACCCCCAAAACTTCAGCTGCTTTGAGAAACGGAACTGAGAGAAAACAGCCTGACCATGGAGGTTAGCAAAGAAGAAAAAAGACAGGGCAGAATTTCACTGGACATCTGAGGAAGAGCCACACATGCACTGGGGGACAGAACGGCAAGTGTCATGACAACAGGACGACCACACCGACAGCTTATTTGCAGTTCGTTATGGTGCAATGCCAGACTCAGCCCTAAGGCCACACAGGAAAGTTGTGAGAAGGGGAAACGCGCAGCTTTAGCAAAGCGCAAAGGTAATTGAAATGAAGTGATTCAACTCTGAAGTGGTGAGGAAACAAAAATACCCACCACCAAATAGGTCAATCACACCTGAAGAATCCACCTTTGCTGGAGAGGCAGTGGGTAGAGGAGAGGGGGCTGCAAATGCATCCACTGCAGTAAGCATAGGATAAATAATATTTAGTATCAGCAAGGCAACAATGATAGCTAAATATTTCAAAGCCACATGGGCTCCAACAATTAGAACCACAGGATTGGTAAATTCGGAAAATAGTCTCCAGAACTGCAAACAGAAAGTGTTACATTTCTCACACAGCAACTGAAAACCACACTATTTTAAATAAAATATTGCTTATTAAGCATTTTCTTATGCTTAGAGGAGGATTTCCTCTCTCAACAATCACATCACTCACTTATTGAAACTTCAGTGTCAGCCACTACATGATTTGCATCTTCAGCAAGTGCTCATCTTGTGACCAAAGCAGCAAACCCAAAACTTAATATTTCTTGATATTTCAGTGAAAAGATGTAAATTGGCAATATGTTGATTTGTTTTTTTTACTTTTGGAAAAAAATCCAAACCCAGGAAGTCTGTGGAATGGCCTGTGAAAACAAGCACTCACCAGATAAAAGATCACCAGTGAGAGAACTCTCAGGCACAGGAGAAGCTCCAGGTTGTGGAGATGAAAATGTATCTTCCAGAAATGAAAGAAGAAACAACAAGTAAGTATCACACATATCAGTTTACACCATTGCACAGCCTCAAAGCAGCAGACTATGGGAAGCATTCTCTCTTTACCTGTACCAAAGAGATCTATGCTAGGAGTAGCATCTGGCTTAGGTGCTGCAGGTGCATCAGGAGCAGACTCAAACAAATCTAAGGCCAAGAACACAACACATCTTTAACTCATTTTTGAAAGGCAGGACTGAAAACAGAAGTTTCCAATTTTGCACATCATATTTGAAATTAACAGGCTCTCTGGTTTGAAAGCCTAGCACACAACACGCATGCAACAACAAATTGTTCATTTGGTACTCCTGACAGATCAATCCACCAGAATCAAAGAGTTAAAAACAAAATTACCACCAAATATATCTAGAGCAGGAGGAGCGGAGGTGGTGGCGGTAGCAGAAGTGGTGGCAGTAGTGGTGGTAGTGGCAGTAGCTGTAGTAGCAGTAGCAGCAGCAGCAACAGCAGCAGCTGGAGAAGGAGTTGTTGCAGGAACTGGAGTGGCTGCGCTAGTTGTAGGGGTAACTACAGGAACAGCAGTCTCTGTTGGCTTCATAGCAAAGAGGTCCAGCTCAGGAGCAGCCTCTGCACTACCTTCGGATGGGGCAAAGGGGTCTTGTAAAAAGGAGAGGGGAAATATATGTGTATGCATACTTAGGATCAGTGAGGGAGGAAGTCAAGAACAAAGCAACTATAGGCAATGTACATACTGCAAATACACGCACACGCACAGAGCAGGTCGCTCTAACATCTAGCTTACTTATCCAGACATGTTACTTAAGTTTTTCTAAAATAAAGGCTGTCTGAAAGGCTGAGCAGTCTAGTTGCTAGAGGGGAGAACTTTCAAAGGGTCTTTGACGAGGCCAAAACACAAATATGACAAAGGAACAACTATCCAGGCTACTGCTTACAACTCAGCACTGACAGAACTATTCATTAGCACTACCAAATAAACACAAAGTCACCGGGACTCGCAAACAGGCAGTTTTGCCAAGCATGCTCTTCAGTTTAAGGTTTATTTTTACCAATTGCAAACAGTATGAAATTTTCAGAAAAACACACTGCCATGTAGTTTAAACAAAAAACCCCAAAAACCAGCAAAACAAGAGACTATCTAATGACATAAAACCCACCATTTCCTGAACATGCATCAAGAGCTGCTGCTACAGGGGTTGGGGTAGTTGGTGCTGCTGCCCCTTCAGCTGCTGCAGGGGCTTCCCCAGGAGAAGCTGCAAAGGCATCTTGGGTGCAGTTTAAGAACAGAAATTAAAAAAAAAAAAAGAATAAAGAGAAGAAAAATATAATAAAAGAACCAAGTTAAATTGCATAGGTAGATCCCCTTATACAACATGAATGTAATTACTCCAACAGCAAGACAAGTCATGCAGTGCAAAACGCTTTGTCTCTCCCCCAACCCCACACAAGCAGGTTCTAGACAGGGTTTGCAGATGGAGCTTCTTGGGTTGCCCACAATAAGCAGTGAGTGTAAAAGGCATTATTCTCATTGTATAAGGGTTCAGAGCAGCATGCTCATGTACTACCCAAAATTAACTAATTAACAAAATTAACTTAAGAGCAGATATTAACAACTTGCATGCTCAAAGCCTGTATTACATGTGATTAATCTGCAGCTGTGAGTTCACTCACATAGTGCTTTGCACTGTTACGAATAACTATCCAGTTACTCTGGTAGATATCTGCATCTACCCTTTCCAGTCTTTGAGCCAAGTCAGTCATGCAACATCTGAAAAACTGACTTACTTGTTTCTTAATAGTATTTCAACTGGATCTTTCTGAAGCCATAACCTGATGCATAGGTTATATTTACTCAGCTTGCTTCAAAGAGATCAAGATTGCTCATCTTAACAGATGGCTGGAGAGCCATAACCTGTCTGTCCTTTCGGGATCACTTCTAGGCCAATCAGCCAAGTTAGGGAAAGCACCTAGTTTGGGGATTTGGAATTACTTGCTCATGAGTTTTTTTCTGAATTTTTTTTTTTTTTTTTTTTTTTTTTTTTTGCCACTTGATCTTTGGCTGTTTTTTCCTTTTTGTTTGCCAGTTCCTAAGTGGCATGCTTATATTTCAAGCTATGAACATCATTATTTCTAGGCTTAAACCAGCATTTGTGCTCTTAATTCTATGAAGTAGTCCTAATGGACAGTGCCATTTGGACTGTCTTCATAGGCAAGCATTTTCTCCACAAAAAAAGACTGCACAATGAGGACTAAATACTTCAAGATGCTTGTAAATTATATTTTTCTACTGCTACAAAAATTAGCAAGTTAAAAAAAAATCTGTTGGGGAATACTGCAATTGCATTGTCAAATTAGCACAGGGAAAAGCTTAACATGCTTTAACTTGAATGTCGATTTTAAAATGAAAACAACCATTTTAAAAACAAATTCGTGCCAGGTAATCTAAAAAGCTCAAAAGAACATGCATTGAAACTTGAACAGAAGAGAAGAAAGCCCACTAGTCTTGTACAATAGAATTGAGTTAGTAGCAAAAAAGGCCTGCTAATAAGCCGTTTCAAATATAATTCTATTTTTCAAGTAACAGGGTTGTTTAACAACAAAACTGGATGGCAGTTGTCCAAGTAAGAACATCAGAATGAGAGTCAAACATCCCAGTGCTGTATGGGTACCAGACACTGGCGTGCACTGTGTGGAAGGAATTCAGCACAGAGCTGAACTGAAGAGTTTTGCATCATCCTGCTTGAGAAGATGTTTTGTGTAACATCGTGTGTGTTCAGTTTTGTATTACAGGGCCAGCTTTCAGGTGAAGTGGCATCCTGGGCTCTTTTAGAAAAACGTATTTGTGCCTACATAAGCTTGTAGGCCAACAGCACAGATGCTGGCCAACTCTATTTATAAATATTTGCCGGAATGAAAGGATAGACTCCCGGTAACATTTAAGTCAGAAATTCAGAATGTATAGAGCTAGTCACTACTTCTATGTTGGGATCACTTCAGCCTCAGAGTGACACCTATTCCTGTCCAGATGTAGGCTATTTCCACATGTAACAGTCATAGATAACCAGGTGGGCACAAGTTCCTTCCAGCCCACAGATGCAAGGAAAGAGTTTGGCACCTGCTTTATTTTTTACTGACACTTCTGAATGAGGTTCTTGCCAAGCACTGTAATTTTTTTTAGCATCATACTTGGGTTAAATGGCAGCTGGGAAAAACACCTAAGTTCATACTGGAATCTAAATGAAAAATGTCATAGTAGGAACTCGTAACATTTTTTAGTTACTCTGATTAGTTCAGGAAACTTACACGAACATAGAGAAAAACCAACCTGAACAGGTGACCCTACAACTAACAGCTTAAACCAAGGGTTTGCAATTGAGTTTTTCTTAAGTTAGTGCTTAATAAGTTCTTTTCAAAAGTTTCTGCTGCTCCTGCACAGTTGCCTTCTGCTAAAATTTAGCAAACATGCAAAAATTGGTGTAGTAATGCCACATTTGCGCATTCGGCGGTGTAAGAGATTTTCTGCCTCTAAAGCAGTTACTGTATTCTTTATATTTTTGCATCTCCTGTTTAAAAAGTGAATTTAGCTTTTGACTTGTAGAATCAAGTAACATATGGTCCTCACTTGATTTTCTTGACAGCCTGAAAACCTAAAGAGATGCTGCTGAAACCTTTGCAAGTTCACACTGCGTGGAACATCCACCAGGACTGACAGGTATCTATTATGTACTGCGTTACACTTCAATTCATAAATATAGTTCTTACTAAACTAATTTGCAAACAAGCGGTTTTCAAAATTATTAAACACTGAAGGAGTGCTCCAATACATCTTGTCTGCAGCAAAATAAGTGTTCCTGCAGAGTGATATCCTTCATCTCATAAATTCTGGCTTTATTTGATGCCGTGGCATCAGTACACGACAAATTTACTCACGCAGGTGATACAACTGACTTATAATCATTAATGTATTATAAAACATGTGAAACAATCCTACGGAAGTCACAAATAGAATAAAGGTCATAGAACTGAAGCATACACAAGAAACCGTTTCCACAGTTTTTTCCCTCTTTGGTCACCCTTCATTACTTTTTGACATAGAAAACCTAACCTGAGTTATGACTAAATATTTCACTATGCCCAGAGCTAGGAGATGAAAACAATTATGCAAAGTGTTTGTTGTTTGTTTGGTATTTATTAACTAAGTGCTAGCTTGCTATACCAGCAGGTACCAGCATAAGGGACATTCATCAGCCCTTAACTACCAAGAGTCTTCATAACTTTGCCTGTAGTTTCTTTACAGGAAAACCATAATTCTGCCCACTTACAATTCAAGTCATCTTAATGCCTAATAACTGACATTTGCACAGTGTCTGCCACTACTTGTTACTTGCTCTGATTACAGAGTAATCCCACAACAAAACATAACTCAAGAGCACATTACACATGTCCAAAGCTACTGTGCCCAAATTCTATTACTGAGTGGCACATCAAGGTATTTTGCCTTTCTTCTACCTTTGCATTTCTCTTTCACAGGAGCGATTCCAGCTGCACTTTGAAAACAGCCTCCCCTTGTTCATCTTTGAAACACAATTAGAAGTTCCTCAAGCTGGCCCAGGTAACTGAGAGCTTGCCTATTAATCAGATGGAGCTCTTTAAAAAACTATGCTAGATTAATCCTGCATTTCTCATCTGCTTTCCAACACCATATGAGCAATGAACACATAATGCAGAGCTTATCTCTCAAAGACAAAGCCCAGTCCCAGGCAGCATGCAGACTCATATCAGTTCAAGTATCAGCCACACAGTGCAGTTAACAGTTACTCCAAAGCCTCCTCTACTGCTTCTTCCTTCAGCTTGGCTACCTTTTCTCTGCAGCTTTCAGCTTCTTTCCCTACACAGACGCTCCCTGAAGACTCTATGTTCTTCCTCCTCAGATCACTGCTCCTGTACCTTCTCCTACCATACCTGACCACAAGAAATCATGTGAAGCAACAAAGCACTGGCAAGCTGTAAGAAGTTAAGGTGACCTTGAAGACTCTATCTCTAGCAGACCTCAAAGGTGAAATACCTACTTAATAGGATTAGGTGTAAGCATGTCTAGCATCACAAAAACTAGAGAGTAGCAGTATCTGCCCAAAATTGACCTCTTCTTGCACTGGACATAGCCTTAAGGTAATAAGGAATGCTAGTATATGATGCTATAATATATACTTACAGCACTTCAGGAAAAAAAACTCAGGAAACAAAAAAAAACTCAAACCGTGAGCAGAGAAATGGAAGTTCAATACAGACTCATGGATCTTAAAAGGGTCTGTCTACTGAGTGTCTTAAAGGCACCGCAAAAGAATCTTTACTGCCGAGTGTGTTTAGAGATTTTTCTTACTGAGAACTAGAGGCTTTCTGCTATCATAAATAATAGAACCGTGATTCATTCTGAAATGTTCCAGGAAAAACAAAATTCAGTATGCACGCTTCACCACACTGAAGGGTGAAGCTCCACTTCTTAGCATGCGTCACTAAGTTATCCAATGATCAGTTAAACTAAACACATCCAGGTCTCTGCCTCACAAGCCTGGAAGCAGGCACATGATTTGGCAGTAGCTGTTTTTTCCAGGCACAAAGAAGTGAAAAAGGTAGAAAAAAAATTGCATCTTGTTGCTGTAGTACTGGAAGAACAAGCACAGGTAGTTGTTTTTCTAATCCTGTTTCAACTTTACAGTGATTTGTATCCATTTAACTATGCTTTCATTTTTCAAAAAGTCATATACCTATTACTAAATTAATTAATGACTGAATTAATTACTACATTATTAAGTTAATAAATTAATAATGCAATCTGAAGGTGTAGTATCCAAGACTGGCTGGACCTCAGTGCTTACATACCATAAGTTTCACACTCTGTGCATCTGCAGGGTTGTTAATGAGCACGGGCCCTGATTTCTAATTTCTGCTCCTGAGAGCAACCAACATCAGACTCTCTCTCACTCCTAGTGTCATCCAGAGCTTTGCCCATGACAATTCTGAAGATGCTTCTCAACTGGCTGATCTTGTGGCAGTTGGATTACTATCAATCTTTGTAAAAGGAAGGGTAAGCAGTAAGTAGCAGTTATATTCCTTTCTTAACAGACTTTCAGCACTTTACCAAGAGATATTCTGGTGCTGTCTGTTGAAGCCAGTCCTAAAAAAAAAACCTCCTAACTGGCAATTTTCAGACTGATGGAAACACCTTTGTAGTCAAACTGCTTATGTTTGAGACCCCTCTAGCACTCCTGTCAGTAGAAGTGATAGATAAACACACCCCATAGAGAAGATACTGGAATTCAGTCTTGATAGCAAGTCCTGACATCCCCTGTCATGCTGGAAGTATGCATGAGAGAAAACTAGAAAAACACAGTGGTCAGGTGATCTTAAACATAGTTTGTAAATGAGAAGAATTCTCCATTACTGGGCTGGGATATTGTTCAAAAGAAATGGAATTTCTGGCATGCTGCTGGGAAGCCTCCTGCTCCACAGGAGTACCAAGATAACTGACAACAAACAGTGGGAAATGTATTCTTATCCAAGTGGATAGCAGATAATATTAGAAACTGAATAAGCACAACTAAACTCCAAGAACATTCTTCTTTTTTTTTTCTGTCCTTTACGTATTATTATTTGCATAGTTAGCATTTAATACAAGTTCACCACCCCTTCAATTTACTGCAAATATTTTACAAAACCCAATTCAAGATTGCTGAAATACAGTAATTTCAGCTGGCTTAATACTCTATTTGTAGGAAATAACCAAAAGAAACACAACACAGCACAAGTGTGACACATAACAAAGGGGAGGACACTGTCACATCCATCCATCTCAACTACAAAACACAGCTGCTTTTCTCAGAAATTGTAGTAGACTGCATAGTTATTGAATAATGTGGAAACAATTCCTGCTTATCCCCATGTGGACCTGAGAACTACTGTTCTTAGCTGCTCAATCATAAGGTAACTCAGTCTTAAGCTTTACAGTTTTCCATATATTTTTCCATATATATACAGAGGAGTCTATTAGCTAAAAGCACGGCCAACAGAGGTAGTTGGTATAATATATTTCCTGTTCCATCCAGCACCCAACACACAGGCACTTCTGGTACAGCTGGTTCTAGAGGCCTTGTTACACAGCTGAGCTCAGCACTGCTTCAACTGCATCCTGAACTGGTGTAGGGCACTACAGCAACCAAACTAACCTCCAAAGAGATCCACCTCAGCAGTGGCAGCAGCGACAGTGGTAGCTGGAGCAGCAGCAGCCGTAGTAGTTGTAGTATCAGTAGTTGGAGCAGCAGCTGCAGTAGGCTCTGGGGCAAAAGGATCTGAAATCTGAGGCTCAGAGGTAACACCGGAAAGTGCAGCCAGATTATCTATATGCAACCATGTAATGAAGATCAAACAGGAAAGATAAGGGGAAAGGCAAAGACCACAGTCACTCAGCTCCAGAAAGATGGAGCTTTTAGTAAGGAGTCTAAACATACAGAGGTCTTAGAAATCAAAAATACTACTCACCCTCTCCCAAGAGGTCTAGAGATTGTCCATTAAAATGACAGCAGAATAAAAAAACAATGTAATTAGTAGAACTGCCAGATTGAAGATGTTCATTAGCCAAATGTTCATTCTAAATCACATCTAGGTTATGTCTAGAAACATAATTTCTACGCTTGCTTTTCTAACATTCAAGAAGTTATTCTGACATGGCAAAGCTCATTCTGTTTAATAACTCTTCAAAGCAGAACCAGCACATCCCTAGAACATTTCACAGAACAGGCACTAAAGCAAGGGTACTTCAGCAGTGAGCAGCCTGCAAATAGTGTTAAGTTACTTCAGGATATGATACATGGCATCTCTAGTCCCCAAATATATTCTGAGAGACAAACAGGTGGCAGTTCTTGGACTTGGGACAACTGTTAAGTGCAAAATATATAAATAAATAAATAAATACATAAATAAATGAATAAATAAATCGAGCAGCTTCTCTTCAGAAGCTTTTTATGCATTCATGACAGAGCAAACATGCTCCGCAGGAAGGACTAACTCTGTTAACACTTGTTATGAGGAGTATGAATGTTGACAGCATAAGCATAAGCAGACTGGCTCTGCTCCAGGTTTAGCTCGTTAGTCAACTGTTTCTGCAAGCCAACAAAGCATCTTTAATGACACTTTCCTATAATTTGATGTCCTCTAAGATCAGTCAGATTGAGCTCAAACACAGAAGTTTTGTCTACATAAAAAAATCAAAGTCTACACAAAAAAAATCAACCACCAGATATAAAAACATGTAAAAACTAATGAGTTTGTCCTATTAAATTTTTATTCTGTAGTTAGGATAGTCTGAGCTTAGCAACTACCTATTTACTAACCAGTATCCCAGTGCTGTTCCTAGATTCTTTGTACACATAACAGGGTCATGGGTTCATCATTCAAGCAGAGTCTTGATGCTTTACTGTGAGTCAGCTTTTGGAAGCAAAATGACTTGAGCAGGCGCAGCCCTATCTTTGCACATTTGCCTTTATTTTACAATACTTTCAAAAAAGGCAGCAAAAACCTACATTTTGGTTTTTTTACAATTTTCATAATTGGTTCCCTGAGTGAGCTCTACTTGAGACTGACGGCACAAACTGAACTAAGTCAAAATACCATTCTGGAAGAGCAGAACAGTACATTAAAAATGCAGCACTCTGGTATCCCATTACTGCACACCAGGTGAATGTCTTGCAGCTAGACTTGAAATAAACAACCACTGGCAAACCTTTAAGTTCTATTAGCTTAGTCTTCAATGCCTTTTTGTTATTCAGTTATATTCTAGAACTCAATACAGTGAAATTACAATGATCCAGCACAGCAATCTGCACTTAGTCTTAATACAGGAATGATTACAAACAGTGGTTTTTTGTACAGTAATATTAAAGTAACAATACTGTTAGCAAATCCACGTTCTAAGGCACACTGTAAGGTAGTTCAGAGCAGAAATTCAAGTCAGTTTGCTATTATATCCAGGAGTAAAACCTCAGAGAGATGCAGACTTCGACCTACTGTATTTTTTGTAATACTATAGTCTACCTGCTAAATGGCTATCTATTCTCCTTGCAGTATGCTGCAGGTACCATATTACCCTATCTTGATGGTCTCCTGATAGAACAGAAGTGTAGATTTTCACAAGTTATAGTGCATTTGCTAGATGACATGTTGTGTATTCAGAAATACAGTAGGTATACAACAAAATATACAGAATACTGTAGACAACACCAAATACAATCCATTATACTGAATATACAGCACATCCTAAAAGATATAGAATCTACACTGCCAGCAAGACTGAGAAAAGCAGGATTGTTTATTGTTGATGGGTATTGATGCTGCAACATGAAGTATTTGATATTCACATTTTCCTGTCTGTTCTGAACTGCAGCACTTCTTCCAGCTTCCTCCCTCTAGTACTATTTTCTCATGAGTTCCCACATTAACTTGCTGTAGCCCAGGAATAAACAGCTCAAGTAGCAGGAAGGCATGGTTACACAGCCTCCCAAAAGTCCTGGGTGGAAGGAAGGTCATCTTGTCCAGCTTTTTGCTCAGAGCAAAAGTGCTCCCAACACCAGATCAGGTCAGTCGTGGCTCAGACTAGTCAGGGCTTGAAAAATCTCCAGGAATGAAGAGTTCATTAGCTCATATCAGGGATCTACCTCAATACTGCCTTACCCTCCACGTGAAATTTTTTATTCCTTCAGAGAGTTAAAAAAAAAAAAGGCAGAAAAAAAAAGAAATAAAAAAGGCAAGCAAGATTCCAGTGCAGTAACAGCTCATCATACCTGGACTGCTGCCAGCAGTAAAGCAGAGAAAGCTGAAGCTTACCAAGTTACCAATAAGACCGAAGTATACTTGATGAAGATAGTGACAATTCTGGGCTTTGGAAAATAATTAGCTGTCCTTTTCTGTCATGGACTAAGACTAAGTGCATTACTAGTCAATTTTAAAGTTTTTAGTAATTCAGGAGAATAAAAACACCTAAGTTCCAAACTATGGGTGCTTTGTTCAAAAAGACAAAAAAACCCCCCAAACAAATCAGCTTTCAATTTCTATGCAAATCAATTCTCTACAATATTACTGGCTATTTATTTGTATTTCTATTATTGCAGGAATGAGCAACTGCTTTAAACAGTTTGCTCTTTCATGCTCTTTTAAACATCTCAACAGCTTGTATTTCAGTGCTTGGCAATGACGAAGTAAGACAAACAGGACAAAATCAAAATACTGCAGAAGAGCTAGTCCCAGGCATCCTAGAATAGATGACTCCTTGGTCTTGCTGTCTGGGTAAGATTATCTTTCTGTTAATAAAATTGACATTTGCAGGGACAAAAAAATAAATCAATTCCACAGATTAAACTAGAATATGCAATATAATGTCTACATCACAGCCCTAGCTATCCTCTCATAAGGAAGTGGCTGAAATACAATGTCATGTTTAATGAATTACAACTAAGAACAGAAATAGGGACTGCAGAAGTCACTAGTACCCAGTATGAGCACTGATAGCAGAGTCAGCATGACTCAGTGTTGCATTCCTGCCGGGAGAGGGCTGATGAGTTCATTAAGCAGCCACACAGGATCTCTTAAGATTACACCACAATGGGTTTACAACCGTGTAAATTAAATCACATTTACTGGCCTAATTCCTTGCTTAACAGCACAGGAGTAAGCACGGCCTACATTTACTGCGGTCCTCCACATCACCAGCTGCTTGTGCTGCCTGGAACAACAGAGTTGGATTTCAGAGCACAGGTTAGTTATTCCTGTTTGAAAGCAGTTAGCCCTCTACTTCTACTTCCATATTATTATTCTAAGCACACAAGGAAGATACTTTATTAAAATATGTTAAGACTTGTCCAAGGTAATCACACTTGCAGCAGAACTAAGTTGCCACCATTTGCTTTACATGTACTTTTGTTATAAAAGCTATTATTGTTCCTCCTCCTGTCGATCTGTGGGCTTTGCTCCACAAACAGAAGAGCTGGTTTCTGCCCTCACCTTGCTAATAAGCACATAAGCAGTTCTGGTTCCTCTGTTTTGAAGTGCCTACCCTGCCTGCTCACCTTCATCCATCCCCTTCCTGCTCACTTTTAGTCACATAATCCTGGCTCCCTCAGCTTTGCAGTCAGGTCCTTATAAGTAGCTTAAACTATTATGCATATCCCTGGAAAGACGAAATAGCCTGGTGCTGCAGAGGGATGCCTGACTGCCAGGTCAGCAGAAGCCTGGGAGTGAGTTGGGAACATCCTGTGCTAGAGAAAGAGGCAGATTTCAGTTCAGCCAGGCAAGAAGATGGAGACTGTAAGAAGGGATGCTGACAGTGAGGTTTCTCTACCTCCCCATGAAGTGCCTCCAGCAGCAGCAGCAGCAGCGCCCGCAGGAGCAGGTGCTGGAGCTGCCTGCCCAGTACCGGCAAAATCTGGCTGAAGATCCAAAAGATCACTGGATGGTTTGGAAGAGCTGCCAAGAAAAGAAGAGAGACATTAAATATTGGAGGAATTTGTCCATTTTAATTTTTTTTTTTAAACGTCATGACTGCATTAAGGAATCAACTTTAGTTTGGATGAAATAGAGAAATAGAGTTTAGACTAAATTTTTTCATGCTTTAGGATTAGCGCTGTGGCCATAAGCACCTCTAGTGTAGTGAGTCCTAAGAATATGCTACAACCCAGGATGGGAACATTAACTTACTTTCATTTCCTGATAATGGCATTGCAACAGATCTACAAGACTTAAAATTCTTAAAAAAACCCAAATCCTAAATAACCAAACAAAAATACCCAAAACCCCGACCCAAATCCAACTAACCAAACCAAAAGAAACCCCACCACAACAGCTAAAACAGAAAATGCAAAATTTCAGGTGGTCCTTAAAAACAGAGAAAATAACTCTTGTGATTGAAACCAGCACTATTCTACTTCCATATTTCATCATGCAACGTCAGAAAGCAAGAAACCTGCATTTCCAGGCAATGAACTGGCCTTAGGTAGAAGAGAATTGGCAAAACTTTTATGGGTTAAGCTAGTCAGGTATTTACTTAGGAAACCAGATCTTGTTCATCTAGAATATTTAAATAACCAACAATAGAAGCTCTTTCTTCAGTAAAGTTCATTGCTTGTTACATCTTACAGACTTTTGGTTCAGACTCAGAGTTTTTACATCTCTAGATTTCAATCACTTCTGCTCTTTACAGTGAGCAACAGTGCTTTGTTCTGGTTTTAACTTGAAAGCAAGGTTCAGATTTTCTCATAGGTAAAATGTTTATTTTTTTATTTTAACCTTCAGAAGTTCATTATCTTTGTGCTTCATTAACCGATTTGAAAAGAAAGAAAACAGAATATTAATTCAGCAGTTTTATAAAGAGAATTCTGAAGGTCAGCAAAAGACTACTCTGAACTTGCACATTACTTCAGTCTATTCAATTAGAAGTTTCTAAACAGCATTTTTGTAGTTTTTTGGGTGTAGTTTGTTTGGGGTTTTGTTTGTTCATTTTTGGGTTTTTTTTGGGGGGGTTGGTTTTGGATTTTTTGTGATAGAATTTATTTGTGATCTATACTGGTAGAAAAATGCATTCCTTTGAAAATTGATGAACACTACTTGTAAAATAAGCAAAGCCTTTTATGCAAGCCTCCTCTTACAAGTATAACTTTGGTATCTACATCAAGCTCAGTAACTCAAATACTCTTTTTAACTTACCTGACTGGAGCAGCTGTAGATGAAGTTGCAAAAAGATCAACTGGAGGGGATGTATCAATAGTTTTTGCTGGAGTAGAACTAGGAGATGTAACAGTTGTGGCTGGAGAAGACTGGAGAAATATTTTAAATATACATTCAATATACCAGCATTTCTCCCCAACCAACTCATGCACAGATGCACATACTTCAAAAACCCAGTTTTGACATCAGGTCTTTTTATTGTGAGCTGTTTTCTCATCTGAAAGAATTTAAGGAAGACTGGGCTAAATTTTCAGAAGGTAGTAGAGCTCAGAAACCCCAAGTGACTCCAAAGAAGGAAAAAAGTTTCTACAAGTTGTATTCTAAAGGAGTTGTTTCTATAACTGTCAGACTCTTCATTTTGTCTACCGAATGATATATTTGTTTGTCCACAACAGCACCTCAGTACTCTAACCACTGAAATGGTGAGAGAAGAGAAACTGTTAGAAACTATTTAAAAGTGTGTTTGTAAACCCTCAGAAGAGAGTTTAAAGAGCCATCATCAGTGCTCAAGGCCAAGTCCTTGGGAAGATACAAAAGACAGCTCATCCTATGACTTTGCTTCATTAGCTGCTCCAATTCAGGATAAAGATACTTCAAGTATGGCAAGGACAGACACTCAGGAGAGTATACTGCAATTCCTCTGTGAACTTGAAGACTCAAGTTACCTTGTAGAGTGTCAATTTAATTCTAAAATACACTGTAAGCATTGGTACAGAATCTCACATGCTAGAGAGATCCTTTTCCTAACAACTGAAAAGAAGTCCTAATTTTCATACTTTTTGCCATTCTGACCACTTCCAAGAAGGAAAAAGAATGGCAAATTTGAAGTGATTGTCTTCTGAGTCCCACTGCCATCCCATCATCATAACTCTAGCAGATGGGTGTAAGCCTTGTAGACTCTCCTTAAAGTTTTAGTAAGGTTTGAGACTATAATGGTCCCAATCGCGCATGGGCATCAAGGAAGATGTGGTTAAAGCTGTAAGAACACTTTCTGAGCCATCATGTAGTTCTCACCAACTGCTCTCCTACTAAACAGCAGAGTTATGGGGGCTACATTTTGTTGGTTTTGTAGTGTTTTTTTAGGAAAGGGCTTTTCAGAAAGAAATTGAAGAGCTTTCTCTAGAATCAAGCATTGAACCCCCTGCACTAGATTCAGAAGATTTCATTGAGTTTTTCCTCCACAGTATCCAATATGAGACACAGCTATGGCACCTGGCAATGCTCCAGGGATACCATGAGCTACTGTTACTAACACCAGAAGCTCATTAGTTTATCTGACACTCAAACCAAGGCATTTTCACTGGCAACTCTTGCTTTAAATTAAGGTCAGTTTCACGAATGAAGGTCATTTCTGAAACTAGATATATTGAATGAAAACTCGCTTCCTTTCTTCTGGCTTTTCACATGAACATGGTTTTAAAAGAGTCAGAACTTCCTCCTAAAAAGCTGTGGAGGGAGTGACAGAGTGAAGGATTTGGAGGAGAAATACCCTGGAGCAAGTTTCTTGGTGAGTGAGAATTAAGGCGGAGTGAAAGCACAAAAAAAAAAAAAAAA
>VXBU01008286.1:118481-150835 GCA_013400315.1 Bombycilla garrulus
AGAAGAAGTTGTGATAAAAATACGTGTATCTTTTATGCTTTCGCAAGGAGCAATCATCACATCCAGGTGAAGTTCCTCAGTATCCTGACTTTACAAGCACTGCAGCCCTTCAGATCAGTGACATGCTCTTATGGGGCCACTATTTATAAAGCCATTAAAAGATAAAATTTTGTCAATTAGGTGGCAAAGTCTAAAAAGTAGATTAAGAGATGGAAATCTAACTCCTTACAATGTTCTAAACCATATCACCTGAATAAGAAATATCTAGTATAGCAGCTGGCAGTATTTACCTTGCTCAGAGGAGAAGGAGCCCCAGATCTAGAAAAAAAAGGGGGTTTTCAGATAAGTACAGCTTTGAAACTATGTTTCTGGTCATCAAAAAATCCTGCAAAAAGACTAAAACCTAAGCATGAAAGCTTTCTGAAGATCCCTTCAATTGCACGCCATCTATATTTCTCAAACTTCCACGTGCCACTTTTAGACAAGGAATGCAAATTTTACTTCAAATCTTAAATTAATCTTTTGAGCTAACTGGCACCACAGGATTATTCTGCCTTTTAAATAAGCTCTACTAAATGGAGGAAAGGCAGAGATGCATGCAAATATCTTGCTGGGACCTATAAGACTCAGCAGGAAAGAGTTACTGGGGCAAGATGTCACCATATTAGAAAACCATGCAACAGCAGCAGAACACCACCAATACTGAAGCAGTTATCTAACATAAGTCTTCTGAGGATGTGTCAGCAAATTTTCAAAGTCAACTTTCTTTTAAAGAAAGTCAGAGTTACTTGCAAATAACTACATTTCAAAGCATGAAAACAGGGAATTGGAAAGTTCAAGCTGAAAGTTCTCCCACATGCACAAAAATCACACTAACAGTAACTGACAGAGCCTTAATCATAACTTAAAATGCACGTCAGAGCATTTGTTTGCTTTCATTATGAGGTATGAAAATACTGCTACATATTTTTAGAGCTGCTTTGATCTAAGAGATGAAAGGAGGAGTTAAAGATAAAGCTGCACCAGTATTGAACTCGCATCCATCGCATAAGTTACTTGAATTTGGTAAGTCCTAGGAGCTGTAGAACAGATTAAAAGATTTCTAGATCTTCTAATCAGAGAAATGACAAAAAAAATAACTTAATGACTATATACAAAAGGAAAGAATAGTTTAGCCCAACTCAAAGAAAATATATATTTCTAAGTGTTCAAGAGAATCTTTTAAAGATACACACAACCATGCCTGCAAGCAAGTGATGTGTAAAGATACGTACTTACCCTTCACTAAATTGCAAGGATAGCAATAGTAAAAGAGAAAACAGAGGTTTAGCTTAATCCTTTCTAGACTTAGCCATGGCAATTATCTAGTATGAAGATGAAAAACTATTAGAAAAGAAATAGATTTTGATGATAAAAGCCTCAGCAGCATGCAAACCCCAGGTCCTTTTAGTTTTTCTCAAGTAATTTTAGTTCATTTTGGAAAGTCTTTAGCTCTGTGTGTTTCTCCCACTACCATTAATTACAGGTTGCCATTAGGATGACTTTGTAAAGGAAAGGAAAAGTCTTGTCTTATTTTCTAGCAAAGTGAAAAAAGGAGGTTGGGGGAAGAAAACCTAAATATCAGCTAATCTCACACTGTCTCTATCATGCCTAGATACATGGTACAACATATATACCTACTTGTTGCCAGGTTTTTTTCCTTCCAGTGAGTTTAGATGTTGCTCAAGGGTCTCCATGAGACTGCTGGGTGCCTTGAAAGTGAAGCGAAAGATACACACCTGAATGCATTGCAGCGATCTAACCATGCTTTGAAATCCAGCACCAACCTCCCTGAAGTCCAAGATGTATGTGCTCATGCAGTTATTTTATTTACATCAGTGTGGAAACAGTAGATTTCCATGCTATAAGTATTCAGGTAAAGCCAGTTTTAAAAAATATATTACTGCATCCAAATTTGCAGAGAGAAAATGTTTACCTGCACTAGGCAGCACCTGAAGCCTAAATCCAGAATGTGCTGCTCATCATGCTTTAAATCAGTGTTAAACTTTGACAAGAGCACAGGCATCCACAGGGTTGATTTTAAGATTCATAGGCTCAAGGTCACACTTTCAGTTTTGCTTGTAGTCAGACCACCCAATATCTCTTTCATGACCAGAGGATTAGAAAGCATTTACAGCCTAAACAAAACAAAGTCCTTTCCAATGCTCCCAAAGGAGCCACCTTCGGCTCAAGACCCCCAACATCACAAAACCTTACAGCTGCTCTCAAAATGATACCATGGCACAGGTTACTGTGCAGCTAGCTTGAAGTGCAGAAAAATTGCTATTTTAGACATCTATAAAAAAGTAGGCTTTTTCAGGCATCCCTGATCTTAGGTTTTATTTTAAGCAACCTTTTTGTGGTCAGCAGCTAATACCCACAGGCACTTGCTGTTACAATGGCAGATAGAAAAAGCAGTTGTAAGTGCACACTGGGCTTAGCTTCATGTATAAAAATAGAGTCTGAGTAAGTAGACTCCTAGAAGATCAACAAGCAGGGAAGAAACCCTTGAGAGACACATTAGCATAAAATAATTGAATATTTAATCAGGGTTACAAGTTCATCAGTTCATCAGTCTCTAAACAGGGAATTCTCTTTATCAATCTCTTTCAGATCAACCACAGTTCCTGACAGCAAAACCTATGATGTTTTTCATAAATAACATCTTTAATTTCAGGGCAGACATAATTATCAAACAAGTCAGTTTGTGATGCTTGGAAACAGCCTACCCACTGTTCCTATACTGAAAAAATCAGCTGGCTGGCTGAATCAGATATTTCAGGATGCATAGCACCTGCTAGTACCAATGCACAGCTGTGTACTTGCAGGGCCTGTAGATTGATCTCAGCATTAAAACCAATAACTTAACACATCCAGAAATTTAAAACGCTCAAAATAATCTTAAATGACAGACTGAGTTTAAATACATCCTGAGTATATAAGCAATGAAGAGACATCTTGACCTTGCTGCTTTTACAAGTGTATTTATTAACTTTTAATTCATTTGGGCATAATAAGAATTGGTTAAACAGAAGTGACCTAGTTATAAGAATTCTCCAGCAGGAAGTAGAAGAAGAAAGGTAAAACAAACTAAAAACACCCAGAGAGATTCAGACTTTTACTTATTTAAAAAGGCTATATTGTAAGATATTGTGAGACTTAAATACATATGTAAAAGCTAAGCTTAGAAAAAAAAAAGATTTTTAAATAAATTGCATGACTTATTGTTACCAGTTACCTCTAGACATTTTAGATAGCTTTCCAATATATTAGTCAAAGGTTTCTTAAAAACCAGCAAGGTAATTTAAAGCTTTTCTACAAACAGAGCTCAGAGAAAAAGTTTCAGAAAATTTATACCCAGACGCAACAATTTGAAAAGGAAATACTATCCGTACCCAATTTGCAACACTGAACATTGCTTAATTTCTTCTCAATACTGCTTTAATATTGGATAATCTTTCAGTCAAGCATTGTGCTGGAACCTTAGAAACGGGTTCCCCACTAGCTACTAGGGACAAAACTGTTATTCTTTAGGAAACACTAGTAAATAAAAATGAGCCAAGATTTTTAGCTGCTAAGATACCTTCTTGGCCTCTGAAATTTTGCAGCTAAACTAGAAAGCCCAAAGATGATGACTATCAGGTTGAATTACACTACTGGGACTTGCCTAGGTTTACAGAGTATGTACACACGGAGTGCCAACACAACCACCAGTTTCTTGCAGAATACTACTGACTATTGCCATGGCTTGCTATAAGAATATAAATATACCATTGATGCTACATAGAATTCTGTACTAATTGTTAGCTGAAAATCAGTTTTATTATTCACCTTTTACTTATTTCTCTCTGAAATGCACTGTGGAGGTCTTATACATAGGCTATACAGCATGTTTCAGGCAAGCCTTAGCAAGTGTGTCCCAGGCAGCCTTTGGGAGAATACAGCTGTAAAGGTCTAGCTGAGCACAGACTGAAGTGTTCAGGAATATTGGATGAGTTGATCATTGTAGACCCCTTCTTTCTAAAAGAACTGTTCTATTTTAAAGTGTTGGCTCCTGGGGTGCAAGAGACCATCCTCTAATGGTAACTAAGGTGCTGCTGAGCAAGTGCAGCACTGACTGATGACACAGAGCAGGCTGGCACAACACAAGCAGAAGCAGATAAAAGTGCCACAGAAATTTATAAAGTATATTTCATTAACTGGGTTCCAGGTGATTTCTCCTGCTTTAAGGAGACTTTGCGCACCACTGACTGCACTGTGTTAAAAAAGAGCCCCTGAGGTTCAGAGTTAGGGGAAGATACTACATCAGCTATTTCAGGATTAGGTCTGGTATTGCACATGCTACTTTTGTATGCTGAAAGAGTGGCCAGACTTTATAGCCCCATTGTATCTGAAATCCACAAAGATTAATAATCTTCACCTTCTCATAATGTTTCACTTTGAGAATTTTTAAGTAGCATGTAACTGAGAGAGACACTATTCTGATGTTGATTTAAACCAGGCTTTCAAGAGGCTATCAAAAGCTGCATGAACAAAAACTATATGAACAGTTGGGCTTTGCAGCTGCTACAGAGTATGAGCTGCTCTTCTGTTCCAATTTTGCTGGCATCAAAACTGCCACAGGTGAATTTCTCAGCATGGATCTCCTCCTTTGAGTAAATATCCTCTTCACATTAAACACAAAGTCAGGCACTGAGGCCGATTTGCAAGTGATACTTAAAATGGATCAGCAGCTACAGCATGTTGAAGTCATACTGTATGACTTCACCAATGTTGTATTCCTGGTGTGCCTTCCTAATTACAGATCTTTTATTCATTACACAAGTCCAAAAAGACTACAAGAGAAGCTTACCTGTGTAAGATCAGGGATATCACCTTTGTCAATTCCAACTTGCTGTGGACATAAAAGAGTGAAGATGAAATCTAAGTGCATTATTCCACTGCAACAGGTATTAATTTTGAGTAGAACTGCTCTTCAAGCTATAATGCACCCTGTCTTTAGAAAAATACTACAAAGTTAGAAAGGACATGTCCATCTTTCCAATAGCTACCTTCAACAACCTGCAGCAGTCTTTTTCTTTTCCCCCACAAATTAAATATCCATTTAAAATAAAAGGATAGGAAAGTGAAGTTTGATTTCACTCACATAAAATGAATAATCTACACTGAAATACACTGGTCATATACAGTTGTCTCAGAAGACAGCAAACTGAGGTCTAAGTCTGAAAATTTCTATTAATAGCCCTGTTGCTTCACACTGTGGTTCTTCAGAGTGACTGCTGGTTCAGGTTTTACAGAAGAAGAGCAAGCTCCACTGCACCTTGTAATCCCGAAGCAGAATCACCAAAAAGCTGACCTGTGTCTCTAAAGTACTTTACTCCCTCAAGTTCAATATTCATATGTGACATTATAAGTCATTAAGGAGTCTATCAGGCTTCTCCATAGATAAGTGAATTAGCAAAGAAACAAACTTCTTATTCGGCTCATTACGACTGTCCATTATAATGAAGTATGAAACATGGAAAATGTGCACCCTGTGCCAAAGAGCCAACTACCACAAATGAGAATCCAGCAAAGGAGTTAATTAACCATGTAATATTCCTATTATCCACATAAGAGGATGATAACAAGGAACAAAACCAGGAAAATCTCACATAACAGTTAACTTAATGTTGGCTGCACAGACTAAAACAACAGACTTAAACAATCTGCCTGCTTCTATTCCCAGTTGCTGTATCTTCCTCAAACGTTCAACCCTGTTCTAGAAATATGCATTTATCACAGCATTTCTCAAAAATACTGGAACATTTGAAGTCATGTCATCTGTTAATTTAACCAAGAAAGTTGAGTTTGGCCGCACCATAGAGACATGTGGAAGTCCTAAGTGTGCTTAACTACAAGACCTGAAGAAGCAGATCTTGGATCTAGATCCACTTGGATGGATCCAAGATTCATTGAGACAGATGCTCAACAAGTGCAATTAATATTTTACATTGGTGCTAAAAAAACAAATAAACCAATAGACAAATAAACAAACAAACAAAATCAGAAAATACTTAAGAGCCAGCCTCCAGAAGACCAAAAGCCACTTACCTCGGCAACTTTAAGAAACTCTGATACTCTGGTCATTCGAGTTAGAAATCGTTTGTAGATTTCAAGAGCATCTTTACATTGTCCCTTTTTCATTTCAAAAAATTTCTCTGAAGAAAAATGTGGTAAATTTCAGTGAAGATGTTTTACATTAGGTCTTATATCAGCAAGTCTCGTTTTCAGAAAAATCATGAATATGACACTACATTAACATTTACTACTTGGACATTAATCTAGTGGCATCTCTTGCCTAGTATAGTTTAGAAGCTAGGCTTGCTGAGCTGCTGAAGAATTATATAGACCATAAAACTGAACCCCAGCTAGCCACAGCATTATGTGATGTCAACCCCTTTTCTGAAGACTGAAAAGTAAGCAGGTGAAGTAGCTACCCAACTTTAAGTTCAAAATAATTAAGGATATTTAAACATATACTAATATATGTCCTCTGCAAATTGTCTTTGCTCCGAAGAACTGTGTATTTTCACTTAAGTAGGTCTCTAAAGTCTATTTATGTCCATTATTAAATACAGCTGCCACATATTTCAACCTGAACTTATGCTTTAAGTAGCAGTAGACAGTGACATTTCAAGTGAATTTTTATGCCCAACTGATTGTGTCATGCTGGGGATCACACCAGGCTGCCTGAGCTTCAGAACATGCTCACAACCTCCTTTACACTTTGTAGGCTGATGGTAGGTAGGGTTGTGGAGGGGACTCAGTTTTGGCAGTCATGCTTTCAAGGCAGATCAGGAATGTTATTCAGGAGTATATTGCTTTATACAAGGCTATCATATAACATCACCACTCTCTACAACTACCTGAAAGGAGATTATAGCCAGGTGAGGGATGGTCTCTTCTCCCATGCAACCAGCAAGAGGACACAGTCTTAAGCTGTGCCAGGAAAGTTTAGGCTGGACATTCAGAAGAAATTCTTCACAAAAAGGGTGATCAGACATTAATTAGAATGAGCTGCCCAGGGAGCTGGTGGAGTCACCATTTCTGAGCGTGTTTAAGGAGAAACTGGATGTGGCACTTAGTGCCATGGTCTAGATGATAACATGGTGTACAGTCACAGCTTGGACTCAATGATCTCAGAGATCTTTCAAACCTAATTGATCCTGGGATATATAACAGAAGAATGTGGGCATCTTAAAAATGCAAAAGCTTCTAAGTTTGCAGGACATGCATGCTAATGTGCATGCTCACACAGCACTGTACATTTCTCTAAGCACAGAGATGGCCACTGTCTTTAATGAATCCATCTACACACTTTTAAGGACATGATAATCCAGCCTCACATAAACACAAATGTAAGAGGGTACAGTTTAAAATTTTCTCTCATTTCAGACTAGAAGAGTCAAGAAAAATGTAGCTTTAATGAAAGTTAAGTAAAAAACTGGAATAAGTCTGAAACTGATTCTTCACTCATTTATGGTATATGAGATAAAAGCCAGGTTACTTACCTAGTAAGTTAATAACCCCATCATTGTAGCAAGCAAAAAGTTTGATGAGATCTTTAAACAGAAGCATGAATGCAGCATTTATGACACCATTTGTCAGTTCATTTGGATGAACCTACAAGTAAAATATCAGGTATTTACAAAACAAGTGTCAAACACAATCAAACACTTTGGCTTACACCAGGTATTTGGTGCTGTTATAGACAGAATCAAACAATGAAGTTTTCAAGTTAAGACACTAAACAAAAGCTTTCATTAGCAGATCAAGGATTGCTTTCTTCACCCCTCCAAAACAATCCACTACAGCAGAGGAGTATCCACATCAGCAGTAAACATCTTATTCTTGTCACCTTCACTTATCATGAAGAAGATGAAGGCTGAGGTGCTGTTTACAGTTTTAATGAAATGGACAAAAGATGTCAGTTTACAGCAGAGCTTGACAAAACTTAATAGTCTATGAGATAATTTATTTGGACTAATGATGTCAAGATCCTTTCTCACATTAACTTGGGAAGAAAATATGTGCTCATTTATTAAAAGGTCTTTCTTTTCTTAAAAGTATCTCATTTTCTGAGAGCACTATCACAATTCCTATGCCATTTAAGGAATGGAAAGCACAATGAGATATACTTCAAAGCTTTTCCTTGGAGAGCGGTAGTGGGCTCTGCCTTCTACCCTGAAGTGTATCTTGCTGCGCACCAAAAACAGAAGAAGCAGTTCCTTAAAAAACTTATTTGAAATGTTACACTGTGGCTCCTATAACAACTGATTCCTGTTTTTATCCTTAGGTCAGATAAACAATCCCACCAGCATTCATGACATGATAAATATATTATACACACTTATTTCTATGAACAGTCTAGACTAAATTTTACCCAATTTAGTTCACAGCTGAAAACCAGATTAAGATTTTGAGGAAGGCAAGCAATGAACATGTGGTATTTTAATGGGGTTTTCCCTCCCCTCCAAAAGAAGGTGGTTGCCAAGAGACAGAAAGCAGAGTGTTCAGTCTCCTTGCTTTGTCCACTTCTACACCATCACTGATGCAGAAGATGAAACTCCAAGTTCTCTCTCCACAAAACCAAAAGTGCAGTCTTTGTATTTCATACATATGGGCAAGGGTCATCTTTGGCCACAGTACCTCAGTGGGACACTGAAAAGGGGATTTTTTGGCCCTCACTAAGGGATGATGAGTAAAGCATTACCTATAAGGTGAAATGTGCTCATTATAATGCATCATTTTTATGTCACTGCCCAGTGTTAATACTAGGTCAGATTCAATACGTACATCAAATTCAAGTAGTGCATCAATTTGTTCCTGTAATATTGGCATACTCTTCAGCAGCTTTTCAGGAGCCATTGTTCTCATTACACCTTCAGCTCTGCAAGAGGGAATACAGATTAGAAGCCATGCTGTTTCCTCTCTCCCTTCCTCCAAACTGATCTGTTGTCTAAAATTTATGTTTGAAGCACTATAACTAATTTAAAACCATTTCAAAAGCACAGTCTGATTCTCCTTCTTGTCAGGTCATCATGAGAGCTGGCATGAAAAATCCTTTATCTAGCCACCCTTCCTGACAGCAAGTGAGGAAAGGTTTTGTGTTAGAGTGATGAATGCAAGAGATTGATCTCTTTATGGAAAGATGACACTGGGAGCTTAAATGACTAACTAGAAAACCTGCCACAGAAGTACTTAGAGAACTGATATAACAAACTTTGTGTACAAAGTTTGTTATGAATAACTAATGACAGCTCATTGCTGACATAACCATGGATGTGTGGCACTTCCTAATTGGCATCCATGGTCTCATAGCAGTCTTCAAGCATGGTAACTTTTATCTCTGATTATGACAAATCTGCACAACCATCATTAGGTATTGCCCTCTTCTGGGTATATACCAGACAGGTATATATATATATATGTACACTGGAAATGCATACCACTATTCTGACTTATTTTATGCTATATTCTGAGGCAGCACCTCGTTCTGAGCACCAGAAATAACAGGCATAGAAAGCCTTTCCAGGAATTTAGAGCAAGGCAGGAACAGCAGGACCCCCAGCAGCCCAAACTTTATTTAACATCAAGTGTTCAAGACAACTTGTACACCCTCCACTAAGAGAATGGCATCCAGCTACACAGCAAAGATTCCATGGTAGACCCTTCACTTTCTGGCTGTTTGAGAAGCAGGACAGAACAGCTTGGTAGTGATGTCTGCATTAACAGGTCAGAATTCCAAGATTTTGCAGAATACACCAGAACCGTCAGAAGGACCCTGTATGCAACTCATGAGTAGCAGGAGCATCTTTAGTATGCACTCAATTAAGCTGCAACTTCAGTGGGTGTTCCTGTGTCAACTGTGCTTCAAGAGAGCATCTAGAGCCCTTAAAGCTCCAGTCAGAGGAGTCAGAGACCAGAAAAATGGCAGAAATACGTCTTATAAATACCAACACACTACACTGGGCTGAGTCAACATTTTTTTTTTTTAACACAGTTCTTGTGGGAAATAAAACCAGCAGTTTACAACCTTATTCGGTTCAGTTTATAACTGTTTGCTCTGTTGCCTGCTAAGAACACAGGCGCTCACTTCTGGCTTTGTTTGCAATCAGCCATCTTTCTCAGAGAAAGTGTCTGCAGAGTAATGAAACATCTTAAACAGTTTCAGAGCGTTTCCTTCTGCAAATCCTAGACACAGTCTCACTGCAGTAAAATTTCATTAGGGTAAGATTTAAACCTAGCATTACAACCTCCCAGTTTCACAAGGCACCTTATTTTGGCATTCAATATTTGTCTTACTACCCAGTCTTTCCCCTCCTCTTTGGGCAATTTCTAACCAGTTACAAGTATTTTAAAAATCAGGTTTTTAATTGTAGCTACACAAAGCATATAACAACACTGAGAAACTAAAACTAAGTGTAATGCCATAAATAAAATTTTCATGGACCAGACAACATTATTAATTTACGTATCTAAACTCTGCTTACCCTTTCTTCACTCTTGCAAAGTCAAATGCCATTTGTCTGTAGGAAAATGCTTTTTCGTTCAAGTATCTACTATAACGCCTTATAAAGGTGGACATGTCATAACCTGCAAAAAACAGTTTCACATTCTACATTTAATTTTCATGCTTGTTTGGAAGTTCTTTAGTAAATGATAATATACATCCAACAGACCCCAAGATTATGTGATTTCTGTTACACTATGCAATTTCACAACCAGAACAGGCATCACAAGAGATCTTTCAGCTTCTGAAGAAAAATCAGTAGTGGTACACCAAAACAATCTACCACTGTCCTCTGTTTCCAACAGATTCATGCAATGCACCAGTGGCATGATTCCAGGGGAAACTTGCTAGGGGCCCCTACATAGTTATGTGGTAACATTACTTGATGGCCAAAAAGTTACCCCTCTATTAACAGGGAAAAATATCAATTTAACAAAAAGTTTTTACTGAACTGGTACATGACATCCGGGACAAAGCTCAAGTTCAGCTTAAACTCTTGGATGTTTCATGTGTGTTAGCCACTCCGACTCTTACATGGACCTCCAAAATTCCCCTGACTTGGTTTACCAGAACAAAGAAATCACAATGGCATCCACAGAGATTACTTGAACTGGTACACCAGAAATACTCAAGGCACATCATACTGTACAAGGTGCCTCAAACTTCAGTGACTTTCAAGCCTATGACATCTGAACAGTTAGTAGTACAGGCTATCCTCTGAAGTTTCTGTCTCTAAGCCAGGGAAAGACATCTAGAAGGTAACTCATCTTCCTCTTCAGGTCCCTTTTTGCTACCTTTCTAAAAATCCACGCCTCTCTATTTGGTCATTGATTATATTTTCTCTTAATATCTCTCATCGTTAAGTATCCCTGCCAACTCAAGCAGGGATTTGATGCTTCATTATCTATGATACATTGTGGATTACCTATGAAATGGCAATTTAAGTTTAATGAAAGTAGTGGAGAACACAAATGCATGCATTTAACAGAATTAATTGTTGCCGAACACCAGTGTCTTTGAGCATGTATATATATACAAACACATATATCATGTTTAGCTTAGATGAACACACTCTTAGCATTTGTTTAGCTTTGCTCCTTCTGTTACCACATCTAAAAGTGCTGAATTTTTTTGGTGTCACACATCTACATCAAGAGATGAAATCATGTGGCATTGCTTTGAATTTGCCCATTATTGTAGCATTATGTCTGTAGTCTGCATACAATTTACAAATATTCTCTGACAGTGGAAGAATTATATTTTCCTTCTTTCCGGGTAGAGCTACCATGAAACAAGCTTTTCCTTGGTTAATTGAAGGCACAGGAAAATTCATTAATAATTCCAGAGGGAAAAGTAAGAAAGCAGGCTTTGTAAGATTCAGAGAGAACAAATCCTTAATTTCTGCCTAGACCTTTCTAAATTCATTACTCAAATCAAATCAAAACCAACTAGTTCCTTTGGTGCCAACAGCCCTACCATTAAGATGTTATAGATAATGCCTAAAAACACAGTGCCTGCAAGCAACCAAATCATCATTAAAGAATGAGTAAAACAAAAAAAAACTAAATGGAAAGTTATCCATTTCAACTTTTAACACCCATTAGAGTTATAGAGATAGCTGACTTAGCCCAACTAGCATTTAAAGGATATGTACAATTTCACCTTTTGAATAAAAATATTGCAGGAGATGAGACATATTGTTCTGAAGTTGTTCAGCAGTTCCCTTTTGCTCCTGAATTTACTAAGTACTTATAAAATGGTTTCAGTAGCACATTTTTATATTATTTATATCTTATGAATGAAGGAGCAAATTAACAATCGTATCTTATTTGAAATCTTGTTAAGATTATAGACATAAGTAGACTTACCATGAGATCCACTTTTGTCCAGAAAATTGCTGAGATTGAACAATGTGTTTCTAGATGCCAGGTACTGAATGAATCTCTGCAACACAAAGTAATTTTTCTTATCACAAGCTGTATCTGAAGGCTTTGTACCTTCTAGCAGCAAGATTACCGGTCTACTTTCAGCATACAACAGGAAACCACTGATTTTTCTTAGCTTTCAATACCTTCCTCAAAACATTTTGTCCATTCAGAACAACTACTTTTAGTCAAAATCTCTAGTAAATATTCTACTGTATATATAAAAAATAGAGTATATGCAAAAAATAAAATATATTGCAAAAGGAGCAATAAAAATGTTTAATTCTCAGGGATTTGAGGGAGCTCAAGATTTTTCTGCTTACAAAGCATATATCCAGGCTAGTCCCAGACTTCTCAATCCAGCAGCCCTCGGTTTCAGCCAAGCTGAGGGCCTGTTTTAGTAGCAAGCAAAGCCCCTCATCAAATACAGGGACTAACAGCCTGAAACAGTTAGAGAAATCAGATGAGAACATTGACCAAAACTTGGAAAGGAAAAATAGGAGTAAGAAATTTACACTGCGAGAAGTTCATTGCATGAAAACACTTTATATACAGCCAGGGAGGAATTGTTTCACAGTCATACTGAAGTTCTTTAAATAAGCTGTCTCTTTTTATGCAGACATACCTGTCCATACAGGCCACTAAAAAGCAAGCATAAGAACTTGATCTAAAAGGCTATGAAGTTAAATTTACAGCTCTAGGAAGATTTTAACACTCATGCAGAGAAGGCAACTATTTGGACGGCAGTATACACGTGCCAGAACATCAACATTGACATTAGTCAAAAAATCCCAGGTAGTGTTTAATCCTGCATAGCTGTTTTCAGATTCAGTGCATAAATTATCAGCATCCTAGCACAGGCTGTATCTTGGTCTTATGTTTTGGTTTTGTAAATGGAGAGACAGATAAACAGGCCAACTCTGCTGTTAAGAATCATTTTAGCCCTTTGTTCTCAGGTCCTTTCTGGTTCAGACAAGATGCCTCTGCACTACTAACACTTTTGGCTAGGAGTGTGTTCAGTGCCAAGGTGGCCCTGAGAGAGCGGTTCACACTTACCTCATTGCCGTGGACCATTAGATGATGTGTGGTGACTAAGGCTTTGAATACGACCACCCAGCTACTATTCGTTGCTCGCTCAAAAAGCGTATCAGCCATCTGAGGGATATTCACATTTGTTTCATTAGTTGCTTGGATCAAGTCTGTAGGAGAGAGAAGAGGAAGGTGTTAGGTGCTATAAGTATGATAAAAGGTTTGCAGCATGGCCAGATTCTTAGGCCACAAGGCTGCAGGCGATGGTGGTGACAAACAGTAAATTCAGTGCTTACATTCCACATTTAAAAAAAAAAAGAAACAAAAACAACAACAACAAAAAAACCCAAACTGAGATTATATTAGTACATGCTGACAGCAACAGGGGTCTCACTCTTTTATCCAACAATAATAGTTTTCCAATAATTCTGTCCTGAACTATGACCAAACATTTCTCCATCTTTATCCCAGATGAAGTTAGGGTGCACAACAACATATGACTTTACTGCTTGCATGTTTTTAAATTAATTGGCATGGTTCATTACCTCTGGGTTAGGGAAAGTACAACTGAATTCTTCACTTACAGGTAACATGTCAAACATACTGAACCCAGTCACATCAGCAACAAAGAGGCATCACCAGAAACAGATACTCTGTCATCCCAGAGCTTGTTTTAATCAGCAATACTCAGTCATCCCAGAGTTTGTTTTACTCAGCAAGCTCCAGCACACCTCCTAGAGTTTCTAAAGACCCAGAAAGCACAAGGGTGCATTCAGGCATGCATTAAGACCTCTTCAACAGCAAGAAAGAACACAAGGAATGACATTAGTTTATACTGAAGCAACTGCACCTTACATAGAAATAAGACATTAGACTGTCTCAGGAAAAAACAACATACAGCTTGGTGCCCTGTACATTAAGAACATGTAAACTTGCACAGAAGAGTGCATAAATTAAGGTAAGCAGTTAAATCATAAACAGTAGGGCAGCAAGGTTTCCACTACCCTCTATATCCCACAGGATCTGTGATTTACTACATCTCCTGTCATCTACCAACTCCAGTTAGCAATTACCAACTCCAGAAGCAATCACCTTCTACAAGCTATCAACCATTTTTGAGACACAGCTGGAAACTGCATACTGCAACTGCATGCCCAAAACCTGTGTGATGCCAGACACAGCCCTAGCAAGGCTCAAGGAGACAACTTCACACAACACAGAGAGCACAAAATGCAGATCTAATTGGAGGGCTGGGGCTTAAAATTTGTAGACTTAAGCAGAAAAGATTTAAAAGTTTAACCACTAGATTAAGCATTATCTGAAATGAAAATACTCATCTTTTACTTTCCCTCAGAGGAATCATTGTCAATGATTTCTTCCCCACCTCCAGATTAGAAATTTTCTTCCAACTATTCAAGTAATTCAGTGACAATAGATATTCTAGCTCAAAAGCAGACGGGATATTTTGTGACTGATCCTTGCACACTTAAACTATGTGAGTACAGGAGTTCAATTCACCTGGACAGCAGGGTCACCACTTAGCAGACTTCCCTTCCCTCCCCTACATAATCCCAAGCAATGGAGAGCATTAATGTTGCTAAGAGTGGAAAGTCAAGGCTCAGCATTAAACTACTGATTCTGCATTTGCAGGACAGGAAGAGTTCAGAGGACATATCTGTCTAAACAGATCAGTGAGTCACATCAGCGACTGAGACTCACCTGGTATGTACAGAAACCCACACTGCTGTACCAGAAGCATTCAAAAGTTCAGGTTTTATTTGATTGGTTGGCTGGTTTGGGTCTTTTTTAAATTCCTAGCATGTAATCTTTACGGGTTTTTTACCTTCTATTACAAAGACTTATTTTATTTAAGATACAAGAAATCTCTAGCTCAGAGTCACAACCTTGGGAAAACCACAGTGCTTGCTTGCACACAGAATTGTCTATTGTATGGGAATAAAAGCTGACAGTTGTCCCCAGTTTCAGACCAGGGGAATGATTTTCTGGGATGACACCAGAGACAAAAAAATATCCATTTGCTAAGTCTATTGAAAATGTATGTTGTCATGGCATTTTGTTGTCTTGGTTTTAGAAGTTGGGTCTGAAGTTTTTTGCAGAACACCTTTCTGAAATGTGTTTACTTCTGTAACCTCAGTAATACTACCCTTGAAGGAGGCAGTTCTGCAGACAAGGTATTATAGTAGCAAAGCCATGCTATTGAGTGACAGTAGTTCAAGATCACAGAGCTTCTTGATCTTGTGGTACAAACAGGCAAATGATCTTTTATTCCGTACTGCTGATTAATGCATTACAGAAGACAGTGGTTTATAAAAGCCTAGAAGCAAGTCACAAGTGGCTTACTCACTGTTTACCCTGCTCAGAGATTTTACTGCAGGTGACAGCAATGGTCTTATTAATATAAGGAAATACATCAAATTTGTAAGCTTTCAGTCTTGGGCTTCAGAATGTAGATTTCTGTGAAAGAGGGACACTATAAATTATGTATTCCATCGGTGCACTCTAGATAATGAAACCTCAGAGGAGCCCATCTACAGAAATGCTGGCAAGGGAGGCAACAAGGCACTGCTGTATGATGCCACAGCACTGCTTCTGAAGTCACTCAGTCATTTCTGTCTCCTCTCCAAACTGTTGGAGGGTACAGCATCTCAGTCTGCAGCTCTGAATGTTTTAGGACATGAGTAATTATAGCGTGCAAAATAGACAGGCATGATTAAAATTAAGTCTACTACTTTCAGTGCACAGAAGAGAATTAAACCATGCATGAAGATGTCACTTGTCATCTGAGGCCAGAAAAAGGAGATTGGGGGTGGGGGAATAATTCTTGCAGAGCTGTTTCCCATTTAGTCACACCACAAAGATAAGGTATTCAAATTTCTTGGGTTTCTTTTTGCCGTACCACAGAGCCTCAGCTTAACCAGCAATCTTCAGCATCTGGAATGAAGCACCAGCACAGCTAACTTTAAGAAAGTGAGCAGCAGAGTTCGGTGGCTAAGCTAAATTTTAAAATAAGAGTTGGAAAAATTAATTTTACTTTAATGTGGTAAGGAAAAACAGATACAAGAAAAATAATCATATAAAAGAAAAAAATCTAGAAACTACTTTTCAAAATACACAGACATTTGCTGGGTGGACAAGAGACAAAAAAGTGAGTCTTTCAAGGAAGTAACAGGTACATCTGCTAATACAAAATAGTTAATATTAAAAAGATGAAGAACAACCCAACAGAAACCATATGAAGCAATCTTGCAAAGTTGATACCATTTGGGGCACACACAAGTAGGGCAAACAAGGATTAAAGGTACCTTCCTAAAGAAGTTTCTGCTACTGCAGGCACCCAATACAATGACAGCTAATCCCCAAACCCAGACACTGAGCTCAAATACAAATTACAAGCATAGTCAGAAATCAGAATTGTACTGCACTAGCAGCAAGTGCTTTTACCACAAATTTCACAGAAGTGAAGTAATTGGAGAATGAAGACCTATATACACTTCATTTGAATACATTTTCTTACTGTGGGACTAAATCTCAATTGCCAAATCACAACATGTCATTTCTCTTACTTCCTCTCTTCATATTTTCACAGGTGCTATTTTAAAGACTTCTCCAATTAAAGATACTTTTTAAAATTTTAATTTTACTTCAATATGCTTTTTCTAGTTAAGCTTTGAGATGGAAAATCAATGTAATAGAAGAAATAAATGGTTATCCATTCTCTGATACCGTAACTTCAATCTAAACAGCAGTCTTTAAGCTCTTGGACAGGCCAATTTTTTCACCCAGACTTAAGACAATTGCAACTTAATCATACTTTAGGTTTACTTCTCTTCCCAAATTAACACCTCCATTAATAAAAAGACAAACCTGCCAAACAGAGGAAGAATGGTAGAGGGTTCATTGAGGCAGACTGAAGCAAGTTAAGAGACCTTGGCTCTCTCTTCATGGCATTTTGAAGAGCCCACTAAAAGATGGGACTAGCTTTAGTGTTTGTTAAGCTCATAAGGTAAAAAAAGGGAACAGTAAGAACGTTTCAAAGGTTTCAGAATTTCAGACTCTTTCAGTACCATTAAAAGCTAGTTTCTAGTTGGATTTTTTTTTCTTAATAAGAGAGACTATACAATACTTTAAAGAATCTCTTAGTCCTTTATCTTTCCAGATGGCATTCTGAATCTGGGCAGGGTTTTTTCCTGTTTTGTTTTGGNACATGGGATTTCCCAGTTCATGATTAATTATTCACAATTTACATTTCAGTATGCAGAGAAACAGCAGCAGAGCACAAGACCTCTCTGTTCAGAGGAACATCAGTGCCAACTTAAGAGCAGCTGTCATTCCAGGCTGAATTAACACACAAGCTGCCTCAGCATCTGAGCTGTGTCATACAGTCAGCTCCTAAACTTTGCCAAACCTCCCCAGCAGTAACCCCCTTAGAGACCCTCCTCACTATTACTCAAATGCCACAATAGTCTTCAGGAGTTTTTTTTCTCACTTATCAGTATTTAAATAATGCCTTGAACCTATTGAAAAGGAAATGCACGACTGCTCCAAATCCAGGCTAGAGAGGAACAGAGAGAAGCAGCTCAGAGTAAGAGTTTACAAGCCTCAACCAAGAAAGTTAAATAGGCAAGTAAGAGTACAGTCCCTCCCTTGGAACACAGCTTATTAGGAAGCTACCAGAGCACTGTGCTAACCAATGAAAGAGTTGAAGTTCCCTGTCTACAGAAACCTGACCACAAAACAGTATTGGAAAGCAGAACAAAGTTACTAGTTTCTGCTTTTACAACAATTACTCATAAGAACATTAGATAATTTGAATGTTGTTGGCTTTGACTATCATGCAATTCCATAGAAAAGAGTTTCGAATTCATTTCTGAGGTTATAATTTATCATTTATTCTTTTCACTTCCAGCTTGTCCTGTCTACACAAACACGCATCTTGATCTGGCTTGTAACAATCACCTCAAAAGCAGTGCATGCTGTGTCCTCCTTCCTCCCCAGAAGTCTGCCTCAAGGGTGGCTGTATCTCCCCTCGATGCCAGCATACCTACCCTTTACCAAAGTCCAGCATCTTTCAGATATTGCCCTGGAACTTCCATGCCTATGCCAACTCCACAAACTTAAACATGATCTTCCACTGAGCATGTGCTCTCCAGGTGCTTTAGACTCCCAGTAATGCAGCTGGAGCTCCCATGGGTGCTATCTCCTCTCTCCAGCCTTACTTCAAATACCTCCTCCTTCCAAAATAAATCTCAGACTCTTGTGAGGACAAATACTTGCTGCAGGTCCTCCTGAAGTTTGAGAGGTCACAACAATCAGTCTTTGAACACAACAGAGCACCACATAACAAGCACCCCAGACCAAGACAAGCTTTTATATACAATTTCTTCCTCTCCGCCTACTCACAGGCATATTGTACTACTCCAAGTATTAAGTATTTTGCAGAACCTATCAATCACATGAAGAGTCTGCAGAGAGACAGGGAAAATGACTGAGTACTAGCAAATTTCTCTTGAAGCACCCTCCAATTCCTCAACCTGAGAGTTTAATTTGCCTTAGAATCATCTTATTATCTCCCTACTCCTTTTTAAATACAACAGTGCACCACCAAAACCCTCTTTTGAAACAACGTGAAAAATCTATTGCCCATCCACACTGCCAGATTTTATTCTGACATACTTCCACATGGTTTGCACCCCTCCTTAACCAATATATCAAGGCAAGATATTTGGCTTTAAGTCATCCGCAAAAATCACCCTAGCTCATTAGCAGTGTTACATCAGTTGGGCTGCACTTCTGTTATGCTGCACTTAATTATTTATATGTATGGTTTTCCTCCTGAGAGGTTCAGGTTCAGCTCTCTTGGAAACAGGAAATAAAAGCCAGCAATCAGGTGGTCTTCTACTGGATCTAAAAGGGTGCAACTACAGCAGCTGTCTCTCCAAGTACTATTGATGGGAGAAAGTATGATTACACTGTGTTAGAAAAGAAATGATCTTGCTTTAAGCAATTTCTTCAAGTTTCACGAACTATGAGTATTTTTTACATAAAAGAAAAGTTCCCAGAATTTAGAACTCCACTGCCTCTGGGGGACAACAGTGTGCACTATCTTTAATGTTTACATTGGAATTCTGTCATGGAGAGTAGTAGAACTGAAAGGTGACATCTAGGCCATCTGCAGAAGCTCAGTGTTAAGGAGAAGTCATTGAGGTTTTAAGTATAGTCTTTAAGATCGCAAATTAATTAGCACTTAATATATTTCACGAACAAAGTCTGAGACCCGTGATCCAACCAGTCAGAAGAATAAAAGTCATTTTTACTCAGGAATTACATACCTGGAACAACAGAAGATAGGCTGCACAAACTTTCTAGTACAAACATACAATGGAAAGCACCTTTTTAGCCTCACACATACAAAGCCAGAACACCAAAGGGGGAAAGGCCCATGGTACAAGAATTCTGCCTGCTTTCTTCCCTACTACAGCTACCACAGCTTTTTAAAACATCTTCACTACAGGAAAATATCAGTTATCAAGCATGGAATCTTCTCCCTATCCAAAGTTGTAAGAAACTAAATCTTGAACCTCGTTCATACAGAATTCACTCACTTTGAACACCAAATAATGTCTCAGACAATAATGCAAGTTCAGCAAAGATGAGAAATCACAGATTTAATGATCTTTTCCTCTCACCACAGAACCCACTTCCAACCCTCATTCCACACAAATCCTACTCTACAACTAGCTCAACAGAAACATGCATTTTTCTGCTCAAATACAAGAATTAAACATTTCTGCTTAAGCTGATATGAAACACCAAGTAATTCCGGAGCCAAATGTGCCACTTCTCTGTTTTACTGATGTACAGGAAGTAAGAGCTGAGGTACAAATCATTATTGCAGTGCCTTTTTTATTGCAGGTCTTAATAGTTTAAGATACGCAAAATTCCATTTGCATTTGGTGGACACCAACCAATGCTTATAAGGTTAAAATATAACAGCAGCTGTTTTATAGAAATTCTATTTCCCATCCTATTATAATATGGCATCTTAAATGTCAGACTCTAGGGGAAGAAGAGACATGGAAAAAACCCTGCTAACATTAAAAATAGCTTTTGATCAATAACTTTGCATGAAAAGGAACTTTTATCCTTCATGGCAAATCTCAGACCTCATTCTACAAGACATTTTCTTCAGCACTTCAAACCTGGAAGCCTTAACCAAAATACACATTAATTTAGAGGCGAAACTGCAATCAGCAGCCAATCTTCTGCCAAGCCTTCAAAGCATTTATTCAATTTCCTCTAAGGGAATTGACCTCTCCATCCATGAAAGCATTAAAGTGACAGGTCTCTTGCATCTTAGGCTCTTGCTGCAAACAACAAAGCAATTTTAAAGGTATTATAGAGTTGCAAGATTATTGTGTAGAAGGATAACAGTCAATAAAATCTACTTAAATGACTACTGTCAATTGCCTATTGACATTAGGCACATCCACAACCTGACAGCAGGATTCCAGCTGTGGCCTGTGATTATCCTTCCATGAAAGTGACCAACCCCTAACATTACCTGTGGGTTGTATCAATTCATAACCCTTATCACTTGGATGCTCGTTGGAGTATCAGTAACAGCTACAGCTTTTAGGCAGAGAGTACAGCTATACTAGAAACACAAGGATTTCACACTTGCCACAATAACACTGGGCCATTTACTCTAATCTCTGCCCTACAGCTTCTTCTAATCCTACTCAGCCTTTACATGCTGGGCTGATTTTACACTCCAGACACATCTGGCAGAAAGTGGTAATCAGCTGAGGCATGGTACCTGAGCTCTTGCAGTTGCCATGCTACAGTCTGAGAAGAATTCTACCCTCATACTATCTCCTTTCCTCAGAAAACCATTTGTTTTTAATAAACTTGTAGAAATGAAACTATCACTGGAATATCAACTCTGCCCAGAACAGCAATTTGTAATCCACTAAAAAGCTAAACAAGACTGAAAATATATTGCAAGAAGCCTGATGTTCCAGCTCCAATACTTAGTTGTTATATTTTGGGAATACATTAACAAAACAAAATGAAAAAATTGGGTGGGAATGAGACGATGTGCAGCAGGTGAGGTGGTAATTAGCTACAGCCCCTGTGCTTGAAAGAGATCAATTGAGTAGGCAGCCTCAGAAGCTGACACATCTGACTCAATATCCAGACCATGGTCCACGCTTTTACTACTCCCTCAACAAGATTACCCTGGGAGTCCATTTTTTTCACCAGTGGATGCCACATAATGACACAACCCCAAATGTTTAAGTAGGAATGAAACATCCACAACCCTGGCAGGCAGCCCTGTTGAAAACATGAACATACCTGCAGGAAAAAGAAAGCAGGTGTAGTGCAAACCTCTGCAGAAGCCAGTGCAATAGTATGACCTCCTGGAAGCACACTGAAGCAGCTCCAACCAAGCAGCAATTATTTTCTAGCATGGCTGCTATCACTTCAATCCATTATCTTGTATCTGTGTATCCACCACAAAGCAGAAGAGTTCATAAAACCAGATGGCTGCCCTCATATGTGAATGTTGTGCCTTCAAACAGTCTTTTTAACAAAATGACTGATACCCTTCACACCTAGCTTTACTCCTTGCTAAGAAAAACAAACAAAAAAGGTAAAATATGAAACTACACAATTCCTTTATGCCCATTCTTTTGTACTACATCAGTTAAACAATAATCCTTTTCTTCTGCCACACAGACAGGTGAGTTTAAGTCTCAAAAATCTTGAAAGAACTTAAGTCCACTTCCAAGACTTGACTCTTCAACATGAGCCAGCAGCCTTTCACATACTGCAGATTTCTTGATGCTGGGAAAAAAACCCAGTGTTAAATTCAATGAAACATTCACCTGAGAGACCAAAGATCCAGTAAGGACTACTAACATTTTAAAAAAACTGACACTACCAAGTTGCTATCACCAATTTGAAGTCACTAATGCCTCTGGATGATGCACTTGCCACTGGCAGTAGGAGTCTTCAATAAAGCTACTGATGAGTGAGGAACCTCAAATCCACTGCACAGGCTCACATCCAGGAGGGGAGCTTTGTGCAGAGTCAGATCTCCAGACTGGAACGTCCAGAAGTGTTAATTTAACTCTTAAGCATGATATGGAGCATGATATTTAAAAGGTAGTTTCTCATAATACTCTCTAAACAATCAGCAGCTTTCTGATGAACAAGAAGCAGCTCTTTAAACTCACGTATTACAAACATAGCAAACTTGTTAAGGCTCTTGCGACCCACCAACAACAAAGCAATCTGAAGTTTAAATCAACTTAGCAAAACCAAAAAACCCTAATGTAGAGTCCTTCCTAGGTATTTCATAGAATGAAAGATCAGATCAGAAAGTCTCAGGTAAGGCCCACATATGAAAATACCATTATTTCACTTACCAGCAACAAAACATCACACATAATAAAATGTACATGTTTTCAAGACACTGGCACACTAAATATGCTGAGTTGCTTCTGGCTTTCTGTCCCTCGGCAGGTCATACATTCTCCTACAAATACATTTAGATGCAGCTATAAAACTTAGATTAGGAGCTACAAGCACAATAAACATACTCTGGATTCCAGAGTCACACAACAGGATCCAAACCCAAGTCTCCATTTGAAAAGGTTGGATTTCAAAACTCCAGGGCTGCTAAAGGACTGATGCAATGATAAGTTTTCATCTGTATTCGACCTATATGTAATAAGAAACAGCAACTTTCATTCAGAGGCAGGAAAGAGGCCAGCTGGCTTGCCCCTTTCATACAAGTCCTACACTCCCGGAAGCAAGAAGTGAAAAGAGGAGTCCTGTGAAAAGCAGTTTGAACTCTCACTGAAGTGCATCTAGGTCAGCTCTTCAATTTTGTTAAAGAGGTGCCCCCTCCTAGTGCCGTATCACCAATCACTCTGAGGACCTTCCTCCAAACCTGTACACTTGCAAACATTTAAACAATGTGGGCAAGTCAGCATGCCTTATTCATGCTTCAAGCAGTCAGGTCTTCCTCCCACTTCTGTGGAGGACCACTTCAGAACATTCTGTAAAGTGCCAGAGTGATTTAAGGTATATAACAAAGCTATGCCAGAGGCACTAGGAGCCTGCCAGGCTCTGCAGGTGAGCCCCTGACCATCTGCTATGGAAGCACCCGCTGCCATCATGGCATCTGTGCTCAAGCCAAGCCAGGAGTCAGCTTAAAGTGATGCACTGTACTGTCAGCAGTGGTGCCACAGTTTGTATCACTTCTTAGGACAGAAAAGTTTAAGACACTTTCCTGAAAAGATGTGTCCTTTGATCCTTTAATTGTATGGTAGAACAATCTTAGCTGAAGTGGACACCTAACTCTCCAATCTACCCTTGCCTACTGGTGTTTTGCATCTCAGCCATAACCTAGTCTCCTAAACACCTTAAAACAATGAGCAAAGAACAGTGTTTTCTTTTTCATTTATTCTTTGAGTCAGTAAAGCAACCTTGTCAAAGCATCTGGCTCAACTGTTTTGTCAGAACTCTGGGGGCCAACTGCAACACAGGAGTTCCTGCCAATTTGCTTTTTACCTGGGGTAATTTTGCATACTGGCTTATGACCTAGAGGACTTGATTGCCACAAGTCAGACCCAAGCTGCAGACACATCCTATCAGCAACCTGCAGTTCTCAGTACACATGAGAGGCAATGATCATGCATGATCATGTCTATCTACTCACAAAATCCCCTCTACAAAAAACACCATAATACATTTGAGCTTTATCAATAGCTAGAAAAAACAGACTCAGGAAAGGCAACTGACTGACATGCTGCCTCTGCTCAGCTGGCCTGAATAAAAATTACATAAAGACACAACATTAGCATAACATCAGGACCTTTTAGCATCCACTCCCTTTCATTAAACTAAGTTAAGATACAGATATCATCTACAACAGAGCATGGGATCACATTAGCCTGGGCAGAAAAGAGAAACAGAAAGGTATTTAGACTTGGCTGGTCCAGAAGTCAGTGTTAATACTGTGCACTGTCATTTGCTGTGCCTACAACTAAGTAGTAAGCCTCAGATGCCCAGTGAATGCCCCATTTGCCAGCAGCCTAGAAAACACTGTTTTAGTATACCACCTACATTCATTTCAAGGCTGATGTCCAATATCACTTGTGATGCTAGTGCAGAGGGATAGAACAGTATATTCCCTCTCCTAGTCAACTACAACTCTCAACTGCTTTAGTACATGTGTTTCACAACCTAAAGAGAAGACTTCATGAGCACAAAGAAAATACATTTTGTATTGAGTATTTTCAGCCAGCTCTGAAGTAAACATGATCAAAATTGCATGATTAAAAGAATTAAAAACTATTTTAAGGGTCTGGCACATGGTTTGCAAGATTCCAGAAAAGCAGACCTTACCATACCCTGCAAAGTGATAAGCTAGCCTCTGCCAAGTATTCCAACTGCCAACATCCGGTTTATTCAGGTGCATTTAAGCCACCAGCTCTTTTCCAAGCAAAATTTTGGACAGAAGGAAAATCAAGCAGCCGTGCTGAATCTGATGGGGTGGGATACTCTAATATCAGCTCACCAGTGAGACTTCTCACTGCAATCTTGCTGATACTGCTGACTCAGAGGAACAGAAGTACTGCTGCAAACTCTGCACTACAGATCACTGCCTGCAAGGCTACCAAGAAGGCTTCTGCTATCTTCTCATTTAGTCTGAGTTCAGGGTTCAGTCCTGTGCCAGATGACCCATCCTTTTCTTTATATGTCCTGCAATGAGATTCAGACCCTGATTTCCTGGCTTGTTTTACTCCTTGCTTTTTTGTTTTCACGGTATTTGAAATTTCTCTCTCCAAACCAGCAAGAATACTATTCCTATTACTATTTGCCATGTCAAAGCTTGGAGACTCAAGGTTTATCACTCATTGGTGAGACTCCTGTATTTACCTGAGGCCCACAACAGAACTTGTGCTTTTCCACCCTTACCAGCATCTTGATCTGCACTCCAAAAGAGGAACAGGGCGCAGTAACTTAAGGATACTGTTTGGTACGGTTGGGACTCACCTTCAGGCTATAGTAAGGCTAAGGGAAAGGCTACAATGTCATCACTCCATCCTCTATTTTTCCCCATCCTCAGAAATACCATATGTCCACAGCTGGCTGAGGAAGGTCTATCTCTTTGTTTTACTCGGTGGCAGGGAGTGAACTCAATACACATGGCAAGGTTTTGGTAGCACTGGGAAATGCTGCAGCTATGACTTCTGAAAACAGGGGTCTCTTCCAGAGGTTGCAGAAGATATCTGCTCCAGCACCATCCTGCCCCTCCTGCTCCACCTCTAACCTTGGTGTTCTCTCTGCCATTTCTTTTTCCCACTTCCTCTGTCTGTCCAATATTTTCTGCTTTTTCTTAAGTTTGTTTTCCTTGAGGTGCCACAAACTTGGTGGATGGGCTCAGCTGCGTATTGCAGCAGATCCACCATGGAGCTGGCTGTGTCTGGCACAGAGCACGTCCTGGTCTCTTCTCACGGAGGGCAGCCTTGCAGCCAACAACTTGTCACAGACACCCAGCACCAGGGGAAGGCAAGCAGGACAGGAAGAGCAAAGTAGTCTCAACAATCTTGAGCAGCATAGAAAAATACTAAAAGCAGTGTGCCTCTACTACACTACCATTTCTTCAAAAGTAGGAGCTGCAAGAGCAGGAAATTCTCCTCTTTGGCTACCAATTTCTCCGTCCAGCAAGAAGCAGAGAAAATGAGTAGCCTCCAAAATGCTTTATGCCTTTCAAAGTTATGCTGTCATATACGTTTAAGCACTTCAGGCATCCTTCACATGGCAGAGACACAAAAGCACAGATAGACCACACCTGCAGAGCAATTTCTTGGAGACTTCACAGAAATCCTCACTAGTGTGACAGGCCGAGGTAAGGCACACACAGTAGATAAAGGGTTTAAGAGTGAGGCTGAGAAATCAGAGACACAGATGAAATCAAAACACAGAAAATCAATCAAACCTACAGATTTTTTGTTGTTGGCATTTAGAAGATGTTTGATTGCTGCCAAGATCTAAGGAAGCAAAACTATGAGATTATTATGAAACATACTCAATTACTAATTAGAAGTGATTGAAACCATGCTCTGGTCACTGTCATTCTGACCAACTCATAAATAGCTACTCCCTTATGAAGGTCTACAGTGGAAGTCAGTACAACAGAAAGACCTGACTAGTCCCAGAATTTGTCATCCATGACCTTGAAAAATCATGTTTAACAGAAGAATCTTGCTTACTCTTGAAAAACACTAAGAATACCTGCCCTCAGGACTAGTCCATCTTTATCAAGTTACACTGCTTACATGAAAAAAAGTTTAATATTACAGTGCCTACTCATTTTCCTGTTCCCTCATCTTCTCCCTTTCTTTCCTTAGGCATTGCACCATAAGACAACTTACACACAGAACAGCTGAAATGCACAGGATCAAGTGATCCTGCCCATATTTCAACATTTGGATATTAACATGAATTCAAACTTCTACCCTGACGCAAACATATTTTGAAGAATTGGCCAAGTCTTAGCTTGATTAGAAGGGCAGCCTTCTCTTGGTATTGCACATGCCTTAAAAACAGTATGGGGCTGGTGGGGAACTGAAAGTTAATGCCACTTAAATACTCAAGAACAACTAATCTAAAAAGTGTTCTTATTACCTCTCATTACTCATGACAGACATTTCTACTCCTATTCACAGATCTGCATGCCTCCAAATGAAGTGTGTCCTCAACACCCTTTTGGGAAAGAAGATGGTAGAAGCTCACAGAAACAGCCATTCAACATAAAAACTGATGAGGAGTCCTCACACACAATAAACGTACTAATCCAACATCCATTGAAGAAAATGAAAGAAAATAACTGCTTGCTTGGATAATTTTCTTTTCAGGTGTGACAGCAATTCTTTGGGGTGACAGAGGAGTTCCTGCTATAAAATCCACACCAGCTATGACAACAAAAACCGAGACACAGTATTACAGCTGATCTTCAGCGGCAACATTTAAACAAAGTCAGTTCTCCCACACATAGACACTGTGATAAATTACTGCAATACAAGATACAGTGAGATATAAAAGCAGCTTCATTAGTAAAGTGTAAAGGATTAAGCCCAGTGTGTACAGGGACTCCATTCTTGGCAATTTTCTTGAAGATATTCCCACAGCTGTAGAGACCGAGTGTCACCTGGACTGCAGAGCAATGCAGTACAGCTGCACTACTCCTGCTAGGAAAGGGCCACAAGTGCCAACAGCCTTGGAACACTCCCCAGATCCCTTCAACAGCAAACAACTTCTGAAATACACGCATCCTAGTTAACCATGTCCTTTAACCCACTGGATCAATGGACACTGAAGTCTAGAGACTCAAGGTAGTTCCACTGACCCTCAACTTTTCCCAAAAAGCAGACACAGACATATTCCTTGGGAGAAAGACAGAGGTTTCTACGACTAACCTGTGTGACCCAGCAATGTCATCTTTACTGAGCCCAGGCAAAAAAGTTTAACACAATGTTTTGGTCAACAGATGCTTCTATTCCAACACTAAAGAGCACAGTGATTCAAACTTGCTAGGTCAACACCAGAGACTGCAGAAGAAAGGTAGAACACTGCAGGAAAGAAATGCTTGTACAAGCAAAATACTGATACCAGCCCTGCAGTTCAGTTACCACCATGAATTAAACTATAAATTTCTCTTTAGAGCCTCTGCTTGCCAGGTACATGCAAATAGGCAAAATTAGACTTGGGATGAAAATAAATTACAGCGGATACACATGTCACCTCCACAGCCACAGAAAATCAAATCCTGATACTCATCTGCTTTGTTTTGACTTTTCATAAACATCTCCCCGTTCTTGATCAGGCTTCTGGGAAGGTCCTCTACCTTACAAGAATTATTTTGAAGAAGTAAGGAGACACATGTGGTCTTTTCACAATACACACTGAAGAACTTCCTCCTGCTGCAAAGCAATTCACTCAGCAAAATAAGTCAAGGAAAATCCCAGCCATTTCTATCATTTTCACAAACAGGAACTTGTTACAACCACCTGCAGATGCAACAACCTCACTAGTTTTCAATTCACTTCCCTAAATGAAAGCATGAAGGTCTGTTTCTGAGTGAGATCCTATAAAAAGAGCTGAGTTGCAATCTATCTACTTTTTGCCCATCTATCATGTGTTTTCACATTTGGAAATCATGTTATTTCCCTTCTCCAAAAGCATCTCGCTGTTGATACCATCACAATCATTCCCATTTGAGGCTGGAAGCAGCATTTGATTTGACCCACACAATTAAACCCTCAGTGAAGCCTGAACACATCTTTCAGAACAATTCTAAGAATCAAACCCCTATACTGTGCACAAGTATTGCCTTCCCACTTGAATGATCAGTTTATATATCCTTAATGTAGCCCATATGCCTCATTCACCCACTCTGCAATGGTCCTTCCCACTGCATCAAAACAAAGTTGCTAATTCCCCACTCCTTCACAGGAATAATGATTTAGCTAACATTGGTTAGCTGAGGGATAGGAATCCATATAATTGTGGCGATTTTTAGACAATTTTTGGATTATAACAGTTTTGTAAGCCCCAAATGGTCAGAGGTCAGAGCTCAACTGTCCCAAACCATCAGAGCATCCTAGATTTACATCCCTTTTCCCACCACAGGGACTTGAGAAGCCCATTTAATGCCATCTGGCACTACTTCCAGCAATTGCTGAAAATTCACTAGTAGGATATCTGGAGTTCAAGAAAGTGGTAAATCCTATTAGCAAGCACAAGACAGCAACTGAATGATACTTTAGTACTCCTTGACATGGCCAGCCTGTCCAGCACCAAGAGCCCATGCCAAAAGACAGCAGCATCTGTATGACAGTATCTGTATTTGAAAGCGGTAGCAAGTATAGAAAACCACACAAAAGTAACCAGCAACTCAGCTCTTCCACACTGAAGACATGAATTCTGTTCTTTTCTCCCTTCCTCACACACCATCTTTCACCTTGTAACCCACGGTCTCCCTATAACCCTCTGGAATTATTATATTCTGCAGAAAACATATGAGAACTGGCATCATTGTATCCGACCCTTACAGGACTACTTAACCCATGTTAAATAGTTGATCTTTCAATTTAATTTACAAAGCCCAGTTGTTAAGCAGGGCTGTGGAAGAGAGGTTGTGTGCCTTGACACTAAGACACTAAATAAAATTACGGAGTTCCCTAAGGACACAGAACCCCAGCATCAACACCAGAATTACAGCTCTTCATGAGGCATCACTCTGACCATCCTTCTCCGGAACCTGAATTTCTAATTGTCTAAATCCTTTATACCTTGATATAAAAGTTATTGTAAGGCACTGGGACATTTTACCTTTCATTCTTCACATCTTCAAATGCTACGCATCCAACCTGAAATGCATGCGGCCAATTAAACTCTGAACTGTTAGTTACAGCTTGTAAAATAGAAAAAAAAATCAGTAGGCATATGTCTTCCCAGGAAATTATAGCTTCGTTTCCTCTTTTATGTGTGACATGCAGGTAGGTAAGAAATTATGTGAATTCTACTGGCTTCTGTCTCTTCTCTCTACTTTCTTGAGTAGTAATATTAGCACCAATATCCACACACAAATCCTTTACAGTCCTTACTATAACACTGGTAGATTACTTCTACCTCACTTTAATCTTGCCTATTCCAGACAGTTCTTTTATTTATATATGTATATACACAGAGACACATAGACACAACATGCTTTTAAACATATGAGCTACACTTTTTTTAAGCTAAAGCTTCTAGTAACAGGTATAGTCTGTACAGGACAGTCCCGACACAGCCTACACATTAAAAAGTGTTGACGGCTACCAAACAACAACATAGAAGAGACATCAATAACCAAGATGATTTTTCATAATGTACAAGAAAACATGACAGAGTACACGATATCATGACTAATTATCTACTTAAACAACAGTTTAGACTCCAGTGCGTCTTCAATCAATGCTGCTTACATCAGCATTTCTTGGACATACATAAAGAGTACCTAGATATTCTGAAAGACCAGCCTACTGCTCGTCACTTGCAGGGTAAGCTACAAAGTCATTAGAAGTGAAATCTGGAATTATTTTCCCGAAGTAATGCTACCTCCTTTTAACAAATACTGCCTCATCAGAACTGTACTTACAAACACCTGCACCAGCATTACTTAGTAATGGCTAGCAGCCAAGAGACTGCCTGGTATAAAACCTGCTGATCTTTATTTAAATGTACTTCTTACCATGTCCAAAAAAAACATGGGAAACCCGCTAAGTTTTAGATATTAACACCTGCTGTTGATCTGCCAATTTCAGTGCTGGACAGAGACACTACTGGTAAACAAGGCCAATTAACATCACATGACCAAAATCTTTCACCATTTTACTATTTGGCATCTCCAAGCAGGGGCTGATAGCTGAAATGAAATTGTCAGGATGAAACATGACTAGCTCATTTTTTACCAATAAATGTTGTGCCTCAACCTTGTTTCCTGCCTTAACTAGCTAATGTCAGTCCTGAATACACCAAAAATCTGAGATAAAGCCAACAGCCATCTTTAATGAAACATTGACACAAACTACTGGACAGCTCACAGAGTTGCTGCCAGATGTTTGGGACCCCGGCAACAGCCCTTAAACTCTCCAAAGGCCATCCCAATCTACAGCACAGCGTTATCCCAGTGCCTTGCCATTTAAGCACACCATCATCCAAACCTCTTCAGAAGTGAAGATCAGTGCTGTGGAGATGGCCCCACTCATACTGGTGCTCAGCCAGCCCTGGGACTATAATTTATGTGTATCTCATCCTAGCTAAATCCTGACCAAAGCTGGCAGTGACAAGCATGTGTCCATTCTGCCCCGTGACTGATTCTCTCCCCTCTTCCCAAGCCCCTGCTCCATAAGGTGCTCTTTCCACTGTCTTCCTGGATAAAAGGCAAGAGGTCATGAGAAAAAAAAAATGGCTGAAAGAGCAGTATTATGCAATAAGAGAAGAAATGCAATAATAACTCATCCTCTCCTGGAGATTTCCCATCACCCTCATGCTTTGCAAGCTGGATTAGAGCAAGTGTGACAGCCAGCCGGTTTAAAGGCCCACTGAAGTGCCTTGAGGGCAGGCTCCTCAGCCTCGGGCCTTTGCTCGGGGAACAAAAAGGGATGCTCACAGTCCAGGTGCTTTTTCTTGGGCCCCATCACTTCATGCGTGGTGGCTTTGCAGACGGCTCTGGCTACGGCCGATCCCGTAACGCTGTACTGAGCAGCTGCGATGCGATCTGTCAGCGTCTGACCCGACATCTTCGAACGGCGTGCTGGCTTCTGCCTGCTCTGCAGGGGAGAAAGACACGGGAGGGGAGGGGGAGATGCCGGGTCTGCGGCCGGGGGGAGACACGGCAGGGCCGCGCACAGGCAGGGACACACGGACCCCCCCCCACCCCCGCCACACGCACAATGGTCCCCGGGGCAGCCCGGCCCCTCCCGAGGCGCAGCCCCCCCGCCCCGTTGTGTAAGCCTCTGCCTCGCTAGAAGCCGCCCGGGGCAGGAAGAAGGGTATTTTAGGCGTTGCAAGGAACGGATGAAGGGGAAATAATGACGGCAGCTGGAGGAGGCTGCATACAAACCCGGCGCGAGCCCCCGGGATGGGGAGGAAGGCAGCGCTCCCTCCCGCACCTGCCTCGGCAGCTCCGACCCGCGGAGGAGCCTCCGCCGCGCCCCGGCCCC
>VXBU01008286.1:150914-176941 GCA_013400315.1 Bombycilla garrulus
GCCCGCTGGCGAGGCGCACCGCGGCGCAGCAGCCCCCCCCGGCCCCGGTAGCCCCAGGCGCCGGGCGGGCTGTCCCCTCCCGCCGCCGCTGCCGCCGCCGGGGATGCGCTGGGCGTCCACGCCCGGGAGCCGACGCTGCTATTTCCAGCCGGCGGCTTAATCCTCCCGCAGCCTAATCCGCGCGCTACTGCCGCAGCAGCGCCGCCCCCCAGCCCGGTGCAGAGGGCGGGACGGAGCGGAGCCGAGCGGCGCTGCCGCTGCCGCCGCAGATCGGTCGCCCGGCGCAGTCAGGTGACCCCGTTCCCCCACCCGCATCCCGCTTCCCGGGGGTGGCGGCGGGCACGGCTGGAGCTGCTCCCACGCGGGGGCTGTCCCGGGGGGGATCCGCAGCTGGGGGGAGCCGAAGCCGCTGATGCTTCCCCGGTCTGCATCACGGTCCTGTCGTGAACGCTGAAAATAGTGCCTTGGGGGATCCCCAAACCGCACATAGACTAGATTTCTCCAGAATGTTGTTACGTTATTGTTATCAAAAACATCTGAAATATGTCCCCATAAGGGTTTTCTCTCTGTTACCTGAGGTACCCCAAGGGTCTTGGTAACAACCCAACCACGCTCGGGAGGATATATTGCTACAATTGTATTTTGTAATTGAAGCCTATCGGAGTGATCCGTGGAGTATTGGGAAATGCGGCGTACATATATTACCATAAATTGGCTGAACTTAGTTTTGGAGTAAAGTGATTTAAGTGGGTGGGGTCTAAACGAAATGGCACTGGTAGCAATTACTTTGAGCTGCCAGTAGAACAAATTTCAGAAGACGCTGTCAGCGCATGTTATTAATTAGCTGGAGAAAACACTACGTACGGTCAGTATTGAAGAGTTGTGCACACAAGTGATAATTGGGTTGTGTTGCATACAAAGATGTATACGGCACCATTTTCATTTGTTATACCAGGAGCAGAACACTGACAAGGGATTGTGTTCTGTGATAGTATGAAACAGCAGCTTTTTTACTACTTAATTCTTTCTTTGGTTTTTCTTTTTTTTTTTTTTTTTAACCTAACAACACGGAGATTTTAAAATCCTGGGTAGCCTGAAAGCTTGGGAATGCTGTTAAAATAATGCTCAAAAGTTCAAGGTATCTATTCTGTGAGAAATCTCTTCCAAAACAGCTGTAAAATGGTGCCTTGGACCACTGAAGACAGGTGTTCAGATTTGAACGTTTTTGATATTGGGTAAATTTTTTTTTTTTTACAGAGCAGATAGAGATTTTTGGATTTCAAGATTCAAAGGTTTTCTCAAATACAGTGTTTGACTATGGAGAGGGATTTAATTTCAAAAAAATTGTGAAGTGTATATCAGTGTTAGCAATCAGCATTAGGAGTCTGCAAACTTTGAATATTGCCGTAAGAGAGATTCCCATATTCCAATAGTGAGAATGTGTCCATGCTTCTCAACTCTATTCCATAATGAGTAGCAAATAAATAAACCTTGGAGTTGCACATAAAGATAATACTGTGTTCTTTAGCACTACTATAGTCCACTGTTCAAGTACAGACAAATTTTAGTAATATTTAGAAATTGTTTCTGTTGCCACAGAAATGTTAACTTCAATGCCTAGGAATTTGTCATTAATGACATGATTTGTGGCAGCGAGAAGCATGTCTTAGCAGAGGCACACAATTTTTCCTCTGTACCTCACAATCAGTTAGTGGGTCATACTCCCAATTGACTTCAGAGGAAAGAAATGGTTTGGGATCTGCCAATACTTCATGTTCCATTACTGGCATTAAGAGTGACTCTGAACTTGATAATACTGGCAGGAGTTTAGAATGGCTTGACTTTAAAAGAGCCTTATTAACTGGTATATTATGGAAGAAAAAAAGAGCAACTACACAAACTCTTTCGGAATTTGTTGACTCCACAGAACAGAAATTTAGAATGGTTTTATTTCCTGCAAGCAGGATAGTTTTCAACTTTATGCCAGTCAAAGTATTTAATTAGCGATGCAACTTTTATTAACATCTAGTGTACATCTGCAGTGGGAAGCTCTGGATCCTTTCAGAACTAGTCCGTATTGTTATCAACAGTTACTGTCACTGAGATTCTCATCTGTGTCACCAAAAGTTGTGATTGTTAATACTCAGCTAATTTTATATCTTCATATTGTCAAAATATTGAAGAAAAAAAGTCAGATAATCTGTACTATTGCCTTAAAGTTTATGCAGTTTCTTAATAAAAACCTAAGGTGCTTTAAGAAGGTAAGACAAGGAGACATTAGTACTCTTTAAATTCAGAGTGAAGGAATGTGATCTACTGAAGATGTTCTGCTTTTGGATTTAAAACCAGCCACCACTCCCTCAAAAATAACCCAAGAAAACAGGAGCTCATGTTTGTAATGAAAGCCACACAGGAAGTAGGAACCACCTTGAATAGGGATACTCCTCGGAGGGAGCTGGCCAGGACTAAATAGATGGGGAGCTGGGGTTGCCATTTCACAGGGTAGTTTTACATGAAGTCCCAAGAAGTTGTCTGGTGTGTTGGCTCTGTGAAACCCAGGTTCACAGCTTGGCTGGCAGAGGTCTAGATGAGGGCAGTATATGCAGCTGGAAAGGATTCTTGCTGTAAAAAATAACACAGAATCGGTAATGCCTTTCTTGACTCTTTGTAACTGTGCTTTCAACTTGGTAATGAAAGCCTTAAAGAAGAGGAGATATATAAATAGCAAACTGATGTTTTGAGGCACCAAGATAATTCTTAACTGAATTCGAAGTGAGAAAAATAGAGTTGGCCTGTGTTAATCTCACATTCAAGCACACGTGGAGGGAAGGAGGCATGTCTAAGGGCTGATTCATCTCACCTCTCACCTGAATTCTGCCCCAGAGATGCCCATGCCTTGGGTGATGTAAAACATGTAGACTCTATTTTCATGCACTAAGGTGCACTTAAAAGCTGGAGGGTTCTCACCATAATTCTTCTTTTTTTTCCATTTCCTAGTTTCTCTTGTCAAGTCTTCCAGTTTTTCAGCCAGCTTCAATGCTTTCCTTCTGCCTTCACAGGCCAGGCAGAGATTTAGAGTCCATCTTGTCTGTACCAGAGCCTGCATCAAGCCCAATGATGTTGTTCTGCTTCTCCCTCTTACTCTTAGGGCCAGTGGTACAAACAGAGCTCCTGGAGAGGCTGGCTGTAACCATAGTGATAGCAGCAGTCCTGAACAGATCTGTTTAGCTCTGGGGAGGAGGAAAAAAAAGACTTTTCAAAGGAGAAGTATCTTCCTGACTTTGTATCAGGTTGATGGCACCGGGTAGTTTGCATTATGCTTTCTCTACAGCACACACAAGAGAGGTTGTGCAACAGCAGTAGGTACTCAAATCATGCAATACTCAGGAGTCTCTGTGCTTCTGCTTTTAAATATAACCTCATTGCTTGGTCTTGTGTGGGTTCTGGCCACAACTTTTTGTTCAGCCTCTGTACTCACCCTCCTCAATGGCAATTGTTTCAGTAGTTCCTTTGGTTGCTGTGATGAAAAGCAACAATGAGAAATTAAAGCAGTTTGTCAGTTTCAGTCTTAGAAGAATGTAGCCTGAATGTGTTTGTACATCCCAGGCAGAAGATTCATCACATACTGGAGAACTACTTGAGCTACTGAATCTAAGAGAACAGCCATACACTGTGGTAAGGTTATAGGCTTGGTGGAATGAGTATATATTCTACATCCCATAAGAAATGCCTTTTTTGTGTCTTTGAAGAACTTTGAAAATTAAGAAGTTAATTTAGATAAGAGAGAGAATTAATAGAAGAGAAAAGTTACACAAAGAATAGCTAATAATCTCTTTTACTGCTTGTTAAGCCATGTCAGAATGAGGTTATGTTCTGCAGAATATGGAGTGACTGCATATTACAGAGCTGATGGTTACAGAAGCGTGGTAATTGGCATGTTCTTTACAGATGAAAAAGGTGTGTTCCTTCCCCTTACCCAGCACGCTGGTTCCCTCAAGCACAACCGTAAAATCTGTATTAGAGACCTCTGTTGACTGATGCATTAATGGACCCCATCATCTACATCACAAGGATAGCTTTTGCTGCTGAAGTAGGTTTTGGCTTGTGTCTGGCAATAACACTGAGATTAATAGACCAGAAAGGGGACAGATGGATATATACATCAGAAATGGAGCAAAAGTCCTGTAATCATGAAAGTCAGTACCTGTGAAATTCCTCACTATTTAGTATTGATTTTGGTCATTAACTTTGTAATTCTGATAGGCCTTCTAATGCAAAGGTCTGGATGTATGAAATGTTTTGCATTTCCACACAACAGATTCAGACTAGGCTTAAATTTGTCTGTTGTTTTTTTTTTTTAACCTTTTCTTATACACAGAGCACTAATCATTTACAGATTTATTTTAACAAGTCTGTGTACCAAGAGCTACCTAACTTACTGCTTCTATAGGTAATATGTATTCTAATATAGTCAAAGTGAAAATAGCAGCTTTCTATTGATATTAGACAGTGTTAGGCAAAAGCTATTAGGACAATAGGCCTTCAGCCAGGTCCAGGAGGAGTGACCCACCTTCTCTTTAAGAGCTCTGCCAGGTGATGTGAACTGTTTATTTGAGCTTTTTGGCATCCTAGAGGCAGGCTTTAACCAAAGAAAGAAGGAAGCAGACCTACAATAAGGAGTCTGTAGGGATTCAATAATCATTTTCCTCACGGTCCCGGGAAGTGAGGTACCATTTGAATTTCAGGACTGAGCTTTCAAGCACGTACTGCCTGTCCCACCTGTCACTGCTCTAGGCTCAGAAATTCTCTGCTGTGTAGTAAAGTGACAGTCAAAGTCTTCTAGGAAATTTCTGAAGTTATAATTTCAGTGACAGATTTGTTCAGCAGAAGTTCAATAGATGCCAGATATATGTCAAATAAGAGTGCAACTTTCAACCCAGAGGGTAAAATAAATTTTAAGCAAAAAGAGATAAGGATGTATTTAATAGGGAAGGGAGATTATGAATTGTGATAGCTTAATATGACCTCTATTCACTTGAGAAAAAAACCCTGGTTTATGCAATTAGATACATGTACGTGTGCTGAGACTTACATATGCAAATACGTATATCACAGTGATTTTTCCCCTGTTTTTAGCAATACTTAATTCCTAATCTTTTAACAGTTTTGATATTTTCAATGCACATCATAATTTTGCTAAGGGCTGTGAGCCTAAAACTCAGTCTGGTAATGTAAGATCAAATTCTTCAGCTATTATGCTTTTGAAGTGATAGTGTGACTGGTGCGGCTTAGTGAGTTCTCACTTCCTACTCTTCCAGGCTTGAAGTTGCTCTTTAACTGAATCTGTACACCCACAGGAGGACATTTTTGATTGTACTGGCCTCCAGTGGCAACCTAAGAACCATTTTGGTTGTGAGATGTAGTCAATCAACTCCTTCACGCCTTCTTCTTGACTTTATGACTCTCATATTTAATTGGTCTTGCTTGCACAATACTGACTGTGTCACAGCTATGTAAAAGACAGGGCCCTTCTGATTTGGGATTGTTTGATAAACTAGAATCACTAACAACGCTTTAATGCAGTCAAGTGCATATATCTAGAAGCAAATCCTATAAGATTACTTGCTGGGAAGCTTTTACTCTGGAAAAGGATTAGGGGTCATTGCAGGTGAGCAGCATATTTGAACTTTCAGTGAGATGCTGTAGGGAAAGATCTTATCAGACTTAAGACTTTGTAATCAGACACCCTCAACAGGACTGGGGTGTCATTTCCAATTCTGTATATGACTGGAATGACACTGGCACTACAAGACTGCTTCAACTCCTATTTTCATGTCCTCTTTATGGAATTTGGAGAAAATGCATTAGAGTTTTAGAAGGCTTTTTCTGTCCTCCTTATAGAGAGGTCCATGTATACCCTTATGAAAGATGTATACCATGACTATAAGCTGCTTTCCCTAATGGGGAAGAATTCTTCTACTCCTCTAAACTGGCTAAATTATTTGATAAAAGTGGAAGCAGAAGAGGACAATCTTTGTCAGGAGCACCTGGAAGAGGTACTTTATTTTTGACTTGTTTTTCTGTGTGGATGTTGACGTTGCTGCTAGTCCTGTGGAGAGAGAGATTCACCCTTTTGCACAGAGTGGTTTGTCAAACTGCACCCAAGCCAAAAGACTTTCCACTGGCTTTCACAGGGTCAGGACTGTACTCAGGCTTTTTGCAATACCCAAACACAGACAACTGTAATGAACAGTGTTAAATGTTAAGTTTCCCTGCCCATTCTTTAGCTCATTGTGAAGTCTGATAATGATCACCTAATTGGAAAAAAAATATGCAGGAAGAAAATTGGCCATTCCTTTTTCTGCACACACCTCATGCAAGTAAGTGTTTGGCATGGGCTATACCAGTACAGCCCTGATGCTCGTAGCTGCTCTTCCTTCAGCACTTCTATCTAGAGCACATAATGAGTCTAGAGCTTCTTTCTTGCCCGTGGGGTATTCCTCATTTTTTTTCCATTTTTTCTCTTGTTGTGAGATGATTTTGTAGTTTCATCAAAACTGCTTATACTTGAAGAGAAATCCAGAAGAGTTATCCTTAACTTCTTGAAAATTTGGACTATATAAAACAGTGAAACAGATGAGGAGATGAGCTCATTTTCTTCTGAAGGCTGTGGTAGGAATGTTTCCTCACATACTATACAGTTAGGTGACACAAAGAAAAGCATAATTTCTACAGGAGGTGCAACACCTGACCTTAGTGAACTAATTACTTCTTAAACAATATTCATCAACATCGATTTCTTCTTGAGTTTAGTGCAATTGGGTAAGCACATTGTGGAGTGCTCAAAATATTAAAAAATATTTTTTTACCATATGGAGTGCTTAAGCATCATCCTTAACAAAACCAAGCTGCATTTATCCTGCTGCTGTGGAATACTCAGTGTAGGAGGAAAACAATTACCTGTTAATTAGTCTGAGTTCAGCAAAAGAGACAAGTATTTCCTGATGCCACGTTGAGTTCATCCTGTGAGAAGCATAAGCCCAATATAATTGACTTTTTCAATCTTTATTTAGCTATCTGATGAGACAGATAGTGCTTCTAGAAGTGCTGAGTGCCAGCACTCTCCTTGAAGGTGATGGCACTTTGAGTATCTTGCAGCTCTAGAAAATGTTGGTTTTTTATGATCCAAAATTTGACAGGAGCAAACCCTCCTCGGAGTCCCTACCTCAGACTAGAAATTACATGTGTGAGAGCTAATACTGTGCTAGATTTGGGGTGACTTAGAGAATTCAAGACTATTACTAGAAAAATCTAATGCTCTTTTAGCATGCACACTTGTATATGTAGCCTGCACGGTTTGATCAAGAAACACCGCATCCAGTGGGCAGAATGGTGAAAATTATTTCCAGGAGCTGTGATAAATGAAGGGATAATCTAGTACTCCCAGAATGGAGCCACATAAACGGAAGAATAGCAGAGCTTGCAAGAGCAGGAGGTTAAAGATAACTACAAATTTTTATGCCTGAAAGAGAGGAACAGCCTCTAGAAGCAAACGTGGATTGAGATCAATATGTAGACAGACATTGCCTAACGGATCATGTCTATTAGGCTACTTATTTATATCCCTGTGTATACAATCAAGTGCCTATGTGGAAAATATCAGTCTAAAATAATAACTGAATAATAACATCTAGCAGGAGCCTCAGTTTCTATGTGTTGTTAATAGAAAAATTATGGCAGTTACGGAATAATATTGATTGTTGACATTTTTGCTTCACAATGTAATTTGCATTAGCCTTCATTTCTATGGTGTCTTGAATTCAAAGAGCTCCAAGTACTTCACAAATGCTAATTTAACCTCCCAGCTTCTCTGTATGGAACGTAAGTATTATTACCCCCAAGGACTGCCTTCTCTTTGTGTCAAGGAGGTGCTCACCACATTGCTGGTGTTGCTGGAGACCTTCCATAATAAGCTGTTTGCGGCACAGGAGACCTAAGGAGCAAAACAAATAAAAGACTATCCTTGTTCAACATGAAACAATTCTGATAATAAATCTCTGGGCACGAAGTGTAAAAATGGTCAGGAAAACAGAGCTGAATGAAAAAGAATTTAAAAAGATGCAGCAAGGGTGGTATATAGAAAATATCTATATTGTGTTATGCTCCATTTATATTTTGGTGTACAAACAGCATTGGTAAGCACATGGATAAACATGCATGTGGTTTTCAGGTGTAAATTACAGTCAGTAAATCTTACTGCTGTACTTAGCAATTGAGATTTTGACAGTTCATCTTTTTGCATCTTTTTTTTTTTTCTGCATTTACAGTGTCAGACTTGGCGTATCAGGGCAGAACACTCAGTATTTGTGGGTGTTTCATCTTGATGAGTTTGAGTGGGACTTCTGTAGAGGGAGGCTAGCTCACTGCATAATGCTACCAAATTTACATGTCTTTTCAAATAATTGATCATATGCCTTTATGTCCCTTTAGTAAGCATTCATAGAATAAACAGATTTTTCTCTGTAACATGAAGACATTACTTTTTACTTACACAGAGTTTCACCTGGATTGTAAGGCTCCCTGATAAACTACTCATGAAAAGACAGAATGTGCGTACCTTTCATTTAGACAAGTAATGTGTAAATTTAATGTACATGAATAGTAGAGTCATCATTAAATAAATTAATTTTTAAATAGGGGTGAACTTGTCTTTCTCTCTCAAGATGACATTGGAGAGTTCAGCAAATCCATTATGAAGGTTTGATATCCAGAGTGCTTGATAGTCATTCTAATTACCAATATTGACTTTGGAATAGATGTAATGAAGTGGAATAACTCATTTACATTGCATCTTGTCAACATAATTATTAATTTTAACCATTCATTTTTGAAAATTAAAGATAGTTTTTGAGAATCTGGATTGGCAAACAAATAACTGAGCAGAATAATTGAGCTGCCAACGCCCTTTCATGCCACTCCTGCCCCATAAATGATCTGGAAACTTACCAGGATCATCCTGTAAGTATTTTTAGTGGAATAAAAACAACATATGGATAGCATGCTGTCTCTTTCCAGCCCCTCAGCAGAAAAGATGGCTGATCTCAACCATGAATAACAGCAATGGGAATGCTACACACCTTCATCGTGGTTTTTCTATCAGCCAGAGAGAATCTTAGTGGTCACTGCAATGCATCAAATTAACCCCAGCTCAGTTATAATGTTGAAGTTAGGCCTGAATTATGTGGTGAACCTTTATTTAAAATGCTAGAGCATTTTGTGGAGTTAATTCAAACTTTAGTGATTACCTCAGTTTCAGACTGTTTGGATGATATGAGGCAATGCAGGAATGTCCCTGAGTGCTCTGATTTTTAGTGTGTTGGTTCTTCACTGCACTCAGAAATCCTTGAAATATTATTGAACTGCCTCAAAAAAAATCTGAAGGGATAGAAAAAGAAGGTTTCTTCTGTATATCGCCGCTCACAAATGGGGAAAAACAAAATCAGAACTCTTAAAACTTTATTTTCCATTGTGCAGTGGCAGAAAAGGATAATGAGGTAACCCCTGTTTGCCCAAATAAATGAGATACAGGCAGCCTTGCCCATGCATCCCTCACACACTTACATTCTCTGCACTGCCTTGAAGGGTTAATGTCTGCTTGCATTTCTTTACAATTCAGCCATGTTCTGGTCCACTATGCATGCAGAAAGTTTTCATATAGATGCTTAATGGAGCATAGAATATGAGAGAAGAGTAAATAAAAGTACGGAATATAAACTGTTGACTTTGGACAGGTTTTCCTTATGTGTTTGATACAGATGTAAAAGAAGAACCTGGGTCTTACAGGCTTCATTACAGTAAGACCTTGCACAAAGGCTCTGTAAGAATGACAGGATTCTTTTGAGACAGAGTGGGGTTAAGAAAGGCAGAAATCTCCAGGAAAATCAAGCATAAGTGCAGGAATCCAAATAAACCAGATACAGTAATGTTGGGAGGGGGGAGGGTTATTATTGTTTTGTCATTTGCATTGCTTAGGGATTTATGGAAATTTTCAGAAATGTCTCTATTCACAGGTCTGGAAGTCATGTTTAATTATAACCTTTGCTGTCAATCCTGATGCACAAAGCTGTAAACAAATAAGAATTCCCTCTGAGACTCACCGAGCCATCTTGAAGTTTGCTCTGATTTGCTGGTTTTAAACACTTGGATGAGTGGATTCTTCATGATCTCTCATCAGTGTGAGTCTGTAAATTTGCATCCGGCTCATATTCAATTCAAGGCAACAATAAACTGTTTTAGTCTTTTACAGAAAAATTATACAGCCAAGATACCTGTTCAAGTGCATATGCATCTTCAGAATGTGGTTTGTTTGGGTTTTTAAGCAAGGATAATTAAAGTTTTTTCTCCATGTAACATACGTAGCAAATAAAAAATCAGATAATATTTCTGAGTGGATTTGGATATATTTCAGTTTGTTCAATTATATTTCTGTTTTCCCAAAAGGACAAGACAAAATAACATGAGGTTCATAGCAAAGAAAATAAAAGAGGATTTTCTTAAGACAATAACAAAAACTGCAGTCAACCTGCTTCAAGCACCCACTTAAAACAATAATGAAAACTGCAGTGCATCTGCTTTAAGCACCCACTCAAGGAATGAGTGAAAAACCAGTCACTTAACATTTGATGATCTAAAATTGATGTGTTGACATATACTCAGCTTGAAATCAGTTGAAGATGCTTTGGGGATAGTATTTTAAGAAGAAGTTTCCTAAATAGAAAACTGTGATGCTTTTTGCAGTACCTGACATGTAAGTATTGTCTTGAAATAGAAAAAAAAGTGACATTTTCCTCAAAAAATAATCACTGTGCAGAAAAAAATAGGTTAAAAATGTCCCACTGCAACTGGTGAAACACGAGATCATTGCAGAAGCATTGCTCTCCAGTTGTTACTCAGAAGGGTGAAGTCCTTGTCTTTGGCTGCATCCCCTGTATTCTATAATCCTCTTCAAAGCTACAGGTGGTTTTAGCTTTCATTTACACACTGGTCACTGTTAGGACAGTACGTTATGCTAGCAATGCCAAAAGTGAGAAGAGATGGAGATTTACCTCTAGGAATGGGATTAGTTTATTGAAATTTGGACATTGAGCTGAGCTATTTATCTGTTTTCCAGCCAAGAAGTGGTAATTCTGAGCTACACTCCATCTTACGAATAAATAGACATCTTCATAAAGATCAGATTAATTTCTCCCTTGACAATAAAGGAATGACAGGTAATGAGTTCACACACAGCTATCCATGGTGTGGGCATCTAAAATGATCTAGGATGAATGTTAGTCCTAGCCTCACCAATTTAATTTAAATTCTGTGGCCTTTACTTCCCCATTAATACTGTTGTTTTCCCTGAATGAATCCTGCAAAGCAGAGACAATGGGATAGGACACTTGAAAAGTATTAGCTCTGCAAAACACATAACATATAGAAATCTGTCTGGTGTCTTTATATAGTGTTTTTGCATCTATCTACCAGGGATTTTAAGAGTGTCAGTAATTCCTTATAGCTGATGGTTTCAAAGGTTTTTCAAGTGCAAGATGAACACCTGGTCTTCAGCAATAATAAAGGCTCCGGGCTGTATCAAAGGTCAAAAAATCTGAGACCTGCTGAGCTGTTGAAAATACTTCATAACATCCTCCTTTGCAGCCCTCTTTTATGAGGAAGAAAAGATTTTAGAGAGGGTGAATTTAGAGCTCTCCACAAATCCTCAGTAAATAGGCTTTAATATTCTTCCTTGAAACTGAGTGGGAGAGATGGGGAAAGACAAGGGAAAGGAAATTCCTTCTGTTTTGCAGACACAGATGGAGAAGGAACAGGACATCTGCTCCTCCAGGGGGCTGCAGTGGTAGCTGCTTCCATAGAAGAGATTGTCAGGAGGGTTTCTGACCTATTTGTGCCATGTGCTTTTATCTCCTGGTACTTACATGAGCCAGTAATAGTAGAACAGAGAAAGTTATGATGTACTTACTGTCTGCATACCTGTTTTGAGGACCTCCCACTCACACAGCTCTGTGTCACACAGGAAATGTCCCCCCTGTAAGTACAACTCTGCAGGATGGCTAAAAGAGTTTTACCTTAATATCACCATCCCGTTCCCTCAGCAAGCAGAATTTAACATGACAGGCATTGCTAGAAATACAACACTAAGACCTTCATCCAACGTAAATCAGCGTTGTTTTACCTCAGGAGAAGAAACTGTCTGCAAAATTTAGGGAAGACACTCTGTACTGTTGTAGCCAGTTTGGTGACACTTAGACCCAGTGGCAGCTCTGTCCCTGTGAGCTGGCAAGGCTGGCAGAACAAGCACACGTAACACGGTGGAAATTTTAGAAGTCACGATTGCACAAACCGAGCAGGCACCACAAAACCTGGGAAGTATGTGAAGATATGCTCACACAGTACCCTCAGTGCTTTTTCTTGGCTTAGATGAATCGGGAAAACATCTTCCCTTGATGTAGAATAGAATTAATTTTCTTGTATGTAGGCACCAGGGAAGGAGCTGGTAGGAAATATGCAGGTCACTGTTTGCATCTGCTGAGAAGACCCTCCTTGTGGAACGTGAGCACTGACTGTAGGGCTAGAAAGGTAATAAGCTGTTCTTTGATGTGAATAAAAGTTTTAGAATTTGAATCTAAGAGAGCATTCTGAATATCCTTAGATTTCCCATCCCTAGTTTTTAAACCTGTCTAGAAGTGCCAGACATAGATCATCACAACATAGATTGCTCCAATGTTCTTGTAATCAAGAGCCAATACAGAATTTTTCAGAACTGAAAATAACAGTAATTTCATTTAATGTTTCTCTCTATGGTTCAGTACCTTCTGTGGCTTCAGGATGCATCTGATTGGTGGAAAATAGACATATATTTCTTGTGTTTAGTTCTTTAATTTAAGAAAACATGATGTTTTCACTGTCGGGGCATAAACTTTAATAAATATTCTACCTTCTGAAAGTTTGGGGTTTTTTTAGTTCTGACTGTTAACTAATAAGGTACATATTTCAGTCCATGTTTCTATAATAAAACTAACTGGTATTTGATTACCAGCTAGCCAGCATTCTTGCCACAGATTTTGAAGCCACAACTAGACATAATACTAATTCTACTATCAAAACCAATTAGGGAACAATTCACCACTCTAAACCTTTAACTCAGCCCAATCTGTGCACAAATGGGAGAGGCTAATCTTTTTTTTTTTAATTAAAAATCTGTAAGGCCAAGGAACTGAGTTAAATATTACATTGATTTTATATTCTTACTCTCTTGCTCACTTGGGATGACAGTGCTCAGAGCATGCCAGACAATACTTGTTTAACATGATTCACATATTGTTAATTTTTTTCTGTAAAATGCAACTCATTCTTTCATTGATAGGACCAAATATAAAAAATATAAATCAGTGCAGTAGTTAACGGTATAATATATTTAAAGAGTTTTAAAATAAGCTATAATTTAATTCAGCAAGCTAGCAATCAGTAAAGGCTAAGTCTTATTTTCCTACTTATGTGAGTTACTACATTGCAATGAGATTAGTCACCTAACATAAGTAGGAGTTGGTTCTGTAATAAATCTGCAAACACACACAAAAAAAATCAAGTTAATCCTGAAATACCATTTTTAGCTTGCTCTCATTGTGTCTCTTTAATATTGTAGAGGTCTCCTAGTAGTGACAGTTTTAACCTTGGCTCTCCTGCTTTTTGAGAGATGAAGTCAGCCCTTCATCCGAATGGTTTTTTCATAGTTTAATATCCTCATCCGTTTTACTTGAAAGCTAGGCTAAAAAAAAAGAATAATAAATTCGATGAGAGCTGGTTAAAGAAAACATTGCATTGAATCTGGATTGCTCCCAGCCATCTTAATTGAAGAAAGGGAAATTTTCCAAATACACCTTCTATATTGGCTGGCTGCCTTAAAAGTTCTCTGAAGCTAGAAGAAAAAATCCTTCCTCTCCAAATTAAAACACATACTGTAAAAAAAGTCCCAAACTATTAAATCTGTGATATGAAGTTGCACCAGAAGTAATATAAACCAGATTCTTTCATTACTAGCTGGCACTAGAATTAAGCTGTCTGGTTTGGTGTTGGAATAGATAACAGAGTTCTAGCTTTTAAGATTTGTGTAATTTTGTATATTGATAAAAACATGTTTTTTAAAAGAAAAAGTTCTTATTATATTTGGATGGGTGCAAACTGTTAAAAGTACCAGCACTACTCCCTAGCAATGTGGAAGTTGGTCTGCAAGGTCTGACCCCAAACTGGAGCTGGGGCTGCCAATACCTGAAAGCAGTTGAACAGAAACAGCTGGTGGCATCAGAAAAATCAACTGGTGCTTGGGTTATTTGAAGATTATTCCAAAACGCAGTGTATCCTCAAGGCATATCATCCCTTTGATATATTAGCCTGTGGTCTTTTGTGGGCAGAGGTCTGCACAGCCTGATTTTCCAGCAGCAGTTGGAGGACAGTGCAATGGTAAGTCGATGACCACCAGTGAAAAAAGTTCCAGCCTTGTTATATCAGTGCTTTCTGACAGTGGGATAGGATTTCTTCAACATTAAGCCATCAAGGAATTCCCTCTGGTGATGGGAAGGGACTGTTGGAGAGGCAAAATCAGGCTGCTGGTGGCAAACTCTCACAGGAGTGGAGTAACAGCAGCGCAGGGGTTGTGAACAGTTGGCAGCATCCCTCTGCCATGTGCACTTTGAAATACAACATCCATGCACCATTTTGCAGAAATCCCTTTTAAATTAGCAGGTTCTGGTTTTGCCTGTTGTGGCATTCCCAGGATGGTGATGTCCAGGACCTTACACCTTGCTCTGTAATGCAGTGTTACAGGCAGCTCTTGTGGAACTGAAGGCAGTGGTTTGTGTGTTGTGTCTAACAACAGCCTGTGCTCCCACCATGAGACCAAAGGCTTTTTCCATATGGAAAGTGTACCTGATTCTCAGGAGGAGCAGGAACATGTGATTTGCATAGTAAATAAGCCCGAGCAGAGAAAGGCAGCAAAAAGATACATATTTAAAATGAAGGGGAGTTATTGATTATTATCTGTATGTGGTATTTCTTTCTGTTCACAACAGCAATCTGCTCTGTCTTCTCTAGACATAATTCCCTGTACTTGTCACATAAATTGAAACTTCATGGAAGCTGCAATTTATCATTGGGTGTATGGCAATTACAGCCAAATTATGCTGAAAAAATTAGTATACATAGAATTTGGTTTGCAGAGGCATGTAATAAAAAGATGTTTTTAAAGAGCTATTTAGGCCTTAAAAGTTAGGGAGTGCCAAATTAGGTAACATCATGCCTAATGGCACAGCCATATCTGCTTCCGACAGTGCTCCTGCCTTGTTTGTCTAAAGAATAGACAGACCTCACTGAGGGGCAAGTAATCAAATATTCCATTTTCAGTAAGCTCAAGCATTACTTACACAGTTTTTAACACAATTATTCAAATCCTCTATTGAATTATTAAATTTCCTCATGACATTTACTGTCATGATCTCTTTCCAATATTATCACTGTTTACCAACATTATTTAATGTTCTTACAGCTCTGCTTTGAGGTTACTCTTCCCATAATTTTATGTCCAGGGACCCGAGACAGAGAGACCAGAAGAACAGATGTGAAAACCAAAATTATCAAGTATTTTCTAAATTTGAGAATGCCCAGTTTTAGAAACGCAGAGCCTGATTTTTTTTTTATCTGTTCAAATTGCAGCTAGCAATTTTAAGTGCAGCTGTGAATGTTCAGACTTTTTCTAGTTTAGACCCGGATGTCTCCAACTGGGCCACAAGGAAATGAAAAATGACAGAGGCAGGGATAGCATCAGTCTCTCCAGGGCAGCATTCAATTGTCTGCAGTCCCCTGCCTCATTTTCTGCACATTTTATAACTTCTGGAGCTCATGAAGCAGAAGTCACACTGACAGCAATGAGAATAGATACATGACCCTGAAACCTTCTTTAATTATTTGATTGCAGATATTTTTTCCCAGCTTATTCAGTGCAGAGAAAGAATCATCTCCAGAAAAACAGAGCAGGTTGCACATGCATTTCCCAGCTATTAAGAGCCTCACTTTGCAAACTGCATTCTCTAGTACATCAATGGAAATATCTTCATGCAAAATATTGAATTTCTTAATAAAAGGGCCTTTTATATTTTTTTTTCTTAGCACTGCTACATTCTGGAGAAGAATGGTCATGTGGTGAAAGCCTAAAGCAAGAAATTAGGAAATTTATTTCCACAATCAGTTCTGTCATAGACTTTCTTAGTGACCTTGGGCACTCCTTATCCTTGCTGTCATTCCCTTTCATCATCTTGAGGCTTGGACTACCAAAAGGGCTGCTTCAGGGTAGTTTTGTAGAGCTCAACTCATTATTCTTGGTAGAGGGTTATATTCTCAGGTGCTATGAAAGTGTGAAGTATTGTGCAACAGAAGTGTCAAACAAGGTTTTGTAATGAAATAATTGCAATAATGACATAATTGTATTAGGAGATAAGCCCTTAAAATTGTTTGTACAAGATATCTTTACTAATATCACTATTTTGCCTTGACCCTGATGGCAAATACAAAATTTGCAGCATCACTGCCTGGCTTCAGAGCTGTACTACACAGAAAAACAAGTAAATACGTACTGTAGGACTGGGCTGTCCTACACATTGATCTGAACTACTTGGTTACCTGCACCAAAATGCATTTTGATATAGCCCAAAACAATCTTCCACAAAGAACAAAATTACTTAAGCTTGAGATCCAAGTACTCAAGCTGTGTCTTAATGGGGGCCAAGTGTTTGGGACAAGCAGCCGAGCAGCTCTCCAGGAGAACCCAGCACCACGCAGGATGTGCTTGAATGGGGTTGCAAGCAGCAGAAGTGTGGGAAGATAATTCTGTAGGTGGAGCTCATCAGAGTCCTTTGATCATTTTAGAACATAGGGGAGAATGCAGGCAAAAAGGACAGAAACAAAATTTCTGGCAAAGGGTCAGAAATCACAGTTGTTAATTTGGGTAGATGCTAAAATTTTATAAAGAGACAAATCACTCTAAAATGGTATCTTTCTGGAGCAAATATGATAGGTGGGATAAGTCTCTTCAATTTGAGAAGAAAAGCTATGAAAAAGTCAGGAATTTTAAACTGGATAAGCTTAATAGGAGGGTTAATTCACGGGATTTTTGGTGGGCTGGTAACTAATCATGGAAATATGTCAACACCAAGGATAGTGGTGGATTTTCTGTCCTTTAGGAGTCACAGCTTGGATGCCATCTGGAGGATAGGCAGTAGTCCAAGACAAAAACATCAATATCAATGATATACAGGACAATCTAATGATCCCTTTTGGCCTGACACTCAAGGAACTGAAGTTCACAGGAGTTCTGCCTTTGACTTTAACGAAGGCAGGATTTCATCTTCTGTTCCCAAGGCTTTAATAATAGAAAAGGTATTAATTACCTCTGCTCAAATGAAAGGAGTCAGAGTGATATGCAGTACCATGAAGAAAAGCAGCCAACAAAAAGCAGCAATGATGCAAATTGAAACCAAGTTTGGTTTTTTTTTCTTTTTAAGTGAGTATTTTCTGCATTTCCGCTGCATAGTCTCTTGAAGCACATCTGTGTGGTCAGTTCTAATTATAGAACTCTTCTGGGACATAACCCTGGGTACAGTGGGAACAAGAGCTGCATCGGCGACTTTGAAAAGCAGCAGATGAGAGGGGGAGATCCTAGTGATCCAGATTTTGCAAAAAGAATGGATGCAATTTTGGTAATTGAAGGCGAGGGAGGCTATCAAAGATGGGTCAAATTGAAGGTCAATGGCATTCCCAGTGAAGAGAAGCAGGATTAACAGCAGTGGATAATTTTGGACTCTGGAGATGACTGCATCTCTGTCAAAAAGCCAAGAGATAAGATAGATTCTTCTGCTTCAGTGGGGCTGACTATCACTTCAGAAACTGGCTTATTTGTATAGCTGCATTTAGGTGCCTTGCCAGAAGTGAGGCTGCTGGCTATGTACTAGTTTCTGTTAATAAGACATGTTCAAATGTTACAAATCTTCACATTTTCTATTTGTTTCTGTCTCTGTTGAGGGGGTGGAGATGCACCACCACAGCAGCATACTCTGCTCATTAATGGCTGATTAGTTATTTATCTTCTTCCATGGGAAGAAGACCTAGAAAACTTTCTATAATAAAAAATATGTCTATAATGTCTAAAACTTTCTGTAATAAAAAAACCAATATATTAAAGGTCAAATACAGGAAATACTCTGATGATACTGAAGATACTGAAGGAATGCTTTTGGTTTTCCTGTTTTCATTTAGATTTGAATTTGGAGGCACTGATTAATGAAATACATGAGGTCCCTCTAAGTTATGAACAGAATCCAGTGTAGTGTGGATGTACATCCAAAGTGAGTGCACACCTACAGACAAAACCACAAACATGTAATTGATCAAAATGTCTGTGAAGTATCCTGTGAAAGGATTTCAACATCAACTATTTTTCATAGTGTGTATATACAGTGAAGCCATCAGAGCAGTCAAACAATAATGATTAATTCTATACTTTAGACCTTTGAAAATGGAGAGTAAAAAAAGAAGCATAAATAAATGGGGTTTATCAGCTCTGCCTGATATATGACTTTCTCATTCACAAAACCCTGAAATCCCGAACTGGGTTTGTAACAACCTCATTCTGGAACAAAGATTATATGACTGCTCCATTGATCGACAATCAGTGATTGACTATCCCATTTTATTTGTATGAAGTTGCACTGTTTTTTCATGATAGTTAGAACTAGGACATATGAATTTTGCCTTTCTCTTTTCTGACATGACCTATGATCTAAAGAATTCCTGTAGTCTCAGTGCTTCTTGATCTCCTTATCCAAAAAGACAATGCAAGTTGAGCCATACCAAGAATCTGTTCAATAGAAATGTTTGTATTTTTAAAGTTCCTTGCAACTTGGTTTTCCCTCTTCTGCTTTTTTTCCTTTTTGTTAGGTGGTAGGAGAATGACAGCATGTCAGAGAGGTCTGGCTGGTCCAGCTGTAATTCTGCCTCTGGGCTAATTGGAAAATAAGAAGATAATTGAGTAAAAGTCTTCTTAAGAAATGTCTGTGAGAATTAGATTATTAGGGGATAGCTTTAGCATCACCGACCAAATTCAGACACTCATGACAGCGCCATATCCAATCCTATTTTCTGTACTTTTGATCTTACAAAAAAACATCAAAGTCTTTATAGGTGCTGTTGTAATGTTACATCTACTCACCTTGAAAAGAAGAGGTCCCAGTAATACAATGTTTTTTGTCATTTGACAGCTTCATTGCATTAAACTCAGTGTCCCTGCACCCACTTTTGGTATATTCACAGTTGGCTTTTATTTCTCTTTAACATTCTATATATTTTTCTTGTATGGTGTGTTGTGGATACACATCCCTTTCCTTCCTTCCTTCCTTCCTNTTCTTTCTTTCTTTCTTTCTTTCTTTCTTTCTTTCTTTCTTTCTTTCTTTCTTTCTTTCTTTCTTTCTCTCTTTCTCTCTTTCTCTCTCTCTTTCTCTCTTTCTCTCTTTCTCTCTTTCTCTCTTCCTCTCCCCAGCTACATTTATTGCTTTCTATTACAGATATATCCCTTACAGAGTTTAGGCAAGTAGCATTGTTTCACTGCATTAGGTTCTTTCTGATCCTGGAATACTTGGACGCCATACCTCTTGCTAAGTATCATAATTTTCTAAAATCCAGAAAAGTAATTTAGGGTTTATTTGCAAAACAAATGTCATGAATTGTGAGGGGCTTTCAAATTCTGAACCTTGAAGCCCCTGGCTAGTAATATTCTGGCTCATGTGCAGTCCAAGCAGTGTTACTATCAGTGTGACACAGCTGATCCTTCTCAAAACAGGAATGCATCTTCCATGCCCTTTCTCTGGTTCACCCACAATATATGCAGATGCACAACACCTTCACTTGAGTATCTCATCAGAAACCTGATGTTGTCAGGAAACGTGCTGCATGGGTAAACATCAGATGACTGAAACTATAGATATGGATCTGTAGACAATTTTTGAATAATTAGGCCATTTAAATAACCAGTTAAAATATCCTTTTGAATTCAGTAGCAGTTCACACAACCTAAACTGACTAACCATCATTGCAGCCATTAGTCATATCAGTAAAAATTATTGGTGCAATATTATGAATAACTGGAGGAAATTCTGAAATCTGTTTGGTGTAGACTACACCAGCTGTTTGTGGTTGCTCAGAGAAGACGGCAATGCAGTCAGTGGGGTCTAGCTCAGGACAATACATCTGAATTTGAGCACTGGCTGTTGCCCACCCACAAGCATCTAGAGCCTTTTGAACACCGCTCGGACATCCTGCTGGGCCCTCAGCTGCAGCTGCACAAGGGTTTGGGTCTCCTGCAGGTCTCGCTGTTGCATGTGGTAGCTCTGTGTGGATAAGAGAGATACACAGGGGCATCTTGGATAGCACAGGCTGCTGGCGTGTGAGTGCTGCATCCCACTCCTGCCCTCTCTCAGTGGCCCTGAGAGCTTGGATAATGGTCTCAAATGTAGACTTTGATATGCAGACATCTAACTGCAGGTGTTTGCTTCCTTCCCTGTATGCCATTGAGGGAGAGGGATTCATTTCAAGAGGTTGTTTAGATATACCCAGTGCTGGTCCTAGCTGTGATGTGCTCTCCAGAGCACATTTCTGCACAGATACTTTTGGAGGTCTCACAGGTGTCCACAAAGTCAGAACCAGGTCCTGGGACTGAACCAAGAGGGAGAAGAGAGAAGACAGACCTCTGCCTTGGGGTGGGCAAGCTCTCCAGGCAGTGCTGGGTTTGTGCACATGCCCTTTCCAGCTCCTCTGCCTGCTCCCCTCAGAGGAGCTGCTGCTGGGCAGGAGTCGAGAGCAAGCACTGCCAGCGGTGCTTGCCAAGAGATGAGTACACAGACCGCAGACACACGGCAGCACAGCTGGGGATGGGCTTGTCCACCCAGTGGTTTCTGCATCTGAGAGCTGTCTTTGCAAAGCAATGGGCACGGCCAGACAGCATTCCTAAAACAACAGTGATCTCTGGCTGTGGCACTGAAGGCAGGCTGTCCTCGAGGATGCATGGGAGGAAAAAGGGATTGACACAGCAACTGACATCTATAATGAACATATCACTTGTGTCGAAAAACAAATGCTGTATTTTCTCTAGCACTGCGGTTCCTTTTTTCAGTAAAGAAGAAACTAACTTCCTAACTTCCTGTGAAGTTTCCTAACTCCATACTCCAAATTAGTATTCTGTGCTTTGTATACACAGGGCAATCCGAAAAGTATTTAGCCCCTCCAGAAGGTACTAACAGTCTTTAGGAGCTCACATCAAACAGCTGGCAGAGAAGTGACACGTTAATATCGGTGGACAGATATAAAGGTGCACTGTATATCAGCGTCGTTGCTGATCTCATTAGGCTCATCCATATGCATGCTTGTCTTCCTAAAATGATCCTGGGGTGTGGGAGCCACTCTCCGGCCATAGATGGCACCAAACAACCACGAGCGAAGCAATACCTTCTTACAGATGGAGCAGCCGGCTGAGGCTGCAGCCGGGGCAGCCCCAGCAAACAGACTGCCTGCCATGAGGTGCCAGGAATGTCATAACCTCTTCCAGACACGATTCTGTATATCCTCCCTAATCAAACAATCTTTCCGAGTGTCACAATTATTTTTTCCTGTGTATTTCTCCTCCCTGTTCTTGGGCTATTCCTTTTTAAGTACAGCAGCATATAGAAAGTCCTACTATAGATAGAGAATATTGACACTTCAAAAAACTGTGGAATGGGATGATCAATGCTACTTTGAAGACCTAGCAGTCTGAATAGGTTTTTGCATAGGGTTGTATGCCATGAAGCCTATTTTTTGTATTTTCATGCAATTAAATAAAGTAATCCTATTCATAAAATGATGAAGCTGTATTTTAAAACCTAATTGCTGTTTTTTATCCTAACAATAGTTACTTGGATGTGTTACATATATTTCTCCTGTGCCTCTCTGAAACTTAGAGAGTTTTTAATTTCCAGCTGAAATTAATTTGTAGTCATGCTATTCTTTTTAATTTCTGTACCAACATTGTGTTTTAGTTTAAATAGCTCTTCTCCCTACCCAGAATTTCCTGCTCAGCAGAGCTTCCCACCATTAGACAGTGTAACTTGCAGCCACGTAGCCACAGGCTTAGGAGAAAAACCTTTGCTCTTCTAGCCTTCACTTCTGTACCCTGAAGGTATGCCCAGAGTTTTTCCCTTCTTCCCTCCCAGCAAAATATCCGCCTGCCATTTGGGCTAGAGCATCATGGACTGGGTAAAGGGCTTATAAAGGCATCAGCTTGATGAGGCCATCTAGAGGGCAGGCATCAGGTAAGGTCAGGGGAGGGATGAGGAAGGAATAAACAAGAAAGGCAAGAAGTGAGGGCATGGGATCTCTAAAGAAGAGGTGATGGGGTTGAACAGTGGTGCAGATGGCTTGGGGCAGACTCTCTTGGCTAGCTTTACAGGTTTCTGTCATTGCCTGCTGCAGGCATTCAGGGAGACCCGAAAACAGACATTTTGGGTCACATGTGAGGTCAAGGCCTTTCTCAACTCACTCTGTGCTATTACCTGTTGTCTGGAGCCTTGCCATTAGGGTTATCAGTATACTGCAGTTCATAGCCTGATGGCCCCCTGGCCTGCTGGTGTCTCACAGCTCTGTGCACCTTGGAGCCCACCCGTTCCCCAAACCTGGCCACTAAACAGATCCCAGTTATTCCTCAGAATACACTCTCTAATCATTTGCTTGCCTTCAAGCACAGTGTGCCATTATTCTCCATCCCTCCTTCTCCTTCCCTCCTCTTCAGTCATGGCCAGTTAAACTCCCCTCACCAAGTCTTCCTTGCACACTTGAGCTAACAGCTTTTTCCATTTGGAAGACTTATAACAAATTTTGCAGAGGTAGAGTCAAGCTTCTCTCCTATCTGAAATAAGTAAGTTATTTCAAAATTAGAAAAGATGAACTAAAATTAAACAACAACCTGATGAACAAGCAAAACTGGGGATTAATTTCCAAAACTTACCCAGAGGTGGGCAATTTGTACCAAAACATAACTACTATATTTTGGTCCAGCTTTACTACTCTCTTTGCAAATGGAATTCCACACATTGAGTAAAGTTTTTTGCATCCTTAGTTAAGAAGGGTGTTAGAAAGATTGTAGATCAGTAGGTCTGAATGTCTGCTTTCCTAATCCTCAACTTGGACACACAATATTACATTTGGGAAGACTTCTTTCATTTCATTACACGTCCATTTTATTTTCATCAATTAATGTTGACTGATACTGATTGATTGCTACTGGGACTAAAAAGGGGAAAGTACTGCATGAATATGGAAACAGGATAATCAAATTTATATTGCAAACACAAATTTGGATTTTTTAAGACTTTGTTCAGGTATGTCATTAAACAATAAATAATAAGTTCCAGAGATCAGGGGTTTTGTGAGTATTCTGTAGAACTTTAGGTATGAAACCAATTACAGTAGTATTGCGAGTTTTGCCTTAGTAAAAGTGGAACAAAAAGTGCAGAAGTAGAATATTAAAAAGATTCAATTGGCTTAGACCAAAAATTTTGTATTAGCAGTCACTCCCTCTGAATTAAGAAGACAATATTTTCAGCTTCAGTTTGGAATTTATGTTCTGTAAATTCCCTCACAGAAATTAAGTCCAAATCAGAGTACCAGATAAATTCACCTGGTCTCAGGACACCTAATATCAAACTGCTGTCTTTTAGACAGGCTGAATATTACCTGCTTTCCAAAACCTAGCAGCAGGTTTTTTATGACCTCAGGCAGTAAAACCACAGGCACAGTCAAGTAGAGTGTTCCCAATGTCCTCAACATGCCTGAGCTCATAGAAGATGAAAAGACTTCCCTGTCAGGCCCCAGAGGTATTTGGAGCATGTACTGATGGTGGCATGGAGGGTGTTATTTTCTCTTGACCCTGAAGCCGTGAAGCGTGAGATTTGATTATAATCATTGTCTTATTGCAGAGCTGCAGAGAATTTATGAGTATTGAGAGTGTGGCAGAAAGTTTCCTCTTCTCTATAGAAGACCACCAGTGGGTATATAGGGTGACCCTCAGATTTCAAATGCGCACACACACACACACACAAACACACACGCACAGAACTTTCCCTACCACACCCACAGGCAAGAGGGGGACAGCTAATTCACCTGAAAGCATGTAAGCAGCATCTCTTTCTCTCCTGGATGAAGTGTTCAGGCATTCACTCCTCTCTCTGGTTAGCTAAGCTCAGAGAGAAATTCCTGAACCCCATTTTGCTTCTATTTCCCAGGGCGAAACCACTGCGGCTTCTCCATATGAGACATGGTTTTCCAATCACCTCCCACCTTTCCTTTGTGAAAGGTTTTTCCTAATCTCTGGATTACTTGTAGATCTCTTCCCAAGGCTGGTGCAGGGTGGGCACTCTCCCAGCTGGGCTGCATGGGGGGCAGGTTTACCTCCTCACTTAGGTCACCTTCATCCTGACGTGACCTCTCCTTCCTTACAGCACCATGATTTGACTTTCTTATTTTCCCATTTCTTCTGATTGGAGGTGCAAATTTCCAGCATTTTCTCTTACACTGAAAATGTAAAAATATGTAGAAATGTGGGCTTTTCCCCCCAATAACTGGATCTTTCTTTTGTAGATATTAGAGCAAACCCTACTGCATTGGGACCATGTATGCAGCAGATCCAGAGCGCTAAGCAGCTGATTCCTGGTACACATTACCAATGCAGTCTTCTGAGATCTGAAATCTTGCCAGCAAAGACTTTGTGACTCATCCTGTGAGCCATCAACATAAATGCTGAGTAGCCTTGGACCAGAAACTGAGTATTGGGAGATCTATCAAATTCCCAATTCATTGGAGATCTCCATTCTCATCTACCATGGGACCTGTCTGTAAATTTCTGGAGTCAGTGCTTGCCTTTTTCACCACATAAAAGCTTTTAGATCTAAACATATAAATAAATCATATAAATTAAATATGTTAGTATATATTAAATACATATCAATATACTAAATATACATCAATACTTTGCCAAAACCCAAGCAGAAGCTATTGACATATTGTCACTATTGTCCGAACTGTAGTAAAGTCAAAGACAATGAAATTTGATTTAAGATGATCTACCTGCCATGAAATCATGACATTGATTACCTGCATTTTTCATAGAATCATAGAATCATTGAGGTTGGAAGACACTTTCAAGATCATCCAGCCTAACTATTCATCCAGCAATGCCACTGTGACCCCTAAACCACTAAATCACATCCCCCAGCAGATGCAGACACATCTTGAACACATTTCTAGCCTCGCCTCTTTGCTGCTACATCCTTCTAGAAACCATTCCAGTGTTTTGCCTATCAGGTTCCATATATTTTTCCCATCTTTTTAATATTGCAAATGAATATATTGAAATAGTTCAATGCATTGGAATGCTAGTAATGAAAAAATCTCTTTATTTCCTATAAAATCCTAGGTGTGAAATTTCTAGGATGGTGTATTTGGAAAGGCGTAAATTTGATCGGCACTGCTTTGAATTTTCCCATGTTAATTTTACAAAAAAATGAAAAATAAAACTTCTGTGCCACCTGAAAATTTGTTGCTGTGGTTTATATTTTTCTTTTTGCCTACACAGCCTGAATATAGAACTGGTCCTTTTATACCACTAAAGTATGCAGTGGCAATCCGAGCTTCATGTGAGACCTTCACTCAGAGGCTTTTAGGAAGCAGGTTTGGGGACCCTCCGTGCCACTGTGGTGGTGGGTGCTTGGGGCTGCCCATTCCTTGGAGCCTGTGGGGGGGGTTGGGGTGTTGTCCCTTTTTGTTCTCTTTACCTATAGAATTTTGTCCCATTTGTTTCATGGAACCTGATAGCCGATACTTAAGTGTATTTGCAAGACAAA